>VTFQ01000021.1:8726632-9326632 GCA_036281575.1 Ancherythroculter nigrocauda
TTTAAGAAACATGTGAGCTATTATTAGCTATAGCAAAAACACATGTTGTGTCACAACAATGACATATTTGTAGTGCTCAAATATGCTAATTTGGATGATTAAACTAAACTAAACACAATGAACAGAATTTTGTGTGTTGAAAAAATGCTGTGTAGATAAGCAGCGCACTACGTCTTGAAGTACACCAACTTACGCCAAGCTTGTTAACCATACGATCACTGCAGTTTTTGCCAGTGTTGTGTGTATTTGTGTTTGACTTTTAGCACACCTTAAACGTCAAATAGGTTAAAGGCTAATAATGTGAGAGGATTAAATGGGAGATCTTTGGCTCTTTGAAATCAGAGCAAGACAGAAGGCGTCCACCACAGGTGTTTAACTCATAGATTTGTGTCAGGATCAACTCCACTGTTACTGTAAGAGAAGTCAACACAAAATGTCCTGTTTTATTAGAGCAATCAGCTTTTTTTTGCTGATTATTTAACCAAATTTATAGCAACTAAACAAACATATTTATGTTGAATCAATAGTGGTTAAAGTTGTTTTTATGATGCCGGTTACAATAATTTTCCTCACTGCATAACTGATTTTCTTACTCAGTATTTTTGTCTTGATTTAAGAATGATAAAATAAATTTACTGGAAAACAAGATACATTTACTTGAGAAGCAAAATGACATAAGGCAGGTCAAAATTGACCCTATTAACTTTGTTAGTGCACATTAGTAGTGTTGTGTTGAACAATTCATCCTTAAATTAGCTTAAAAAAATGGTCTTTGTGATTTTAAAATGTACTAAAATGCTTGCCCCCTTCTTGATTTTTTATTTTTTTTGCATGTTTGTCATACTTTAATGTTTCAGATCATCAAAAAAAATTAAATATGAATCAAAGATAACACAAGTAAACACAACATGCAGTTTTTAACCCTCTGGAGTCTGAGGCTGATTTGGGGCCTGGAGAAGTTTTGACATGCCCTGACATTTGTGCTTTTTTCATTTGTTCATAAACACATTAATGACAAAAGTGTCATTACACTGTATTCAGCACAAACTAGGCTACAATAATATGTGAGGAACATGTATGTACATGTTTGTGTTTTTGAAGGAATAACTGTTTATGCGTGGTTATTGAAAAAACAAAAAACTTAAGTCACTGAAATAAGGCCAAAAAAAGTATATTAAATCTGTGTTCATAAGACTTATGGGTATTGGAGGTTGTAGACTAGAGTTTTTGCTTCAGAATTATGTAAAAATTATGCTGCCTACTCCTTCATATAAAACAATACATTGATTTAGTTTTTGTAAGTCACTTTTTGTCAAGAAACACAGTATGCGTGGAGGCGTGAATAATCATGAATAATGGGCCATTTACACCTGAGAAGACAAAAGAATCAAATAATAATGACCTGAAATTACTTGCATATTAATGAGGCCTTTCAGTCAGGTAGGCTGTGAAAAAACCCTCTGTGATCATGTCTCAGCTCAATTTAAAATAATGGTATTCTATTATATTCTTTAAAATATAATGTATTTCTGTGATGCAACGTGTCTGAACAATTATGTTACCTCTGTGGCATTTCATATAGGCTTTTAGCTTAAAGCATGCACATTTGGAGAAATATTGATGGATTCTTATATGTTTATGTCAAATTTCTATACAGAGGAGTAATATTTATTCTATATTTATTCTATATATCATCACTATGAGTGCTGGATACAATTCATACTTGCAGCCGGAGGGCGCTCTGTACACCTTTAGGCCACAAATCCATATAAAGAAGAAGAAGAACCAGGAACTAACTGCATGTCTTCTAGAGTTCGCTAACGCTTGGCTTTAACATCCAGATAAACACTTTTCAAGACAATGAATACACGATTGAGACGATGTATACATGTATTGCTTCTGAATTTGCGTCTGAATAGCGCTGGCTCCGTGGGCGTGGCCGCATTAGCGGGTAATGAGCTGAATCACTGACTTCTGACATGGCTCTCTTTTCATACAGATTACATAAACACAAAATGTTTGTTTTCGATTTGACTTGCACGATTTAAAACCTGACATTTCAACGTTTCTTTAGACATAAGTCTAATTTTTTTGTGATTAGTATTCACTAAGTTACAGTTCATTTTCTGAGAACTATCAGATTGGAGTTCGTTCAGAGGGAGACGAGAGATCACGCATCATGTTAGTTTTCTTTATTTTACAAAAAGCACAGCATTTTGTTTTTACTCTGAGTGTACACAAATGAAAGAAGATATTCAACAGATTAAAATGGTGTATAACTCTTAATTGTATGTGCAACATTAACGGAGTATTTTGAGTCTCTTTCACACTGGTAAGAAAAAAAACGTGGTGGTATCGCCGGCGATACCCTCAGACCTCAGTGTGTTAAATGAAGGTTTTTATTATAAAGGGAAAACAAAATCCAAACCCACATGGCCCTGTGTGAAAAAGTGCTTGCCCCCTAAACCTAATAACTGGTTGGGCCACCCTTAGTAGCAACAAGTGCAATCAAGCATTTGCGATAACTTGCAATGAGTCTGTTACAGCGTTGTGGAGGAATTTTGACCGACTCATCTTTGCAGAATTGTTGTAATTCGGCCACATTGGGGGGTTTTCGAGCATGAACCACCTTTTTAAGGTCATGCCACAGCATCTCAATAGGATTTAGGTCAGAATTTTGACTAGGCCACTCCAAAGTCTTCATTTTGTTTTTCTTCAGCCATTCAGAGGTGGACTTGCTAGTGTGTTTTGGATCATTGTCCTGCTGCAGAACCCAAGTTCACTTCAGCTTGAGGTCACGAACAGATGGCCAGACATTGTCCTTCAGGTTTTTTTTGGTAGACAGCAGAATTCATGGTTCCATTTATCACAGCAAGTCTTCCAGGTCCTGAAGCAGCAAAACAGCCTCAGACCATCACACTACCACCACCATATTTTACTGTTGGTATGATGTACTTTTTCTGAAATGCTGTGTTACTTGATGATTATATATACAGCCTTTAACCTATACACACACACACACACAGAGTACATACACACTAGGGGTGTAACGATACGCTCAGCTCACGATACGGTACGTATCTCGATACGGAGTTCACGATACGATACGCATCACGATATTTTGAACAAAATGAAACTGAAATTCAAACAAGATTTATTCAAAAAACATTAACAAATTTCAATAATTTTCCTTGTTGTACATACAAGATCACATTTCAAGGTTTAATAAAAACCTTTTGTATTCAAATCAACAGCTGAATAGGTCTGTCTGTCACTGAAAAAGAATGTTAAATTTAACATGAACTTAGAATTATGAATAGGGGCCGTTCACATATCGCTTCTAAAAACGCGTGGAAGGCTTGGCCGCACCGCTTCTCCTTCTTTCCAAAGCACTTGCTCTCCAGTGGTGTCGGTCGTTGCTATGCAACCATGAACTGCGGTCTCGAAGAGGATCAGGAAGTTTCTGCAAAGGATAAATGATTTCTAGCCCTTGCATTAGCTTTACTACAAGAGATATTTATGGAGATAATATATAAAAACCACCCTGTACAGCTATGATCATCTGTTCGGCTGAGCTTTTGATGTTTTGTTACGGAAAGACAATAGCTGATCGGTTGATTCTTGTCACACGACCTGCGGTGCGCTTGCGCCTGGAAAAAGCACCGGACGCGCGTCGCGACCGCGTTGATCCCTTTATGAGCGCGCCTGCCGCGCGGCTACATTTGAAATAACTGACTTGCACGCGGAAAAGACGCAATATGTGAACGGCCCCGCGGAACTTCTTAAAGCAAAGCATCGCAGCATCTTTTGCTTTTCTGTGAGCACAGCTGTTGCTGTGGCACTGCGGTAAAGGAAAGCCACGACTTTTCTCACGCGACCAAGCAAGAGACTGACGCGAGAAACGTTTAAACCTGCTTGCAAGATTCAATGTGTGCCCGAAACACTTACTGAACTAGAGAGCTGATTGAGACACACCATTTATATGCGGTGACAACCGGCTTCTCTCACTCCCACCTTGCAGAGTAGGTCACGTTGGCAGCTCAACCAATAAGATTAGACTGCCATCATATCGTAAAAGCATCGCCATCACTCTACAATGTATATTGTAACATTTTTGCATCGCGATATATCGTACTGCGATAAATCGTTACACCCCTAATACACACACATATGCACATATTACTAACACGTCCTTTAAATAACAAAAAAATACTGCACCACTGACTAGACCAGGTTTGGTTCATGGCGCACTTGTTTTCAGTTGCCTCAAAATAGCAACACGGCAACAATGCACCTGAACACACCTCGTTTTCAGACCTGCACGCCCATGGGTGAACAGATGGGCGCAAGTGCATTTACTATTTAAACAGCATGGGTGCTGGACATGAAAATGATAACTGCATTGGGCTGAAACTAGCAAAAAACACTTGTGTTGCGCCTGGCGTCTCATTGTGCTGGGTAACGGGCCCACCGTTCCAATAACCCGGGACACTAAAGAGACCTTTCTACTGACTCTGAAACCTGTTTGTGAATGTAACCCCTCAAATCCTACTCGCCCCGCTCTATGCGGGCCTCGAACCCGGGACTCCGGCGTGGGAGGTGGGCACGCTAACAAGGAGGCTAAAGATTGCAGCCTCTAGCATCAGTCGCTTGTGTGCCTCTTGAGGCCAGGGGAGAGAGGTTTACTCACACAGCTTTCACTAGCTGGCCTTCATTGCATGAACATGCCATAGTCCTGCTGCAGAAGGCATGAGGACTGCAGAAGTGGCAAGAGAAATAAACTGCAATGTCTGTAATGTAAAACGCCTAAGACATTACTACAGAGAGACAGGAAGGATAGCTGACCATCCTTGTAGTGCCAAACCACGTGTAACCATAAGTGACCCTGGACCACAAAACCTGTCACAAGGGTCAATATTTGGAATTGTGATTTATACATCATCTGAAAGCTAAATAAACAACTATACAACTATTTAAAAAATCTGGAATCTGAGGGTGCAAAAAAATAAATCAAAATTTGAGAAAATCACCTTTAAAGTTGTCCAAATGAAGTCCTTAGCAATGCATATCCACTCACAAAAATAAATTTTATATATATTTACGGTAGGAAATTTACAAAATATCTTCATGGAACATGATCCTTACTTAATATCCTAATGATTTTTGGCATAAAAGAAAAATCGATAATTTTGACCCATACAATGTATTGTTGGCTATTGCTACAAATATACCCATGCAACTTATGACTGGTTTTGTAATCCAGGCCAGGGTCACATATGCCTCAGATGTGTGCAAGAACTTGCAAGTGAAGAGAGGAGTACATCTCACAGCAACAACTGGAAAATCTTTCTCAGTCTATGAAGATAAATATATATCTTTATATATCATATATATAAAACAAAATGACAAATGATACTATCCACATCAGTATGGAAACATACACATGCTTCAACTAAGTTATAAACGCTAATACTTTGCATTTGTTATGATTTTTGCATTCAGTGTTTTTCCTCTGTAACAGCAAAGCCCTGAAGCTACACAGAAACATGTGTTCTTACAGATAAATTTAATTACAAGTTTTCTGACTTCTTTTCAATAAACTCCATCTATAATACAGTACTTTTGCAAGATTCTTTATTTCTATAAATAAACAAGCTGTTAGTCTGTGGGTTAGTGTTTGTCCCTGATGCTCAGCCTTGGCACTTACATAACAGGACGTGGCGTACTTGGGCGAAAATTGAGTAGAAAAAATATATTGGCTGCTGATGATAAAGAAACCGTTTCAAGCATATCAGAGTCAAGCAGAAAACAAGCTTTAAGCTCCCTCAAAGTTGGATCATTCAAATTTCATGCCATATTAGAACAATTTGGGTTCTGGAAGACTCGCTGGTATAACATTTAATCACATCAGCTATACGATGCTGTTTTTGGGTCGGAACTGACAAACCGTTGGTGCAGTTGGTAAAACTTAATCTGGAGGTCATGACAGCTGCTGGTGCCATATGCTGATTTTTTAATATACAATTCATTTGAGAACAAGATTATATGATCTGGGCTTTGTCGATGCTAACCATATGTTTGTTGAGTATGTGGTTTGATGCATAATCGTGTATGATATGAATCAGATAAAATCACCCCATTTAGTAGGGCTCGGCGGTATACAGGATGTTATGTCAAACGGTTGAGATTTTGACATATTTGAATGACAGCAGGCAGGACCGCTTTATATGCATTTACACTTGAATGCATATAACTTGAATGCACTTGAATGCATATGTGCGTACATGGGCTATTTTACAAGGACTTGAATCAGAATTTAGTTGAAATTATGCTTTATAATATTAGTTGCACTGTTTCAAGTCTTTTGTTTTTAACTTAATAAGGTTTCATTAGTTAACATTAGTTACCAACTTTAACATGAACTAAGAATTAACAATACTTCTACAGCATTTATTAATCTTAGTTAATGTTAATTTCAACATTTACTAATACTTTATTAATCAAATGTTTTATTTTTTAACATTAGTTAATGCACTGTGAACTAACATGAACAAACAATGAAGCTAGATTTTTATTAACTAACATTAACAAAGAATAACAAATACTGTAACAAACGTATTTCTTATTGTTAGTTCATGTTAGTTAATACACTAACTAATGTTAACAAATGAGACCTTATTGTAAATTGTTACCATAATTTTAAAAGGCAAAAATATTGTCAAAAAGAGAAAAAGTTGGCACACCACAGCTCCAAAACAGAAAACTATTTTAGTGCATGTTATCACCAAATGTGGCGTTTTGTGCCATATGGCTCTTCATCAGATTCAAAGAGTCACATTTTGTGATAACATGCAATAAATTAGTTTTGCCAACTTTCTCTCTCTTTTTTTTTTTTTTTTTTTGTGATTGTTTTTTGCATTTTTTTGTGACTACATTGTGCTTTTGGCCTGCTGGACGTGTGCACGTTTTGTCTGATTTAAACCATTAAAGAATTAGTCCACTTTCAAATAAAATTTTCCTGATAATCCAAGATGTCCATGTCTGTCTTTCTTCAGTCGAAAAGAAATTAAGGTTTTTGATGAAAACATTCCAGGATTATTCTCCTTATAGTGGACTTCAATGGGCACCAAATGGGTGAAGGTCAAAATGACAGTTTCAGTGCAGCTTCAAAGGGCTTTAAACGATACCAGATGAAGAATAAGGGTCTTATCTACACTGTAAAAAATGACCGTGATTTTAACAGTAAAAGACTGTAAAAATGCTGCGGTGAAAAGCTGTCAATTGGTTTACAGAAAGTTTCCGTACTATATACGATGAATAACTGTAATAGATCTAACGGTACATTTAATGTAATTTTACGGTAAAATACCGTTAAATTCACAGTTTTTGGAAGTGAAAAATAATTCATTGTAAAATTTACAGTGAAAAAACGTAAATTGACATTCCCACAATTCCCTGCGTGACACTTCACATTTGATATATTTTCGTTGAAATAACTCTGTTTCTTCTTAGTTTTTCTCATTTTTTTTCTAATCAGTTATGTACATTAGGGTTTTATGTTACATCTAATGTTGTTTAATTAATATTTATTGCATTTTTAAAATTTCATGCATGTTACCATGATGGTGTTTAATGTGTGTGTGAATGACACTGTGTGCACCTTCTATATGTTAGTGTTGTCCTTCTCAGCTTGTGGAAAATCTGTTTGTGATGAACTTTGATTCATCATGTGACTCTTATCACCACTGTGTTTGGTGACTGTCAGTGTATTATAAAGGTACAAAACAGATATTAGTACTTCATTAGGTTGGTAAATTAACATTATATCAGTTAATGAAATACGTTATTTTACCGTAAATTTAACAGATTTTTTTTTTACGTCCGTACTGTATTTTTTACGGTAAAGTTCTGCCAACCACAGCTGCCGGTTTTTTACCGTAAATTTTACTGGGATTTTACTGTAGCAAAACGATCGGTCATTTTTGAAAAAATGTAAATGTACTGTATATGCTTTATATAAACAAATGATCGCCTTCCAAGTGCACCAAAACTGCATTTTTGTATTCTTCAAAAAGCTTTCGCTGTATGTCCTACGCCTTCCCTATTCTATTTACGGAACAAACGCAGCACCAGTTCCAATTTTTTCCGTAAGTAGAATACAGTGTAAGCTTTTTGAAGAATACAAAAGTGCGGTTTTGGCGGAAGCACTTGGAAGGCGATCATTTGTTTATATAAAGCATATACATTTACATTTTTTTCGAAAATGACCGATCGTTTTGCTAGATAAGACCCTTATTCCTCATCTGGTATCGTTTAAAGCCCTTTGAAGCTGCACTGAAACTGTAATTTTGACCTTCAACCATTTGGAGGCTATTGAAGTCCATTATAAGGAGAATAATCCTGGAATGTTTTCATCAAAATCTTTAATTTCTTTCCAACTGAAGAAAGAAGGACATGAACATCTTGGATGACATGGGGTGAGTAAATTATCAGGAAAATTTTATTTGAAAGTGAACTAATCCTTTAATGTGCAATTTATTTGAAGACAATCAGCTATGAGAAATGCATTATAATAGCTTTCTAGTCTGAAAGCACCCTAAAATTGTATACATGCTTAAATACATGATCATCTCATGATGATTTTTACTGTATTTACAGGCGATTCACAGCCCTGAACTGAAACAACGCAGAGGTAATTTTCAGCCAAGCCAACACTGTTGTTTTTTGTCTTAGCGAGCAACCTGCCATGGGTAATTACAATAATAAAACCTCCACGCCGCTTTACCTGTGGGATGCTGTTCCCATAAAACGCCAACTTTAATGCAATGTCATGGGGGCCTGAGTTCACTTATGAGCTGCCTGCTAGTTCTTTATTGGATCGATAGCCCACAACTCCTCCTGTGCCCCAGACGGGCTGCTGCTCAATGCCCTCTGTCCAGGGTAGGGAGCTCTGGGACCTGGCACCCCCGCAATTTGGAGCGTTCTCCGCATGTGGGAGGGAGAATATGATGGGTCTGTAAACAAACAGTCTCCTGCTTCCTTTCTCTCTGTATCTCTCTCTCTTTTCTCACAGGCAAACAGCAAAGTCATTTAAGGCTTCCTAAAGAGATTTCTCTCTGATCTTTTACATGACCCACAAAATGAGCCGCAAATCAGTGGTTTTGCTTCAGGACCCAGATTAACATTGGGCATCAAGTGGCGACCCAACACAAAACCTAACACAAAAATTATTCATCATACAAAAATAACCTTAAATCCGAACACTGAAATGTCGTAATATTAGTCTGAACTGCATAGGCCAAAAAAATCAGCTATATTCTGAATAGTAAAATGTACACTATTGTAAAATGTATAAACAACACAAACAAGAAGTGTGATTTACCAGATTAGCTACGAACCTGTTTTTAAAGGGGTGGTTGATTATGATTTCACTTTTTTAACTTTAATTAGTGTGTAATGTTGCTGTTAGAGCACAAACAACATCTGCAAAGTTACAACGCTCAAAGTTCAATGCAAAGGGAGATATTTTCTTTTAAATAATTTTTATAACAAATGGCTGGTAGGGACCACAACTCCTGGGTTAGTGACATCACTAACCCTAAAATTTACATAAACCCTGCCCCCAGGAACACACAACAAAGGGGGTGAGGCCATGTTGGGCTGCTTTTGAGAAGAGGAAGAGTTGTTGTAGTAGAGTGTTGTTACCATGTTGTCATTTTACGCTGGACTGCTTCACAAAATCAACTCCACAGCAACTACATAAATTTATCCACTAACCATTCAGAAACGCCCAGTTGCATTCTAAAAGTTGTAACTTCTTCCTGAGTCTCTCCATCAGTGTCGACTCCGGTTTGAACAATGTAAGGCTGAACACCGTTACTGACAATCCTCATTTTGGCTGCGTGAGATTCTCCAGCTTTGTTGTTGTTGAGCAATCGAAGCGTGAGCTGTTAAAGCTCCGCCCTCTTTTGGAAAGGGGGCAGGGAGCAGCAGCTCATCTGCATTTGAAGGGACACACACAAACAGCTCACACCCAAATAGGGGCAAATTTGACAAGCTATAATAAATGATCTGTGGGGTATTTTGAGCTGAAACTTCACAGACACATTCTGGGAACACCAGAGATTTATATTACATCCTGTAAAAGGGGCATTATAGTTCATCAATGTAATATGGGTTGTATTTTCTTTTATCATTGCTAGCTTCTACAAAACGAAAGACACCTTTGATAGGCATCAACAACGAATCATATGGCAAGCATTTGAAAAATTGATACGCCTATTTATTTTGCTATCCTAACTTTGCATGATTATTTGTTTACTTAGATTTAGGGATGCACCGATATTAAAATTCTGGCTAATACCAATTAAGTTGATAATTATATTAATGTTGTGGACAATAACCAATAAATGTCTGATATTCTATACAATTTTACCTAAAAAAAACTGTAAAAACTAAAACTGTAAATACAATGAATTTATGCATCACAATGCATAGTATGAAAAATGGATATTCATTATGAGATTTGCTAAGGAAAACATTTAACAGTGTTATTATATTATAAAGACTAACTTTGAGTTAATCCACAGTTTGAAAAATGGATATTCATTTTGAGATTTGCTTAAAAATAAATTTAACATTGTTATTATAAAGATTAACTTTGAATGTTAGATGACAGCAAAAATAATATAAATGCAAAAATAGGGAAAAGGAGCATGCACAATTAAATATTGGATATTGGCAGATAAGGATTAATAAAATCATTGAAATATCGTCCAATACCTGATATGGTACAGATATATCATAGCATTTTGTTTGTTTCATTCTGCATTGCTCCTTCCCTGCTGTTCTGCTGTAGAATTACAGACCTGCAATGTATTTTAGGTCTTGACCCACCATTTGAGAAGCACTGCCTCAAATAAGATATGAAATTTCTAACAGAATCATCCAGCTGTATCACTGTGGCAAGCAGGGCAATAGTTTCGGAGAGGTCAGGACAGAAAAGTCAAGTCACTGCTAACAAATTTGGTTATAAAATCAGAATCGCGCTGGACCGTTCTCTCTACAGACAGCTGAGTAAGCTACTCTGGCATCAAAATCCATTTTTACCCTCAAGCCTAGGAGACTATTCTTTAAACTGACAGACTACTTCTTCACAGCATAATAGCCAAAGCTGTCCTTCATAATATATTCGTCTGATTTAATGGGAAAATGCACTTCTGACTGTTTGAAGACAGAGAGAGAGAGAAAAAAAAACTATGCAGACTTGGAGGAAAGAGATTTAAAACTCTCTCTGAATGCAGAAATTATGCTCTGAAGTGTCACACGCCCATTTTTAATATATTTCAGTTAGCTTTTCTACCTCTTTTGGGATATTGTTAGAAAAAAATCTGAATAAATGAACAAATATATAAATAAGTAAAAGTAAATAAATATGGCAGGTACCCAAATAAGTGAAAAAGACCTTTTACCTTATTTTGCGTTACTCTTTATCTCACCCAAAACCACGTGAGCTGCCTCTGCAGGCGTCATGTGCGCTCCTGACATAAAGGTTTTTTCAAAAGGTAAGTAACCTAATTATGGTGAGAGAAATGTTAATTATGATTAATATATACTTACATTTGAGGCAACACTAATAATTTAAACAAATCTGTCTGATACATAATTGCACAAAATAATTTAAATAATTACATTAAATAAAATAATTTATAATTAAATAAAATAATTAAAAATAATTTATAATTAAATTAAATAATTATTAACTTTAACACACATATATATATATATATATATATATATATATATAAAATTTTAAATATTTTATTATATTTAAAATATAATAATATATTAAAATTTTTAAAACCAGACTATTTTCACCAAAAAAATGTGTCATATACTTATGCTTTTTAAAAGAACTGTTGTTCCTCAAATTTTTCCTGTATTGAAAGAGTGCAACACTTTTTCAGTGGTGCTGGTTCCGAAAGTATTTTTTCCATTCATTTTTCCCATAGGGATTTTAAAAAAGTCTTCTTTAAAGTGTTATAAGCCATGAACCAAGTCAACCAGCAACGAGGTGAATCATAAAACTTTGATTTGAAGCAAAAAGTATTTGAAAATCGAAAAACACAAAGGTACAAGACTGTGTACTTAATGGCTTTAGTGAGGAAAAGAACTACAATACCATGAAGCATTGCAAACTGCATAATCGAATCAAAAATGATGAGTAATAAAACCGCTCTTTTAACTTGACGATTATATATGTACTAACAATATATTATAAATTTTATGAAAAATACGCACATACAGTATATTTAAATATTTAAGTATTTCGAGAGCATAGGGAGATCGACTTAAGTCATTCACAGCGTTTTATAGAAGTAAGTGAAGCTAAAGTGCTCTTTTGGTGCGTTTAGCTTAATTCTCTGATTGGTGGAATTTTCTGTACAGCATCATGGGTAATGTAGTTTTTCACCACAAATTCCACAATTATTTTAAAAATAAGCTGAAATAATGCAGGCTGAGGGGTCAAAATAGATTTAGAAAGCTTTAGAAGTTTTTGTTAAAAATCAATTTCCCTATGGAGAAAATCAATGTAGATTTTACTTCCGGAACCTGACATTTGCACTCTATTGTGAGTCATCATGATGACTCATGCCTAGAAATGCTTAAAAACAGTCACTGAGGTTCTATTTCAATTCAAATGTTGTAAACAAAGCAAAGGGGCAGCTCACTAGGTTTTGTACTAGAGCTTTTGGGATTCCAGGCCATGTGTGCTATTGTCCCTAGGTTAAAAGATTCAGGCTAATATACAGTATAATTGAACTGTAATGATCTGTAGCATCCGAAAGATCACAGTGGCCATTTGCCAATTGATTAAGAAGTGCCATGCTGAGTCGGAATCAGCCATCTCTGACAAATCAGAAGTCATTTGCATGAAGGGCATTCTCAGAGAGAGAGAAAGAGAGAGAGAAAGGGATAACTCTCACCTGCTTGCTCTCAGAGGGTGCTCCAGAACTGCTCTTTTTCATATCAGGCTAATTAGTTAATTCTGCGGATAATTGAATCCCATCCCTACTTAAGCCAGAAGCAGCCAAAGAGGTTCTTTCGAGACATTGAGGACTCCTTTATTGGAGACCTTTCTTTCTGAAATTCACTAAGAACGATCTGCGGCTTCTGATAGCGTTGTTTATTTGCACATGCTGTCTGCATTTTTTTTTAGTATCCAATATGCTTAAGCAATTATCTACAAAACATTCCTGGTCCAGACACTGCAGTCCCGCATTTCATTAAAATGCTAATATATTATAATTCTATATACACTACTACTGTTCAAAAGTTTGGGGTCAGTATTTTTTTTTCCTGTGAGGATGCAATAAATCAATCAAAGGTGACAGTAAAGACTTCTACATTGTTTAAAAAAAAAAAATAAAAAAAAAATTGAATAAATGTATCTTGATCGTCAAATCAGCATATCAGAATGATTTCTGAAGGATCATGTGACACTGAAGACTGGAGTAATGTTGCTGAAAATTCAGCTTTGCCATCACAGGAATAAATTACATTTTAAAATATATATAAACAGAAAATAGTTCTTTTGAATAGTAATAATGTTTCACAATATTATTATTTATACTGTATTTTTGATCAAATAAATGCAGACTTCTTTCAGTGGTACTACATATTTATGCTAAATCATTTCACATCAGGAAACAAAGTAACCATAAAACAGAATTACAGCTGAAATTCACCTATAAAGTGCAATTGTTTAGTGAATTCACCCTTGAGTATTTTTGTAGCATTATGTGGAAATAATTGTGCTGTCTAGACAAGTACAGATAGCTAAAGCATCCAATTGCGAGTGACCTTTCTCTTTTATTTCTAACCATTCAAACCTAATATTCTGGGAAATGCATAAATGTAATGTGTTATAAATTAGCATGCAAAAAATACAAAAAGGTGGGAACATCCTAAACCCAAGATGGACTCAGGTGCAGGACAAAAAAGATAACAATAAATAGGAAATAAAAGAAAAAAATCAGGGTGCCTGATGAAGACCTGATCAGAAATGTTGCGCTGTTCATAAATATATATTATATTATATGGAGTTTTGAGACATCTGACCATGGTCCTGTGGCATTATGGAGAGGAAAATATCTATATAAACTCTTATCTTCTATCCATGTTTGAAAAACAAACTCCGACGTCTCTACAACTGTCCACTCAAGGACAGTGATGCCCCACTGGCTCTCATATTTATAGCTCTGAGAAGGGAAATCCTTGCTAAATCCCCACCATCTCTTTCCCCTATTTGTTTTTCTTCTGCCTGGATTGTGGAAGTAATTTAATTGGTTTTTGCCCACTGATGGTTTAAACAGTACAGCTATTTTCATGTGTATATTCTCCAGCCTCACATATATTGACTGATTGTCCCCAGTGTGCGTTTTGCTTTAATTTACTGAATAGCTTCAACCCCACCTCCATTACAAATCAGTCAAAATCAAATCAATAGATATACGTGTGGCAGTTTAATAGATTTAATAGCTATGTTGAATTAGACACTGAGCTAAAGGCGGCTGTACGGAATGAAACAGCATTTTTTGAAACTATCCTTAGACCAGATGAGATCAGTGTTAATTCATTATTATTCTTCTCTAATTAGTTTACAACAAACACATTGTTTTCTCATTCCTGAATCTAATCAGCAGCTCATAATTGATCGCTTAGAGGTTTTACAAGGTACTTTCAACAACAATGAAATCTGTGCCAATCTAAATTTGGGTGAGAAAAGCATGATGCCTTGTTTCAAAATAAGTAATATAATGATGTAATTAAATTAAAACCATGGAGAATAGAGAGAATTACCTATTATTCCAAAGTTTATTACCCTATTTGGGAGTGTTTTAATAGTTTGCAGCATCACTTTCTGGGTTTTCATCCACATACTTATGCAAATTTTTGGATATCACAATATATCTAAATGCTAATACTTGGTAACACTTAACAACAAACACTTTATATACAGAAAGACAGTGCACTCCTATTTCTATGAATGGGAGAAAGTGCAATGCGCAATATGGCAGAATAAGTCCCGCTTTCTAAATAAAAGATTTACCACTTTGACGCTTCAAAAACTTCATAAAGCAATAAAAAAAAATCCATATGAATAGAGCGATTTGGCCCAAATTTTCTGAAGAGAATCGATTGCTTGTTATGATTAACAGATTTTATTTAGGCTTTGTGATGCACATTTTCTTTGGCAATTTTGTTCTCTTAATTTCTAAGCATGTGAGATGCAAACACTGGTTTATTCACAAATTATTTTTGTTATATTCCGATTTGTCGCATTAAACAAATAAGCAACTTAGTTACCAACGACCTGCAATTTGTGATCTTTCCAGATCAAATGGGTAAATATTGCACTAAATACAATAAATTAACTGAATATGTAATTAAATTGAGTATAACTGTGCCATTATATGATGCTATGACACTTAGCACATGCAAATAAATTCATATATACTAGATACCCAGCTGCAAATAAAGCAGTAGCCAGTCATTTCAGTTCTTGTGGCTGTGCATTCAAATTGCCAAGATAACAGTGAGTCATTATGTCCTAAAGATTCAAAGGCACAGTCCTAAAGATTATCATTCCTCCCTTTGCTGTGCTATGGTTCAAATGTCAAATCTTTATTCAGTCTTTCTGTACCATGAAATGGCTGCATTGTCAATGCAAATCTGACAGATGGAAAAAGTGTCATGCTGTGATGTCTTTGATTCACGGCTGACTCGGATTCAGCAACAAAGACAGGCGTGAATGTGTAGATAGAAGCAGCAGACACATTCAGTGTTTCCTTGAACCATGTCCTTGGAGCTTCTGACTGCAGGAGCTTGGTCACTTGTTAATGGGTGTTTGTAGACCCTATTTACTGTATGGACAAATGTTTTTTGCTGCCCCCCAAAAAATCTGTACTTATGCAATCTTTTTTCACTAACTTAATTAAGATCTCTAAGATTATTTCCCTCTGAATCCTCTTTCTACCAGTTGTGAAAAACTGCAAAGTTTGTTATATAACTTACATTAATTTATGCTTCGCTCTAGTCAGTGCCAGACGTGATCACAGGCGACACACGGCAGCGATGTTCGGCACAGAGCGCTGACCCTGCACACGGCTGTCACACACATTTCTCTCATCTGAACACTGTGAAATCACAAAATAAGATGCAAAATACTACCGTTTAAAAGTTAGGGGGTTTTTTGTTTTGTTTTTTGAGAAATTAATACTTTTATTCACCATTGACCAAAAGTGACAGTAAAGACATTTATAATGTTACAGCACATGATCTAGTCTTTCAAATCTGTGCCAATTTCTCCACAGTTTTTAAGCACATAAATGAAAGCTCTAGCGTAAGTTCTGCCAGGAAGACTCAATGTTACGTCACCAATTCGTTTAGAGCTAACAATCATTATCTTGCACTTGGAGTATATAAGATTGCTGACACATGTTTGAGTCCACAGATGCTGACGCAAACCTTCACCTCCATCCTCCCCACCACCACCAGGATGGTCCCTGTCCATACCTCCCAGGGGGGTCGGCTATGCCCCTGCCTTCATCTTCAGGCAGGAAATGCAGAGTCCGCAACCCTATAGGATCTGAGCTACGGACGGGGCCTACGCCAAAGAACTTTCTTACAACATTTTGCTTGCTGATTGTTAATAAATATGGTTGTCACGTTATCTTACCTCCCCGAGTCTTTCTGGTAGAACTATGGAAGCTTGTTTCTACCAATGAATAAAAAATAAAAAAGGTAATTGTGACTTTTTATTCTTGCAATTCTGAATTGTGAGATATAAACCTGTGACACAGAAATAAAGTCATAATTGTGAGATATATACTAGCGATTCTGAGAAATAGTCATAATTGTGAGATATAAACCCGTGACTCTGAGAAATAAAGTCATAATTGTGAGATATAAACTCAGAATTCTGAGAAATAAAGTCATAATTGTGAGATATAAACTCACGATTCTGAGAAATGAAGTCATAATTGTGTGATATAAACTCACGATTCTGAGAAATGAAGTCATAATTGTGTGATATAAACTTGCAACTCTGAGAAATAAAGTCATAATTGTGAGATATAAACTCACGATTCTGAGAAATGAAGTCATAATTGTGTGATATAAACTTGCAACTCTGAGAAATAAAGTCAGAATTGTGAGATATAAACTTGCAACTCTGAGAAATAAAGTCATAATTGTGAGATATAAACTCACGATTCTGAGAAATGAAGTCATAATTGTGTGATATAAACTTGCAACTGAGAAATAAAGTCAGAATTGTGAGATATAAACCCACGACTCAGAAATAAAGTCATAATTGTGAGATATAAACTTGCGACTGAGAAATAAAGTCATAATTGTGAGATATAAACTCACGATTCTGAGAAATAAAGTCATAATTGTGAGATATAAACTCACGATTCTGAGAAATGAAGTAATAATTGTGAGATATAAACTCACGATTCTGAGAAATGAAGTCATAATTGTGTGATATAAACTTGCAACTGAGAAATAAAGTCAGAATTGTGAGATATAAACCCACGACTCAGAAATAAAGTCATAATTGTGAGATATAAACTTGCGACTCTGAGAAATAAAGTCATAATTGTGAGATATAAACTCACGATTCTGAGAAATAAAGTCATAATTGTGAGATATAAACTCACGATTCTGAGAAATGAAGTCATAATTGTGTGATATAAACTTGCAACTGAGAAATAAAGTCAGAATTGTGAGATATAAACCCACGACTCAGAAATAAAGTCATAATTGTGAGATATAAACTTGCGACTCTGAGAAATAAAGTCATAATTGTGAGATATAAACTCACGATTCTGAGAAATAAAGTCATAATTGTGAGATAGAAACTCACGATTCTGAGAAATGAAGTAATAATTGTGAGATATATACTAGCGATTCTGAGAAATAGTCATAATTGTGAGATATAAACCCGTGACTCTGAGAAATAAAGTCATAATTGTGAGATATAAACTCATAATTCTGAGAAATAAAGTCATAATTGTGTGATATAAACTCACGATTCTGAGAAATAAAGTCATAATTGTGAGATATAAACTCACGATTCTGAGAAATAGTCATAATTGTGAGATATAAACTCACGATTCTGAGAAATAAAGTCATAATTGTGAGATATAAACTCACGATTCTGAGAAATAAAGTCATAATTGTGAGATATAAACTCACGATTCTGAGAAATAAAGTCATAATTGTGTGATATAAACTCACGATTCTGAGAAATAAAGTCATAATTGTGAGATATAAACTCACGATTCTGAGAAATAAAGTCATAATTGTGAGAAAGTCATAATTGTGAGAAATAAAGTCATAATTGTAAGATATAAACCCTCAATTCTGAGGATTGTGAGAATTGAGACTTTATCTCTCACAATTCTCAGAAAATAAGTCAGAATGGCGAAATATACTGTAAACTTGCAACTTGTGAGATAAAAAGTCACAATTGTCTTTTAATTTTTTTTATTCCGTGATGGAAACAAGCTTCCATACATAACAAAAAGTAACTGTAAACTCTTCTTTGTTTTCAAAAGTCATGTCATTGAAATAATCAGTACTTATTACACATTTTCCACTCATTCTGTCTGTGGTTTATAGAGCCTTTCACAAAGACAGCAGTAATATTGTTTAAATTAACTGTATTGCATGCCAGTCTGTTATTACATTAACATCGATTTCAGATTTATCCACCCCTAAATGTCAAAAAAAGAGTGTAATTTTCCATGCCAGTTACACAACCCCTTCATGTCAAAATGGGTGGTTCTTTGCCATAATAAGCTTCAAGTTGCTAATCAAAAGTCTTACTCTGTTGATTGCAGGTTCAGGGTAAAGAGGCAGCTTCTACTTTGGTCATTTAAACCATTTAGGAGGAGGATTCCAGCTGCCATCAGCATCTGGCTCAGCGGGAAAGCATCCTTTCCCATAATACAGCTCTGTAATGAGCTGTATTCCACATCGTAGTCAAGTAAAATAAGACTGCGCTGTTATTCATAGGGTTGCAGAGCATGGCAGAGAAACAATCTGTGTGGAAAATGACAAAAACATTTCAAAAGGATATAGAAAATGGATATGGGTTGAAATGAAAAACTGGGAAAACTTTTTGCCCCAAAATTACTGAATGTTTGGGTGGGGGGAAAAACATGAGGGGGTATCTTTTCAAGGGAATTGTTGAGAATTTATTTATTTAGCCAAATACTTGGGGGGGAAAAAAAAAAAAAACTTTAAGCTTTGTCATTTCAATGAACTTGTCGGTTCAGTGAGAGTTTTTGCAGTATTCAGATTTACAAAACGCAGTGCTTCTTCAATTAACAGCTCATTGGGAGGAAAGATCATCCATGAATAACAACTTAAATTTCAATCTGTTTAACAAACATTATCATGTACCTGTCTGGTTCAGCTCAGCTACCAAATCTGACCTCAGAAGACTACAGAGGGTAGTCCGGACTGCTGAGCGAATCATTGGCACAACCCTCCCCACTCTCCAAGAACTGTACTTATCCAGAGTGAGAAAAAGGGCAAAGAAAATCACTCTGGACCCCTCACATCCAGCACACTCCCTCTTTGAACTGTTTCCATCTGGTCGACGCTACAGAGCTTTGAGCACCAGAACGACCAGACAGAGGAACAGTTTCTTCCCTCAAGCAATTCATCTCATGATCAATTGACAAACATGGAACACTATTATACATTTACTTAATAACACATACTTATTTCTATTTCAAATTTGCACACATCATAACTGTACATACAAATTGTCTATATATTATATATTGTTTTTTGCACTTTGTCTATCTTGTATATTTGTATATTATTCTTCTATTCTTTATATTATCTATGTCTTGTCTTGTCTTGTCACTGTTACTCTGTTGCACTGTGGAGCTTCTGTCACGAAAACAAATTCCTAGTATGTGTAAACATACTTGGCAATAAAGCTCTTTCTGATTCTGATGTTAAAATTATTATATTAATTTATAACATATGGAATATATGCTTTTGTACAAGTCATATGGGTTCACAATGACATAATAATGATATTTTTTGGATGAACTATACCTTTGACAGGTCCGTTTCAACATTAATATCACCAGTGATAATTTGCATGTACTTTTCTATCCTTCATTATCTAGTTTTCGCACTATTAAATATGACATCCTATAAATACTTCAGCATCATACTTTATAAACTAGTTGTTTAGACCAAAATTGTATATAATGACGACACCAGTGGAGGTGAGAGAAAAACACATGATACTAACAGACACTTCTAGTGATTACTTCAGCAGGGCTGTCGAGAAATATTCCATTCAACAACTTGTAAATATATATTTAAATTTCACACTGCATTTATTAAAAAAATGTTTGTGTGAGGGCAGCAATTCCAGCTTTTAATAAATAAATAAATAAATAATACAAGCATCTTATGGCACTCGGCATAGCATTTACATCCCACAGGTCAAAGTTCGATTCCATTGAAAATACCAATGAGCACTTCAGCAGTCCTTCATCTGGCAGTTCTGTGTCGGTACCAAAAGACTCTTGTAGCCTTGGCCAGTCTATGTTCTCTGCTTATGAATTCAGTGCATTTATAATGTAGCGAGGTCACAGGGGCACGGATGGGCTGTGCTTGCTAAGGACATCAAACATCCTTCAGTGTCTTTCTCTCTCTGTGTCTCTAAAAGAGGTCCATGCATTTATTAAACAGCCATCAGATTTGCTGTGCAATCAGGCATCAGTTTGTATTCAAGTGACTGGGAATTGAAATAAAGAGGAGGGTCATCTGTTGAACTGTTAAAGGGACAGTTCACCAAAAAATGAAATCATTTACTGACCTTCATATGTTTCAAAATCTGTTACTTTACTGTCTGACACAAAAAATATTTATGGTAAAATATCCAAGCTGCTCTTTTCCATACAATGAAAATGAATGGTGACCTCAGCTGTAAAGCACTTAAAGATGACCTATTATCCTTTTTTACATTTTCAACTTTCTTTAGTGTGTGAGGTTGCTGTTTGAGCATGAAAAAGGCCTGCAAAGTTACAAAGCACAAAGTCACTCCAAAGGGAGTTATTAAATGTATCAGTAAGCACTGTTTCTGAACTCCCTGAATCGCCTCGATTGTAGTCTTGAGTTTTCTTCCGGGAACGAACACATCACGATATTCCTCATTTAAATCATTCTCATAAAAAAAGGGGCTAGCCCTGATTGAGTTAGTTTGTTAGTAGTGTGTTAAAACTCACAGTTATGGTAAGGGGTGTGACATTTCTAAAACATACTGAAAGCAGTTGACCAATCACAACACACTGGTCCAGTGACCAATCAGAGCACATTGCGCTTTTCGGAAATAGGGGCTTCATAGAAACAGGATCTAAACAGAGCATTACTGACAGACTGGGAAGAGAGGTGCTGCAACAATGTATAATTATGTGAAAAATAATGTTTTTTGAACATTCAAGCATGAAAACCTATTCTAGTAGACCTCAAAAACAAAATCAAGACTTTGTAAATGGGCATAATGTGGCCTCTTTAAATTTAAACTTAGCTTTGTGTGAGGAACAGACTAAAATGTATTGTCATATAAGACTTGGAATATGGTGCAGAAGTGATATTTTATTATACTTTTATGGTGCTTTTCATTCTTTTTTGAGCTTGGCAGAACCCCAGTCTTCATTCACTTTCACTACAAATATTCTTCTGTAGATGCCACATTTCAGTGTGATTTCAGCTCCACTTTGATCATAATAACAATCATTTTCATCATAAATCATGTTTAAGAATCTGTGATGAACTACACTACAAATAATAATGAAGATTTACCAATCAGAAGTTGATAAAAAAAAGTCAGAAACTGCTCATAAAGCATTGACTTCTATTGTTTCTGAAAATTCGTTGTTATACTCATATGTTCAATGAAAACTATAATAAATGGCTATAATTCATTTGCAGTACTTTATGGGATGAGTTCAGAAACACCTGTATTTTTTTACTATACACTATATTTACTATATTATGAAATCAGTATTTTTGCTCTCACAACACACTTACATAATATATAATAAAATATAAAAATGTATATATAATTATAAATTTTAATTATTGAAAAAAAAAAAAGATATTTTTCTATATAAAATTATAACTATATACAGTGGGTACGGAAAGTATTCAGACCCCCTTTAAATTTTTCACTCTTTGCTATATTGCAGCCATTTGCTAAAATCATTTAAGTTCATTTTTATTCCTCATTAATGTACACACAGCACCCCATATTGACAGAAAAACACAGAATTGTTGACATTTTTGCAGATTTATTAAAAAAGAAAAAATGAAATATCACATGGTCTTAAGTATTCAGACCCTTTGCTGTGACACTCATATATTTAACTCAGGTGCTGTCCATTTCTTCTGATAATCCTTGAGATGGTTCTACACCTTCATCTGAGTCCAGCTGTGTTTGATTATACTGATTGGACTAGATTAGGAAAGCCACACACCTGTCTATATAAGACCTTACAGCTCACAGTGCATGTCAGAGCAAATGAGAATCATGAGGTCAAAGGAACTGCCTGAAGAGCTCAGAGACAGAATTGTGGCAAGGCACAGATCTGGCCAAGGTTACAAAAAAATTTCTGCTGCACTTAAGGTTCCTAAGAGCACAGTGGCCTCCATAATCCTTAAATGGAAGACATTTGGGACGACCAGAACCCTTCCTAGAGCTGGCCGTCCGGCCAAACTGAGCTATCAGGGGAGAAGAGCCTTGGTGAGAGAGGTAAAGAAGAACCCAAAGATCACTGTGGCTGAGCTCCAGAGATGCAGTCGGGAGATGGGAGAAAGTTGTAGAAAGTCAACCATCACTGCATCCCTCCACCAGTCGGGGCTTTATGGCAGAGTGGCCCGACGGAAGCCTCTCCTCAGTGCAAGACACATGAAAGCCCGCATGGAGTTTGTTAAAAAAACACCTGAAGGACTCCAAGATGGTGAGAAATAAGATTCTCTGGTCTGATGAGACCAAGATAGAACTTTTTGGCCTTAATTCTAAGCGGTATGTGTGGAGAAAACCAGGCACTGCTCATCACCTGTCCAATACAGTCCCAACAGTGAAGCATGGTGGTGGCAGCATCATGTTGTGGGGGTGTTTTTCAGCTGCAGGGACAGGACGACTGGTTGCAATCGAGGGAAAGATGAATGCGGCCAAGTACAGGGATATCCTGGACAAAAACCTTCTCCAGAGTGCTCAGGACCTCAGACTGGGCCGAAGGTTTACCTTCCATCCAACCTGACAGAACTGGAGAGGATCTGCAAGGAGGAATGGCAGAGGATCCCCAAATCCAGGTGTGAAAAACTTGTCGCATCTTTCCCAAAAAGACTCATGGCTGTATTAGATCAAAAGGGTGCTTCTACTAAATACTGAGCAAAGGGTCTGAATACTTAAATAATATAAATAAATCTGCAAAAATGTCAACAATTATGTGTTTTTCTGTCAATATGGGTGCTGTGTGTACATTAATGAGGAATAAAAATGAACTTAAATGATTTTAGGAAATGGCTGCAATATAGCAAAGAGTGAAAAATTTAAGGGGGTCTGAATACTTTCCGTACCCACTGTAAAACTATTATATGAAAAAAAACAAACTTAGATTTATCATCAACAGTCACTTTTTTAGGAGTGACCTTCAGTATATTCCAATGTTGCATTAACAACAACTTTTAAAAAGCATTTATAGTGCAATTTTATAATCATACTGAAAGTACTGCACTCCTCAGCAAATAATAATGTCAGCTGTGACTTTGAGATGAAAACTGTCACTAAGACTTTATTTCTCTTCTATGAGCCTCTGATAGTACTCAGAATCAACTCGGAAGAAAGCCATTTTGTGTCAACTCAAAAATGCTTGTCAGAGCTGACCGGATGAGTTGCCACAACAGACAGTGAGAACTAGCGTGGAATAAAAAGCGAGTTCATCCTCGAAAGCCAGAGGCTACAATTACGCGCTGGGAGAACCCCTCTCAAAAAGCCCCAAAGGAAAGCAAGCGGATGTCATGTACAACTCTGAGTCTTGTGGAGATGAAAGGAGCCAAATGCCTAGTCAGTAGAATTAAGAGGTCAGCAATATCAAAGGAGTGTAGTATCTGGCTTAGAGCAGTTTGTGAAAACCCAGTGAAGGACTTGTTTGTATCAGAGCTTGTTTACCTTTATCAATGTGAGAAGTGTCCCCTGAATGCACACTTGCGCTTGTTCACACAGTGTGTCCCCTTAAGGCCAACAGGAGAGAAACATAGGATAAAGCTTCAAAGCAGAAGATTCACTTGTTGAAATAGCAATACCTACATGTACATCAGACACAGGAATAGGGCAGGTATATATTTAACATTTTCTGAGGAAGCGAATGGATCTTACCTGTGCAAAAGTATCGCCTACGATGCTAGGGTGCTGGGTGGTTGCCAGGGCGTTGTTATGCAGTTACTAAAGTGTTTTCTTTGTTTCAGTGTCATTTTTTTTTAGTAGGTTGCCATGCAGTTACTTAAGTGTTTTTGAACATTGCTATGGCGATGCGAGGGTGCTGTGATTGATTGCCAAAGTGTTGTAATTTGGATACTAAAATTCTTAGTACATTGCTTTGCAGTTGCTAGGGTGTTATAGGTGGTTACCAGGGTGTTGCTATGTGGATAAAAAAGTTACCCAAATGTTTGATATGTTCCTAATCAGTTGCCAGGATATTGCTAATCTATTACTAAACTGTTCTGAGTGATTGTAGCCTATTGCTATGCAGTTGCCAGGGTGTTGCTATGCAGATGCTAAAATGTTTAGAACATTGCTATGCAGTTTCTAGGGTGTTATGTGTGGTTGCAGTGTGTTGCTATGCGGATAATAAAGTGTTCCCAGTGCTTAACATGTTGCTATGCAGTTGCCAGGGTGTTGCTATATGGTAACTAAATTGTTCAGAGGCTGTTGCCAAGCAGTTGCTGTTTACTGGCCCAGCTCAAAAGAGCCATGCAGTTACTATTGTGTTCTAAGTCTGATCACCTCTCCTTAAAAACTTGGGGGGGGGGGGGGGGTTCTCCTTAGCAGGAGTGCAACATTCATATCCTGAGGCAGACATTCCCATTCAAAAACAGCCTGAGCCCTGAAATGGAATAAAATCCGAACCCATAATTCATTCAATCTCATAACCAGGGTATAATAAATGGTTCATTTCATGCTATCAAGCAACATTACACAGCTTTGTACCTAATATTCTTCTGTCTGTGTTCTTCCATCCTGCTGATCCTCTGAGTCAGGAAATGTAAACACTGGCAGTGAGGAAAGAGAAAAAAAAAAACAAGAAACTGTCAGATGAACAATACATGAAATGATACCCAGATTCAACTTGTGTTTGGGAAATGGGTATACGCCATAGTGACAAGGTACAGTGTGTTGATTCAGACAGGGATCTGAAAAAATAAAAAGTATGCATCAGAAAGAGCCATTGACTGGTTTATTCTAAAGTCAAACCTTGACTCAACTTGGAAAGAGTTGAGGTGTGTTGAAGTCCTGCTAGGGTGTAGCCAGACTTTTTAACTTCTAGACACAATCCACCCACTTACACCAGAACATGCAATGTGACCAACCACAGTTTGCTTTGATTTATGTGCCGTTTAGGGCGAGTTTTATCTAAAATATTCACTCAAAAATCTAAAATGATTGCACAGCAGTGTTCATCTGCGAAAACAAGAAGTTAGTGAAAATGTGTGTAGAACTGAATCAGAATTGCTATCCATCTAAAAGTAATAAGTACAGATTATCCGACATAGATAAACAAAAACAAAAGTATATAGTTCTGCTCATAAATATTCACATACAGTATAACATGGCATTTATCCAATCGTCCAATGCATTCAAAAGCAAACATATACTGTACATCTCTCTCTATCTATACACACACATATTTCACATATTTTCCCAATCCAGAAGAAACTAGAGCCTGTTTATTCCTCACTGAGATTTGGGAGCTGTGATTATCTGTTCTGTTCCTTTAATGAGCGAATGAAAGCTCAGATCGAAACATTACCTTCAGCTACTCTGACACCCTGTGCTGCTTGTCTTCCAAAAGACCAGTCCTGAGCTAGTGTTGACTGACAGCTAGTAATTCCTGGATCTCTGAAGAAGGAACCTTCAAGACAGATAGAGAGAAATATGGGGGATATATCTTGTTTTCTGCTTTCACTGGGTCTTCTTGATTGAGACCTCAGCAGGGATAAAGTGTCCCTCCCCAGGTTCACAACAGTAATCAAACCACTTACACATGATCAAACAGCTTTTAAGAAATTAATCTTGATTAATTACTTCATTAAACTGTTGATCTTTGGCACATAAAATCCATAAAAACTCTGTTCCATCACAGCAGCTTTATTGTAACCAATTGGAATACAGCACACAAGTCACATGGACCACTTTATGGTGCTTTTTGGAGCTTGACAGCATCCATCCTCATTCACTTTCAACATAATTTTTGTGTTACACAGAATTAATAAAGTCATACAGGTTTGGAACCACATAAAGCTGAGAAATATTCTTTCACTTTGTGGTGAAATATTAATTTGATATACAAAACTGTGCCACGTATCATATTGAAAATATCTAAAATAAACAAATAAAGGAGTTCTATTCAAACAATGACCATTTACTTTATTGGTCAACAACATGCTACATGTCCAACACATGTCCAACAAGCACCTTAAATGTTATTTAATAGCCATAACAATCAATTAAATTAGTAACGGGGATTATTTGAATGCAAAACCACAGCAAGTGTTCAAAATGCATGAGAGCGCTCCAAGCAACCAATCTGGTGGAGAGAGACAAATCCATTCTCTGTTTAATTAATTAGCATGTTAAATATGGCCATTTAAATTCCACTTAAGTTCATTGCTCATGCAATGTGGTCTAGAAAGAAAAAACTATTAAGGGTACCTTTAAATATTATTTTAATTGCAATAGTAAAAGTGGCAAGTCACAGCGGTAGTTACTGTATTCAAGTACTAGGCCTATTGGTGGTAGAGGAAGTATTAAACTATGGCATACATAATTGTAAAATAAAAGCTACACTTGTTTGCTGACCTCAAAACATTCAAATGATCATATTAATGAGCAAGGCCTGCTTTGAATTTATGCATCTAATTTAATTATAATATTATATATTACTTGATCTCAGTATGCTTTTGGTGAATACACACCTTAAGCCAACATGAAATTCAGTTTGCAGCCAATGTCACTTTCATAATATGGTAATACTGATAAATTAGAGTCAACCATTTTATTTTATTTAGATTAATGTGCACCGACAAATAGTTCACAATAAGACCAATATGTAAGGCAAAGAGAGTCTGTTTTGATTTCATGTCAACTTTAAATTAAAACATGCGGGGTAAGAAGACCTACTGAAAGCTGATTATAGTTTGATTGACCAAAAAAAAAAAAAAAAAAAAAAAAATACAAATGAGGTAACAACACAATCTCAAGATATGCACATTATAACTCTTCTCCATGAATAACAGCAGCTACAATCAATAGAAAATTGTTTTCTGGGTAAAGCACAAAAAGATGTGGCACAATTGCTTGGTGAATTTGCCCCATAATTTCTCTCTGTAGTTGGTCCTCAATGAAGAAAATGTTTTATATTGTCAGTTGAGGTTCACTTTCAGAGCAAAGAGCTACTGTGGGTTGAAACACTCACCCTGATGGTAATAAAAAGTTTGTGGTAAAATTCAGTAAAAAATTGTCTCTGGAAAAAAGACGGTTGATGGCTACGCAAAGACACCGTATCATCTTCCCTCTACTTTAAAGCTTAACAGTAGACATATAAAAAATTTTATTTTTTATAGAATACAGCTATTTGACTGTCAGCCTATCTGCCTCGTGGCATTGGCAGGCATGTTGTGATGTATCGTGCCAAGGTCTGGATAGACAATAAACATTAAAAAAAGAAAGTACATTTCACTGTTGCCGTGCTGACTGAAAAAGCCCAAACAGATCTTCGCTTGGCAAAGGCAGCCTCCATATGTTTGAATTAACCATCAGAAAAGTGTTTTGTACAGATAAGGTCAGGTAGAAAGAAGACAGGGGAATCGCAGTACAAACTGTTCTAGTGATGGCAACAAGTATTGTTTTAAAATACTCCAAGATACATGATGATACATCAAACACGAACAGAAAAATCTGTCCCTCAAAATCTGTACCAAGACCGATTTCTACGGAAGAGGATTAGGGCCAAGCAATAATAAAAAAATAAAACCATCTCGAGATTAAAGTCGTTAAATTACGAGAACAAATTTGTTAAATTATGAGAAAAATGTTGTTAAATTGAGAAAAAAGTCGAGATAAAATGTTGAGAATAAAGTCATTGAATGACATTTTTCTCATAATTTAATTTGTTGTCGTAATTTAATGACTTTTTTCTCGTAATTTAATGACTTTATTCTCAACATTTTATCTCGACTTTTTTCTCGAAATTTAACGACTTTTTTCCTCATAATTTAATGACTTTATTCTCAACATTTTATCTCGACTTTTTTATCGAAATTTAACGACTTTTTTCCTCATAATTTAACGAGTTTATTCTCAACATTTTATCTCGATTTTTATCTTAAAATTTAATGAGTTTTTTCTCGTAATTTAACAAGTTTATTCTCAACATTTTATCTCGACTTTTTTTCTCGAAATGTAACAACTTTAATCTCAAGATGGTTTTATTTTTTTATTATTGCTTGGCCCTAATCCTCTTCCGTAGATTTCACCAAAGAGACAAAAACAGGATGAGAAAAATAAATCAACAAAGCAAAATTAGTATATATGCTTTATACATATTAGGCCTACTTATGCAAAAAAAAAAAAAGTCATTAATGGTTAATTAATATTTAATGGATGAAATTAAGCCTCGATTGGACAAAATGTAATGAGACTTCCCAATCCATTGATTTGGAAGTCACAGTTCTTGATATTTCAGAAACTAGCTGCATTTATATTCACTCTAATAATGTTTTTAATCAGACTAGTAGCCCTGTGTGAATAAAAGGGTCTCATGTAACCACGTCAATCAAAATAAACTGGCCAAATTTGACCTAAAATCACTCTTAGAAGAAAAGGTTCTGCTCTAAATTCAAGGGTTCCGTCAGGCGATTCATATATAGAACCTTTTAGGGGTTCCCATCATGGGATCATTTTATGGATTAAGTTTTAATTCATTTTGTTTTAATTCATTTTTTGATTGAATTTAATAGCTCGTAAACACACTTTATCACTTAAAAATCTGAAATAACCTGTTAAAGGTGCAGTAAGCAATTTCCTAGAAACACTGTTGATATTGGAAATCAAGCCAAACAAACACAATTCTCCCTTCATTGCTCCGCCCCCAAAATGCCTGAATACGTCTCTTTATCCTAGCTGGAGCAAAGCAAAATAGGCCTAATGCTTCGCAAAAAGCAAAGATGAAGAACGAATGACAAGAACAAAAAATTAACATACAGTAGGCTACATAAGAGTATATACAAACAAGAGTTTGTTATTAGTTGCCAGCAGTAGGGATGCGCCGATCCGATACTCAGATCGGCTACTGGCTCCGATAATGTCATTTTTGCTGGATCGGATATCAGCCAGATGGGACCGATCCAAATCCGATATTGTGCGTGTACTATTCTGTGTTATTGTTAAGCCCCACAAAAGGCACAAAAACATTAAAAAGCACCATAAAGTTTCCATGCACTATATTCCAAGTGTTCTGAAGCCATTCCATAGTTTAATTTGAGGTAAAGATAAATTTCAGTAATTTAAGTCATTAAATTAAAGTTCACATAAATGCCTCCCTCCGCTGCGGCTGTCAGTCATTCTCCATTCAGCATTCAAACTTGTGAGTCGCTTTCGGTTACGACAGTCAACATGTCATGAAACTCTCTCAAGCCTGATGCCTTGAACAAAAGAATGATCCCAGTTTCTTCAGTTTTTCTTACAGTTTATTAGGTAATTTAGCACTTTTTTATTATTACTTGAATATCAGATTGGTATATTGGTATCGGCCGATACTGAATCCCAGGTATCGGAATTGGTATCGGAAGTGAAAAAGGTGGATCGGCGCATCCCTAGCCAGCAGCACACCAACTCCAGACAAACAGTGACACTCAAAACTGTCCTGTTACTATAGGGTCATTCCGTGTCAAATCAACCAAAATTCGGAAACTTCACCCCATTAATTTTTTGATTTTGTTAATATTTTTTATGCAAAAATAACAAAAATAGTGATGAAAGCCAAAATATTAAATGTCACAGATGCATATTGACTGAGTAATCCACTATTTTGTAGAGGAGGGTCAAAATGACCTGAGATTTCACCTGAGATTTGGAGCCAGTTTACAGGAGGGTAAAAATGACTTTAGAAATATGGCAGCATCATTATTTTATTTTTACACAGAGATTGGTAGGTCTATTAGTTAAATCTGTTGACTCTTTACTTTTGGTATCTTCATTTTAAAGGCCCTCAATGGTTCAATCCCTTAATGCAGCTCCATGAGTAAATTGTACACATTTTCAGTTACAGACATGCAAACTTTAGAAAAAGAATATTTATGACACTCAGACAGGTATGTTCTATGCAACTGAGCTGATGATACATTTCTAGTTTCAATTATTTGTTCTTTAGATATTCCTCTTTAAAAGAAAAAAGTATCAGCTGTATACAAAGTGACCCACATTTGTTTTTTGACCACTGAAAATGTGTACAGTTTACTCATGGAGCCACATTAACATGTCCATTGAACCACTGAACCATTGAGGGCCTTTAAAATGAAGATATCAAAAGGAAAGTTTGTTAAGAACTAGAATCTAAAAGGATATTAAGATATCTTTGATAATTATGGAGTTACAGGCATGCAAACTCGAGGCAAAAAACCCAAGAAGTGCTTTTTGAAATTTTTGAACTGTCTTCTACTTATAAATAGAGGGAACGAAATAGTAAATCGTGAGCACGTTTTAGTAAATCAAGGGAAAGAATAAGTAAATCGTGTGCACGATTTAGCCTACTATTTTTTCCCTGCATGTCATGTCCGGGGCTCCGTAAGTATATATACATCTGTGACATTTAATATTTTGGCTTTCATCACTATTTATGTTTGCCTTTCTACAGAAAAAAAAAAATAATAATAATAAAAAATTTGAGCCGGAGACCTCTGGTTGATTTGACATGGAATGACCCTATAGCTAACATTACAACAACAGCATATCTTGATTCTGTGAAACATAGCAAAACCAATGTTGCTCACATATGGAGCAGTAACAACACAACCTCAGTGTCCATTTTCAGGCCATTTTCAGGTCTCTCCAATGCTGGAAACTTTTCTAATATCAACAAAGATCCTAAAGCTCTTGCCTGGTCATTCATAACCCTTCTTCATGTCAGACAACACGGTGTTTGGCTGATTATTCCATCATTGTGATAATGGCCAAAAAAGATATGTTCACAACCAACGTGCAATCCTAATTACAAAGTAAACAAGTTACCCACTCAAATGTCATGGCTTGTAATGAGTGAGCTGTTTTTAACAACCTCTCAGCTCAGTTAAATTACAGCTGCACCTCTAAACCTGTGACATCATGAAACTTTCAGTGTTTTTTCAGGATATGATGACTTGACTAATGGTCTGAAAAGGTGACTTATAATCTGTTAATTGCAACAAATAAATCTTCACAAAATATGTGTTATTTTTTAAGTTAAAAAAACGTTTAATAATGCATTACCTTGATGACATGATTTTAATAAAAAGTATATAAATATATACATAAAACTGTTCCATATCATTTTCACAAGGAAACATTAAATGTAAATATCAATGTGCATCTATATTCGCATTAATCTGTACAGGCCAGCGGACTCATACCAAACTAGTCGACCACATGTAAATCTTTTCACACGTTACTTGCTGATTTGCATATATTATCATATCATGATGCCAGTCTTTCTGCCCCATTCATTTGCTTGAAGAATTCTTTGTAATCTAATTCTTTTTCAGACCTCAAATAGTATGACTAACTTGTTTTTGTAGTTCTGGCAGTGCAAGTGAAGCATGTCTTTCAATTACATTTGCAGGCTGGGAAATTACAAGTGCCAGTTCTAATCAATGCAAAATACTGCCCATTTAAAAACGTCCTGTTACTCTCATCACCTACTACTCTGTCACCTTCAAAATTAATAGGATTTTATTTCAAGTGCAAAAGATGAGTGCCTGTAGTGTAAGAAGGAACACAAGCTATATAAACACAATCTCTTTAGGTTATTTTGCAATTATTGCACTTATGTAATAGATCCAAAAGACTACATTCATTATAAATTATATCATACTAAAAATATATGAATGCAAGTTATATATAAAATTAAACATTTATATAAAATTATATCAATATAAAATATCTTTCTTGTCTATAATTATCTTGACTTCAGTATTCGTTTTCTCCACAGTTCCTGTCTTGTAGTGTACTTTGTTACTCTGTAGCTTTGAAAAACAATAAGACTTCCCAGACATCTTTCTTGAAGTAATTAAAAGTAGATTTAGACAAGTGTTAGTTTCTTGAACAGAAATTTCCAATAAACGAAGCCTTGTGACTCACTTAGGAAACTGGTATGACAACACATGCTTAGGTTCTGCTCCCCTGTTATGCTCATGCATACATAATATACTTAATAAAAGACTGATTTAAAATGCAGATGAAACCTGAAAAATCACACAGTTTTCACAGTGTCTTGGTTGTCATTTTCACCACGCAGCACTGCAGGCGAAATTTAAACATGGCTCTCAGTAAGACAGATACACTGAGTAATTGCCCTGCTTCTTTCCTAATTTATGTGACTTTTTAAATCAGTTATCAGGTAATTACAATACCTCCTTATCAGCAAAATGGATTTCTACCCCATTAGCGCTCCAACAACTGCATGTATCTTAAGTTTGCCTTGGCAGAGACCATTTATAACATCACAACACCTGGTTAAATGAGTCTGGCTGCCTTATAAAGCCATTTTCCATTAAAAAACATCTTTTCATTCATATTCCAGAAAGGAAGTCAAGGTAAAAGAGCACACGCATGTTTATCTAAGACATTATCTAAATGAGGGCATACCATAGACTTCTTTTGTTTTTATATAAAGCCAATTAATTACTGCAGACTAACCCAAACTCAACCCCTAAGGCAAAACTTTTTTAAAAATTTTATCATAATTACTAATCTTTTTTAACTGGTTTTGCTTCAAGACACAGATCGTGATCTAACATTCTGACTATTGTATGTATATTAAAAAAATCTTAAAACCCAAGAATCAATCTTTTACTGTTGCTTTTACAATCTTTGCTGTTTTCAGTTGATGAATGAAAAGAACATTGTAGCGCACCTAGTACAATCCAATTAATCACAATAAGATTTGTGCTTTGTTACTTGAAATAAGACAAAGTCTCAGATTTCAAATTCTGTCCATTTTATTATGAAATTCAAACAACAATACTGTTTTGGCGCTCTTTAATGTGGCGTGACAGATCCGTTTCAGATCAAGTGAAGCGCACATTTACTGATCATCTCTTCTGTTTTACTACTAGTTACAGCACAAAATAAACATGAATGAACATCAGAAGGTATGTTAAAAGCAGAGGTCGCATTAACCAAAATTTTTCTGTCATTGACGAATTTTTTTTTTGCAATGACTGAAAAATCTGAAGGCCGTCCATCATTTTGACAGATTACACTGAGGCTGATGTAACTTGAAACTGTAATTCCCACCCCTGTCCAGATGGTGGTGAGCGAGCTCCAGCGTGGCAGCAGAGCGCGAGTTCAATCTCCAGAATAAAATGAAAATGATGCGTTTGATTACACATGGGCGAGCACCCAATTTAAGTCCATTTTATAATAATAAAGTTAAAATACTTATACTTACATAATTAAGTTTCTAATCCAGTTTGTTTTGTTATTTTTCTTGCTCACTATCAAGTTTATGGTCAACGAATGGCTTTTCTGAGGTATAATGTAGCCTACGTTACATGGTTTCCAACACTAATTGAACTAATTAAGACGTGATACAGATTTTAGTAAGCTACTGTATCTTGCAACATATTTTCTGATGTTCATTCATGTTTATTTCATTCTCTAAAGTAGTAAAGAGGAAGGGATGATCGCTTTCAATCACGATCTGCGACAACTGTTCAAAATGAAAACTGAAAAGTGACGCACAGTCTTTGTTCAACTTTCTTTTCATAATATAAATAAATGCATAGCCTAGACCCATAGCTTGTGAACAAAAATGAAAATGTGGACAAAAAAAAGAAACTATCAAACGTCTTATTAAAATCTAAAAATTAAAATGACGGGTAATAATTGATTATGACAGAATTTTTACTATCCTGTCTATCAAAATGACGGACAGTGCGAAAGTCTAACGCGACCTCTGGTTAAAAGATACCGTAAAACTTACCAAAGTCTGTATCCATGTCCAAATCCATATAATCGTTCAATCAGTGTTTGCACTGTGGAAACATGTCAATAAAACAGCTTGTAAACAATGTCACTAATGTTACATTTACCTCATTTTTAACTAAAAATAACTAGAGAAGAGCATTTTGCTAAATATATTCACCATATTATTCTTTATATTTTTTACTGTTCTTTAATATTTAATGCATGTTTGAATAAATTTGTCAAGTTTTTATGACAGACATCACTTAAATGTTTATATTTCAAAAAAAGAGTTGGAGTAGAAACAATTATATAATTATATATTTAGTATTATTTATTTATTTTTTATTTTTTTATTTTTTTTGGGTATTTTAACCTTATTAAAGTAATGTACCAATGGACTCCCTGTATAGTTTACAGCATTAGTTGAGAGATTTTTTTACCTTGAGAAAATTTGCCATGTACAGTACAAATTAATCAACACAGAATTGAAATAGAATCAAATAACAAGCTTTTGAACTCAAAATCAAATTGTGAAATTTGTCAATATCCAGCCCTAGAAATTAGACATTATAAACACAGATACTCATTCTGAAATTTGCAAAAAAAAAACAAAAAAAAAAGCATTTAACATTGTTATTTAATTATTAATGTGGTTACACTTTATTTTACAGTGCCGTAGTTACATTGTAATTACTCAAATAAGTACAGAGTACTATTAAATAACTACATGTACTTACTATAGTTACAGTTAGGATTTGGTTTAGGGTTAGTTACTTGTAATTATGCATAATTTACTGTTATTACTATGAGTAAGTACATGTAGTAACGTATAACTACGGCACTGTAAAATAAAGTGTTACCATTAATGTTACAACAGATGATTAGTTGCATTTTATTTGCATTTAGCAAAGTTTTCCCCTTTACAATATTATTATGTCAGACATTATGTAGCTACTTTATGCAGTTGTATTTCAGGTGGGGAAAAATAAGCCAGGATTTTGCAGGTTTTGCTACATTTGTGCCGACATTTGGTTCCTTCAAAAACATCAATAAATGACACAAAGCCGTTCAGATATTTTGTTCACCCTTTAAAACTCAGTGAAAAGACCAAAGAGAATGCTGTAAAAAAAATATTAAACTGTTTTCCTGCATCTGACCCCATCAGAAAGACAGACAGAGAACATAACACACATAGCTGAATTTACCACATGCAACATTTGTCATCGCACTTTCCTTGAAGCTTTCCAAACAAATCTTAGCATTAAGCCAACTACACTTGGAAGATCACTGCTCTGTTCCAAAACCTACTGAGCTGCCTACAGAGTGAGCATTTCAATGAGTCACAGGCACAAAACCTGTTCCAGAAGATAGGAATCTTAATTATGCCCACTAAGATACCTTGTTTTGGCCAATTTCTACAGCAGTATTGCAAATATACTTGGCAGAGAGAAAGCAATCCCAAAATCCACTGCGACAAGCTCTGTGAAAAATGTTATTTATATATATGATATTTCATATATACGGAGCCCCGGACATGACATGCAGGAAAAAAAAAAATAGTAGGCTAAATCGTGTGCACTCTTTACTAATTTGTTCCCTCGATTTATAAATCATGAACGAAATCATGCACGATTAAAACAATTGATTTTGTTTTTTTGTTGTTTATAATGTTGTTAATTAAAAATGGTACCCATAAGAGTATTCATTATATTACTTATTAGATAATCAAACAGTTGGATTAGCAACATGCTAACATAAAGATATTGAAATCAACTGCTAGAAAAGCATTAGTATTTTTAGAATTGGTTTTCATGAATTTCAAGATTCTGCCTAGGTAGGAAGCTGCCTATGTAGGCAATGAGGCAGTTCACTAGATTTCAGAATAGAGCCTGTGTGTATATTTATTTAATCACTTTTTTAAATGATTTACTCATACAGCAAATTGCTTCTCGTCTGTTAATATCCAGCGGTGGTTTTATTTTAACACAGCCGAGCGCAACATCAACACTCAACTGGCAGGGGACGCCGGAGCCTGGGAGTTGAGTAAATTTACCACCATAAGAGATACAAAAAAAATGCATCACAGAAGATGAGGGCATACCAAAGGGACCAATAAATGGTCTTGATCTCAACTGCCGTCTGCAATGAACTCTGAGAATTGCCTCAGAGATGCCGCCTCCGGCCCTCTGGAGGAGGAATTTTTGGCAGCATGTACGTAACGCTCTTCAACGCAGAGCCACAAAGCCATCCCTAAAAAAGGCAACTTTTTCCTGCTTCTTCGAAAGCCATCCAGAACGCTGTCAGATGAAGTTTACATAATGACATGTCTGCACTATAGGGTAGTGGCCAAGGCCAAATTACATTCAGGCCACTGAGTTTTTCCCACTTAACACAGTAATCCCTAACAGCATCTGTTCTAATTCATTTTACATAGAAATAAGGTGCTAGAACTGCCTCAGTTCAGGCTAAATGCACAGTAAGAACACAAGATCACCATTTTGTTAGCATGTACACAAGGCATTCTGAAGAAACCACACTGTACGGACTTTTTTGTAGTACAAACAAAACTTGTATTAATTTGTACCACCTACAAAATCGGTGCTACAAATGAGTTCTGTTACATGGAAAAAAACGTATTCACTGATATTATACAGTGGCATGAAAAGTTTAGCTGCTCAGTTGTCCTGAGCAGTTAAACTGAGCTCTGTTCTTCAGAAAATTCCTCCAGGTCCTGCAGATTCATCAGTTTTCAAGCATTTTTGCATATTTGAACCCTTTCCAGCAGTGGCTGTATGATTTTGAGATTCATCTTTTCACACTGAGGACAATTGAGGGACTCAAACTCAACTATTAAAAAAGGTTCAAACATTCACTGATGCTCCAGAAGGAAACACGATGCATTAAGAGCCGAGGGGTGAAAACTTTTGAATTCAAATATCAAGGTAAATTGTACTTGTAATTGTACTTCTGCCGGGAAACATGCAAGTATCTTCTGTTGGTTCCGAAGGGCAGTACTAAATGAAAAACAATGATATTTAAACAAAATAAGAAAAATTGTGACATCTTCATCCTGTTCAAAAGTTTTCACACCCCGACTCTTAATGCATCGTGTTTCCTTCTGGAGCATCAGTGAATGTTTGAACCTTTTTTAATAGTTGTGTTTGAGTCCCTCAGTTGTCCTCAGTGTGAAAACACAGATCTCAAAATCATTCAGTCACTGCTGGAAAGGGTTCAAATATGCCAAAATGCTTGAAAACTGATGAATCTGCAGGAGCTGGAGGATTTTTCTGAAGAACAGAGCTCAGTTTAACTGCTCAGGACAAACAAGAGACTCATGAACAACCATTACAAAACATAAAAACAGTCGTGGATCATCAGGTAACCACACACAGTATTGAGAATCAATGGTTCACATACTTATGAATGGGGTTATTTTAATAAATTCAGCTATTGTTTTGTCTTGTGAACTAAATGCAAACATCTTTTATGTAAAATATCTTACTCAGGACAGTACTAAACAAAAAATAACATGCATTTATAATTCTCATTTTCACAGATTCTGCAAGGGGTTCACATACTTTTTCATGCCTTTGTACATTACAATTGAATGATGGAAATGCCTCAGTGTCATTGAACATTTTGCGGTGTTCTCATTGCATTTATATAGCTTTATCCAGCAGATGTCCTCAATGTGCAGTTTCAAGAACTTCAAAACAGATAAAGGGATAGTTCACCCAAAAATTAAAATTGTGTCATCATTTACTCACCCTCGTGTAGTTCCAAACCCATAAAACTTTTGTTCATCTTCAGAACACAAATGAAGATAATTCTAATGAAATCTATGAGATTTCTGTCCCTCCATTGACAGTAAACGCAAATACCACTTTGACGCTTCAAAAAGTTCTTAAAGATATCATAACTAATTCACATGAAATGAGCGATTTAGTCCAAACTATCAATGGAGGGACTGAACTCTCTCAAATTTCATTAGAAATATCTTAATTTGTGTTTCGAAGATGCGCAAAAGTCTTACGGGTTTGGAAGGACATGAGAGTGAGTAATGATGACAGAATTTTCATTTTTGGGTGAACTAAGCCTTTAATGATTTTGAAAAGCAATTGGTTGATATGATTCAAAATTCCAAAAAGCTTTGCTTTTTCCTGCAGTATTAATTATATCCATCAAATGTGGAATAATTAGGATTTTTTTAATCAACAAGACTGAAAAATTCAGCTATGCTATAACAGGAATAAATTGCATTTTAAAATATATATTCAAATAGAAACCGGTTATTTTAAACTGTAATAATATTTCACAATATTACTGTTCTTACTATATATTCATCATTAAATACATACAGCCTTGGTGAGAATAAGAGACTCAAAAGCATTAAAAAATGTAATTATTCCAAATTTATGACCAGTAGTGTAAGTAGTCGCAAGATGAACAATGTGAAAGCATGCAAGTAATTTCAACACAAATGGTTTAAGTAAACTTTCATTTTACAAATTTAAGTGTATTGAGCGCAACGAAATTAAGTGGTGAAATAAAATTCAAGAATTGTGCTGTATTGGCTCATTTTAAACCAAGTAAATTGAATAAGCAACAAAAATATTTTATTTTTCATTGCACCCACAGTTTTCTATGTGCCCTGAGAGAAGAATGAATTTTGGATTATTGCAAAGGCCACACAGGGGGAAAAAGGATAAATGTGAAAAAAGCTCGAGGTCAGGTTTATCCTTATTGTCTTTCTTCAGCCCGACTCCTCAGACGGCACTGTGCCCTTGTGCGCTGTTCTGTAAATGGCGACTATAACAGCAGACAGCTTTGGTGTCCATCATACGAGGTGCACACAAGCAGCGCTCTGCCTCGGGCTTAACTTGGGCGAATGAGGCAAGACTGGTCTGAAAGGTGGGGCGGCAGCATTCAAGATCTGGAGGACACTAATGGGGCGAGCCAGCTGAGGCTGTGACAAGTGCACCGGCACCTGCGGCGATGGAGCGTCACATCACATCACCACGGGTGACTGACACGTCACCTTCACCAAATCCAGAGGACCTAGATAGGAAAGAAACCGAGAGCAAAATCTCTGAACGGCTCTGCAGGGCACAGACACGCAAACGTCCCTCTCTCCATTTCCCTCTTTTTGTATTTTTATCTCTATATCTCTATATCTCTCTGCCTTTGACTCACTGTCTCTCTTGCAGCTGAAAATGTCTGCTGGGGGAAAAAAAATCGTCTTTTGGAATTCACGGCAGCCCAACGTTGCTTGTCACGGTGAGGGTGGTATCGGGGATCAAACCGCTGTGTTGTTAAAGAGACATTGAATTAATGTCTGATGTCTATCACACATCACTGGCCCTCAATGGTATTCTATTCATAAAACCAGTACACGGAAACAATTTTTCTGTCTCGCAGCAGTTTCAGGTCGACTTTTTCATGTTTACTAGAGGTGTGATGAGACACGAGATTGAGTTCACAAGACGAAACAAGACTTTTACACAATATTTTTAAGAAATCCTCAATGATGAAATACATGACTAGGAAAAATAGTCTGCTGGTGCATTTGAAATGTTTTAACTAATCATCTTGTAATGAATGTCATTTCAGTTCTACTTTTTGTAAGTATGAATTATCATAAGCAGTAAAAGACAACAATACTCAAGCACTATAAAAGGTTTTGCAACAAACTCAACTGACTGGCTTCTCTCCTGTATGATTTCATATGAGAACTTTTGACCTCCTAACTGAAGTCCTTTTCACAAATTGATCGTAGAAATAAAAACAGTATAAATAAGAATGAATAAGTTTTCTCTTAGTCTTAAGTGTAAACAATAAGTGCAAACATAATTAAAGTACTCTCTCAATATTCAAATTGCAAATAGAGACCACATTTTTATTCAAGCATGATACAGAGCTAAGAGATGATTACAACTACACAGCCCAGCCTAGGATAGCTTTCATATTGGTAGATTTGCATGCATCAGGGAGCCGGTTTCAAAATGCAAATTGAAATCGCTTTTTAATTTTGGGTGCGGCGGTGCTGAGCACGCATTCTACAAGATAAGACATTTGTCAGACACTTAGGCTCAGCTGTGAAACGTATCATCTGCCATGGTCTTGTCAGTCAGCTTATTCTATCCTAATTTCACCCTCATACTCTGTCATTGCAATATCGCGAGACAGCTATTCACCTCAATGAGAAATCTCGTCACATTTTAATCTTGTGAGATCTCGTGGCACAACCCTAATTAAAAATGACTTATAGCTATCTGACTATTATGGAAGAGGATTAGGGCCAAGCAATAATAAAAAAATAAAACCATCTCGAGATTAAAGTTGTTAAATTTTCGAGAAAAAAGTCGTTAAATTACGAATTTGTTCTCATAATTTAACGACTTTTTTCTAGTAATTTAATGACTTTATTCTCAACATTTTATCTCGACTTTTTTTCTCGAAATTTAACAACTTTTTTTCTCATAATTTAACGAATTTGTTCTCATAATCTAACGACTTTTTTCTCGTAATTTAACCAGTTTATTCTCAACATTTTATCTAGACTTTTTTCTTGAAATTTAACAAGTTTTTTCTCGTAATTTAATGAGTTTATTCTCAACATTTTATCTCGACCTTTTTCTCGAAATTTAATGAGTTTTTTTCTCATAATTTAAAGAATTGTTTCCCATAATCTAACGACTTTTTTCTCGTAATTTAATGAGTTTTTTTTCTCGTAATTTAACCAGTTTATTCTCAACATTTTATCTAGACTTTTTTCTTGAAATTTAACAAGTTTTTTCTCGTAATTTAATGAGTTTATTCTCAACATTTTATCTCGACCTTTTTCTCGAAATTTAATGAGTTTTTTTCTCATAATTTAACGAATTTGTTCTCATAATCTAATGACTTTTTTCTCGTAATTTAATGAGTTTTTTTTCTCGTAATTTAACCAGTTTATTCTCAACATTTTATCTCGACTTTTTTCTTGAAATTTAACAAGTTTTTTCTCGTAATTTAATGAGTTTATTCTCAACATTTTATCTCGACCTTTTTCTCGAAATTTAACGAGTTTTTTCCCGTAATTTAATGAGTTTATTCTCAACATTTTATTTCGACTTTTTTCTCGAAATTTAACAACTTTAATCTCGAGATGGTTTTATTTTTTTATTATTGCTTGGCCCTAATCCTCTTCCGTAGACTATAGCTATAGCAAGTAGAAGATCATTAGTTGTGAATGTGGAGTAAATTAAAATGTATAATAAATAAGTAAATAAATATTAATTCTACAAATAGTTATATTAATACATTTAATTAATGACTAATTACTAATGAAATGTATGGATAAATAAATAAAATAAAAATTTAAATTTAAATGAAATAAAAAAATGTATTTATTAAAATAAATTAATTTTTAAAAAATATTGGGAATACGATTAAAATGAATGCTCTAACATTAAATATTTATATATTCATATTTAAAATGTAGTTTCAATAAAGTACTTAATTGTTAACAATTTCAATATTTTTAATGACTGAAAAAAAGTGTCTATGTGAATATTGCCACCTATTGGGATATTTTGTAATCATGGTTTATTTTTGTTTGTACAAAACGGGAAATGGAAAGAACAACAAAAACACTCTTCATAAATAAAAAGACTCAAAAACAAAACCAAAAGACACACAGGGACCCCTAACGGTCACTAAAAACCCCACAACATTAAATTATGGGAGGCTTCAGAATTTCTCATTTACTGGGTTTCTAGGGAAGAAACAGTTTGCATTTCTATAAGCAATCATAGAAGCTATCAGACATGCAATAGGAACTCTTTTTAGAGGTGAAAAGAAGTTTTACAAAAGTTCATCTGTTGTACTTCACTGTATTGAAATCACAGTTTTTATCAAGTTTATATCAATTTTATATTAACAGCGAACTGTCAGACCTCTGCCTCCCTAACTCTACACGGCTACGTGTTTCATGGTAAATGTCACTTTCTATTTTTCCATTACTGGTGTCCATATGCCAAAAGCTAACAGAGGCTTGACTGCAGACAGCTGTGCCGGCTAAGCGACGCCTGCCAAACACACTGACAGGTCTCTGGAAGAGGGGGGCCACTCAAAGTTCAAATACAACTTGGAATGAAACACGTTAACAGACCACATAATGACCTCCAGTCCTGCTCTGTGATACATTCAGAAGTCTTTCTCTTTATAATTCATATCAGTTATGCATATTTCATGAGGTTTGTAATGGGAATTGCATCCATACTTAATATTCTTTGACTAATCCCTGGGTGTAGAGGACCAGAATGCATGCATTTTACCATGACACAGATGCGGTCTGCATTCTGGATGAACTTTTCATTGAGTTTGGATGACAAGAGCTGGAAATATGTTGAGGTTAGACATCTATGACTGTGCTGCCTGCCCTAAAATATATTAAAAACAAATAGAACCGGGAAGACTATCTTAGTTCATACCATCCCTTATTTTCTTGGCACTCCCTTAGACAATTGTGCAATTTACTAAGACCGTTGTGAGTATCTTTTGTGGCAAGCCTCCGAACTGCAGCAGACATTCAGACAACTGGAAGTGGCTGCTGTCCAGAAGAGCGCCAGAGACACATTTGTAACCTGCACACCGGGTGTGACGGGGCTCAAGTGAGCGGATGATTAATACAGACCTCTACCATAACAGATTCCCCAGGAAATCTGTTCGACCCTGGTTTCTGTCATGTTTCCAAATCAAAGGTTATTTGTCTCTGTGAGTGGTCAAGGAGAGGAGTAAGTGTGGGTGAAAACATATGTTACTCACTGTCTTGGATGGATTTTATATTAAGCAGTAAACTAGAAAAATTGCCAAAAATAGAGCAAACAGTTGCCGTGGCAAAAAAGTTACCAGCCAGTGCCAGCATTTTGACCATATTCACAAAACTTTCATGGCCCACAGAATATTTTGTTGTATGACAATTTAAACAGTCAATATATCAAAAGAAGAAACAAAAAAACAAGAACTCTGTTTTTGAACAAATACGTATATATATATATACACACTTGACACTTGTATCTCAACACTTGAATGTGGGTAAGTTAACATTTTGAACAAACTCGCATTTTGTCAAAGACTTCATTCGAATTGGATTCATCAACAACCCAAAAACACAATCATTTATCTATTCGTGGGTTCAACATTTTTCTCTGTAATGTTAGGCAGTTCTGATTTAAATGCTATTGGAAGTTTGATCACCTTAGCTTACTTGTGCATAAGCAACTTCTATCTGATCCTTCTGGTTTATGCAGATCATCTCTTGTTTTTGGATCCGGAGATTTCGAAAGAACACGGATTGCTGGAAAAAATCGTCAATGGCGGGTAAAGAGTTAAAGAAAATTACGCCTATTTATAAAATAAAATCATTCCTATTTTTGTAATTGTCACCCCCAATTCTTGACCAAAAAAAAAAAAAAAATCAAAATTATTACTGTAATGCTAGTAACAAGCAGAATGATGCATTATTTCAAATAGAAGTGTTTATACCATGGTAGTATTTGTTTCTTCTAATTAAAATAAAACATTGCATTACAGTATTTTCAAATCAAAAAAGTAATAGAAGCTAATAAGAACAATAGGAATTACAATATCTGTACACATTAGAAATATTTTATGTTATGTTAATATTTTATTATGGTTTCTTACAGTTTATTATTTTATGTATTACTGAGAATGTGAGGGGAAAATGTGTATGCCTTTTAAAGGGTTAGTTCATCCAAAAATTAAAATTATCCCATGATTTACTCACCTTCAAGCCATCCTAGATGTATATGACTTTCTTCTTTCAGACAAATACAATCTGAGTTATATTAAATAATGTCCTGGCTCTCCCAAGATTTATAATGGCAGTAAATAGAGGATGAGATTTTGAGGCCCAAAAAAGTACAACCATCAATCATAAAAGATAACCTAAACTACATATAAGGCCGTCTGTCGGAAGCTAGTTATTTTTAAAGTTTTAAATATGGATATTTGTCTTGCACAAAGACAACGCTTTGCTTCAGAAGGCCTTTATTAACCGCCCGGGGCCACGTGGTTATCTTTTATGATGAATGGTTGCACTTTTTTGGGCTATAAAATCTCATCCTCTATTCACTGCCATTATAAAGCTTGGGAGAGCCAGGACATTATTGGTTACACTTTAACTAATGTTAACAAATGAACCTTATTGTAAAGTATTAACTAACATGAACTAACCAGCACTACATCTGTTACTGTATTTGTTAATCTTTGTTAACTTTAGTTAATAAAAATACAGTTGTTCATTGTTTGTTCATGTTAGTTTACAGTGCATTAACTAATGTTAACACACACAACTCTTGATTTTAATAATGTATTAGTAAATTTTGAAATTAAAGGTGCACTATGTAAAATTTCTGTCCGCTAGAGGCCTATTCAAAACAAAGGCGTAGCTCGATGACGCCAAGTTTGAGCGCAGAATCTTGGGACATGTGGTCTTCATCTCACAGCCGGTGGAAACAATCGGGATAGGTCTCAGGAAGAAATCATGTTCATGGATGCGATTATTAATGTTACTGTAGTATGAAGCAGAGCAGGACAGAGTGTTGTGGGAGCTGAACGAGGCCGCTGGAGCGATTGCACAACACACGAGCAGCGGGACTTTTATTATGACACAGTCACCAGCGCTGCTTCCGCTTTTCCAGTCATGAGTATGAGGTAACACAGCTCTGTTTATCATATTAGATACATTTGAGAGTGTTGAAAATGATGTTATAACGTTACTCTGTGAGTTCGCTCAGCGACTGCTGTAAGACACTTGTTTGAGACACACTGCAGTAAGATAGATCGATATTAGAATATCATTAAATGCTGGACGGCTTGTGTTGATAAATGGCATGCAATTCATTTTAAAACATATTGTATGATGGAGAAAATTCTGTTTTACTGTTACTAAAAATAAGGCTGCATCTGATTATGTTACGTTAGCTATTTGACAAAGTAGTGTTTTTCTCTGAGGCATGGTAAAGCATGGTACTCGCAAAAAATCAAGAAAATTGATTTAAACAATAAATGTGTTGAGCTATATAACAACAGTTTTCTGTCTATAAATGTAACCAAACGGTTGTTCCCTTGTCTATTAAAACATGTAATATATTAAAGCGTCTTTGGTGTTTCCATGGTTTCTACAAAATAAAACCCTCGGAAACCGAGGGTAACACAGGTATGATGCAATTGACAGGCGACTCCTCACACGTCCCAGAGCCTTGGTTAAAATTGCAATTTTCTCACGATTTACAAATAGTTGTAAACATTTAGGATATTTTAAGTACAAAATACGGATCTCACGGGTGTAGAACGACATGACATGAGAGTGAGTAATTAATGACTGAATTTTCATTTTTGGGTGAACTAACCCTTTAACTAATGAACCTTATTGTAAAGTGTTACCACATTATTTTAACTCTGATTGTATTCGTCTGAAAGAAGAAAGTCATATACTCCTAGGATGGCTTGAGGGTGAGTTAATCATGGGGTAATTTTCATTTTAGTTAAATTTTCATTAACTATTTTATTGTCACAATGTAAATGGATAAAAATAAATAAATAAAAAACAAATATAAAAACAAACAGCAACAGTCTGTGGTGCAATGGTATAAATAGCAGTGGTGGTAAAAAACATGCTACCTTTTTATTATGCAAAAGTATCAATATCACCTGGAAATGTTTTCTTGAGATTCAATTTGTTGTGATGCTGTTTAAAAGATTAGCCACCACATAGTATAAAGGTATCGATTGCAACAGGCAACACCATCTGCACAGGATGATATAAATTAGTGCATGTAGGCTGAAGGAGTGCAACAAATGTGTTTTTCACATGCAGGTTTTCCAGATGAAATGCAGTTTCATTCATTTTGAAATAGTTACTGATGCAGACACAAGCTAATAAGCCTAAATGACCCATTCAGCGACATCAATACCATTAAACACTTATTGCACAAAAAAGTCAATATCCTTTCTTTTGTGGTGTCTGAAATAAATGGCCCAAAGTGCACAAATGTTGATTTAAATAAACCGAGGTCTTGGTCATGCAGTGAGCTCTCTCTGTAACCAAGCAACCACTGAAATTCGTCTTTGAATTATAATAAGCTAAATTAGCAGTCCTACTTCCAGAGCTCTGTAGGGCAGCCATGTTGCTCACAGTGAGGGTTAATGTGATCCCACTGAGGAAACATCTACAGCCTGCCTACAGGAGGAGCCCAACTCCATTTAAAACCCACACAGGAACGTTTCAACCTGCGGCTAATAAGCAGAATGGTTTAAGGGACCTCTGTAATACCACTACAATCAAGTTCTCATTCCCCCGCTGCTAATCTTAGCTGGCCTTGTTATTCCTCTGTAATGAGGTGATCAGTTAGGAACACTTTCCATTGTTTGTCTGCCATATAATCTGTTTACTGTTGTTCTGCTTACAAAAAACCGCCCCCCCTTCTGCTGACACTAGGAAAACTCTCGTCAGTCGCATGCAATCCCTTAACACACTGGGGCTTTCAAGTGCCAACAAAGCCTAATGACTATTAAAGGCTAATCTGTAGGCATTGTTTTGGACACAGGCAGTGATTGTGGCTATTGGTTGAGTTGCATTTGCAATTAGCATTTAAAATTAAGCAGCTTGTATTGTTTCTTATAAAAAAACATTTTTGAAAGACCCAGCATGTTTCTATACACCACATGAATACATTTTATTTTTATATAAAATTTGAGGGCCTTATTCAACACGAGCAGAACGAATTTCGTGTAAATCTGTAAAATCTACAAAATGTCTCATTAAATTAATTGCAGCTATTTATGTAAGAATGGTTATGATTGATTTACATAAATTGTAAAAGGGTCAATGACATGATGGGTCATTTTTTTGTCCAAAGGCCTTAATTAGGGCTGTATATCGTGTTCATTATCGAAGGCGATTCATCTGCGATATGAACGCGATATTGCGCAGCTTGTCAGTGAACTACGGTTCTGTCTATTAAATGCAGCTCCATTTGAAAGCAGGTGATGGCAATTTAGCGGCAATCAGGGAACCGGCTTTACTGACGAAATGCGCGTGACAATCGCATGCGATATATCGCCCAGCCCTAGCCTTAATAATAATAATAATAATAATAAAAAACAAAGATATGACATCCAAAGTATGTAAGGTAGTACAACTAGATCTCTTTTATTGAATCCAAAAGGTTTTAATTATATTTTGCTACATATAGGTATTTTAAAGGTATTTTTAAAGGTATTTTAAAGATTTTGAAGTGTCAAAAGATCATTCAGTTTAATACAGCCATTTCATTTGTGATTAAAATATCTTAAAATGTAATAAATATATATAGTATATATTTTTTATTCTGGCATGATTTTATAACATCATATCAACATAGTGCAAAATGGTGTTAAAATTATGTGTAGAAGTTGTTGCTTTGTTATGAGAAAGAATGTCCGGAAAAATTAATTTCATTGATGTCATTCAGAGTAACCAATATAAAGGGACCCAAGTAATGCGGTCAATATCATGACAGGATGTGACATCATTCAGACACCTGCAAAGGACCACATGGTCGTGAAGTAAAGTAACTCTCTTTTAACTATATGAACAATTCATGTTTTCACTTGCTCATACGCATGTCCCGAAAAATCAGGCCATTCGGTACAACTGCTTTTAAAAACTTGTACTAAATATAAAATGTTTGATTGTCCTTTTGCTAGCTAGCTAACAAGCTAACTAGCTAGATATCAGCCTGTCAGCATTGTTTGAAAATTTCGTCATTCGGTATAACCAAAAGTGTCATTCAGTAAAACTGAAATTTTGGTTAAACCGAATGATTTTTTTGGTGACAAATTTTGTCCATCTTGTAAAAAATGACAAAAGCAGTGTTAATTGATTATAAAATCCACATAATCTCATTGTTAACACTTAATAAAACTGTTGTTTTTTTACACTTTTAAAACCTTATTTGTTAATGACCCCAAAACAGATGTTTGCATTAAACTTAAAAATATAAAGACAACTGTTTGCCTGTAGGTTTAACTATTAATAGTAAATGTTTTGACTGATCTTAAAATGCGAAGTTGCTGTCACTAAAATCTTTGAAAGTTTTACCACCTTTAAGAGCTCTATGCTAACTATTCCCTTTATTTACATTTAAATTGTGTAATATTATGTAGTTTAATATGCCTGCAACAGACTGTGTGATTTCAGGAATCCTATAAGATCATTACAAATCAGATGTTGGGTACAACATGTATGTAGACTGTACAATAATGACACCTATTGAATCATAGGCTACGAATCAAGTTAGTATAGAAGAATAACACATCATCAGCATGCACTAGTGGTAAACAAATAAAGCAAGATGAATGGCACTTTGGCAATTGTAGTTTATATGTGCGCTGAAAAAAAGAGGCGGAAGTGAAACAGTACAATATTGACGCAGTCATGGCTAAAGAAAAGAGGCCAAGTAGTTTTAAGTTTTAGTGCAATATCGCGTTGATCAATACGCCATTTCATGATGCATTTTTATTGGCTAGTCAGTAGACGTAGGTCATAGCAGCAAACATACTGTGAAATGATCATGCTAAATTTCTGACACAGTGACAAAGGCTGTCTTTGAACCTCTCTCACTGTATGACGTAGGACCACCATTTTGGAGTCACGACCACAGAAATCACCACAACTGGTCATCTTTCGTCTGGGACAGCCCAAAATCGTACAATGTGTACCAGGTATTAGAATATAATTACAAGAAAAATAATTAAATTACTAAAAAGCACTTTTGTAATATTCACACTTTGTCACACAAAGATGTCAACACATGAAATTCAACAAAAATTGACTAAATGATTATTTTAACTCATCCTGACATCACAAGACAACAAGATACCACACCGTAAAAATTATTTGATCAATATTTCATGGTAATATGTTTGTCCTTTACTTTAACTCATCAAAAAAAATAAAAAAATTAAGTTATATGATATTCAACTAGACAAAAAATAAAAAGAGTTGAAATGACAGCCAATTTGATTATTCTTAATTTAAGGCAGCAACTGAACTTAAATTAATTTGAATTAGGTGGAAAGTGTAAACATGACAACAAATTGTAAACAAAACTGGCAAACAGTCAAACATAGCAACCATAACTATCCCTGCCCCAGTGCATGCTGGGAAGAAGGCAAATGGAACACAAAACCATTTTTTTGTAGGCCTATTTTAAGTAAAAAAAAATAAAATAAAAAAAAGTGTTACCCCAGTTTTCATGCTGTTTGTCAGTTTTAAAAATATGTTGTAATAGAAAAGCTACAACATTATTTACTTAATCAAAGAATGATTTTTACAGTGTAGAAATTTGTTTGGCTCATGTTTCATGAAGTGGAACATGAGCTGAATTTTGTATTGTGATTTGATCACAATTTAATCTGCATTGTTAGATCTGGAGATATGTGAGGCGATATGTGAGGTGAACACTATAATGGATGTTATCAAGAAAAGCACATCTTGACTCAGGGGAGCCTTCTTTCACAGACCAAAATAAAAGTAAAAAAAAGACAACTTGTTTCTTATCTCTAGTAAAACCATCACCCATTCACTTCCTTTCCCATGTAGGAAAAAAAAAAAAAAACACACAGCTCTGGGGTTTTTTGTGGGCTACTGCTTGCAAAGGAGGACATAGATGTACCCCTGCAAAAAGCAGCTTTACAGGAAATGTGATCCTTGGTGAGAATGATCAGTCAACAAGCCTCAAAAGAAGTTTATTTGATGTGAAGCCAAAGACAGAAGGGGTCTGGCACAGAGACGAACAAGATGACACAACGTCAACAGAAAGACTCGTGACATTTAATACAAGTAACTCATTTTTTTATTAAACTTGTACTATAGAATGTGCTGTGATCTGAAGTGCAATGCAATATAATATAATATAATATAATATAATATAATGAATAATAGTGATAGGCCTAGGATGCACTATGAAATGGCACAATATGATGCCATTTTGGAAATATGAAGTAGATAATTGAGAGTGAACAGTCTACTGAAAAATATTTTCCACTCTTATAGTCGAATGTTGTTCAACGCCCAACTAATAGTCCAAAATGTGCTATTATAATTGAAGGCCTTTACCACCACTACCTGGCTGCAATCTTACAAGAAAATTGCTGAATCAGATTCATGCGTCACTGGGCATCCACAGTTAAAATGGTACACACATGACACAAATTCGTCAGATTGAAAGGATATAAATGAACGGGCAGAGTGCAAATCACCAGAGATCAATTAGAAGCCACTTGCTGTCATAAAAATCGACCTTGTTGTGGGCGACCACTTTGTTGGCACACTGACACTTGATTTTCATTCATTTTTTTTCAGGTCAGAATAACCACAAAGGTTGCCACTTTAAAGAGCAATTCACTGAAAAATGATGGGCCAATTTTGAATAGTTTTCCTACCTCCTGAGTCAGAAAATGACCAGTGGTGAAATAACATCCTGAAAAACTATTTGGGACAAAGCTGAATTAGCATTGTGAAATTTGAAGATAAACAAAATTGTGTCTAGTAAACACTGGCTGTCTTTATCTGTCAAACTGCCAAAAATGTACATATTCATAATTTATGTACTTTGACTGTTATAAATGTTGTGGTTACAAAGTAGTAAAAAAAATGTAATTTTTTAAAGACTGCAACATTATGACATATGGTGCATATGACAATTAAAAAATGCACAACCAGGAACTAAAAAACTGAATTAAGAATTACCACAGAATTCAGAAATATAAGATACCTGATACATGAGGCACTGATAGTCAACTTGACACAGCAATACCAACAACACTTAATAACTCTCATTAGTGATTACCATATATATAAAATTACAATAGATCAATAGTTTATGAACATTCAAATACGAATATGTATTAAATTATCAAAACATTTATTATTTTCAGAAATATCTGAATGTTTTTTATTGTTTTAATGTTATTTTTTGAACGTATTTTAAAGGGTTAGTTCACCCAAAAATGAAAATTATGTCATTAATGGCTCACCCTCATGTCGTTCCAAACCCGTAAGACCTCCGTTCATCTTCGGAACACAGTTTAAGATATTTTAGATTTAGTCCGAGAGCTTTCTGTCCCTCCATTGAAAATGTATGTACGGTAGACTGTCCATGTCCAGAAAAGTAGTCCATGTGACAGTGGGTTAGTTAGAAGTTTTTGAAGCATCGAAAATACATTTTGGTCCAAAAATAACAAAAACTACGACTTTATTCAGCATTGTATTCTCTTCCGGGTCTGTTGTCAATCCGGGTTCACGACTCCCTCAGTGACGCTGCTGACGTGTTATCCGGTGCGCCCGAGCTTCGTTTAGAGTCTGAGGGAGACGCACGCTCTATTCAAGCTATTCTACATTGTTTGTATTTTGGTATTGCTATATTTTTTAAAATGGTGCGTAAGTGTGCATGTCGCGGATGTCCTAATCACCAAAAACAACCACGGTGACGTAAAAGTGCATTACCAACGCCGACAGATGAAGAGATTCAATGGAATCAATTCAATGGAATCAATTCAATGGAATCAATTCAATGCAAAGGATTCCGGAAGAGAAGACAATGCTGAATAAAGTCGTAGTTTTTGTTATTTTTGGACCAAAATGTATTTTCGATGCTTCAAAAACTTCTAACTAACCCACTGATGTCACATGGACTACTTTGATGATGTTTTTATTACCTTTCTGGACATGGACAGTCTACCGTACATACACTTTCAATGGAGAGACAGAAAGCTCTCGGACTAAATCTAAAATATCTTAAACTGTGTTCCGAAGATGAACGGAGGTCTTACGGGTTTGGAACGACATGAGGGTGAGTCATTAATGACATAATTTTCATTTTTGGGTGAACTAACCCTTTAATGTTATTTTAAGTAAGCTGATAAAAAAATTTATATTTGTAAATGTTATTATAAACATTTACAAATATTAATTTGTTATAAAGTTATTATAAAATTATCAATATAACTTCCATCCATGCAGAGCACATTACCTCACATTTATAGGCGGCCCACGATCAGGACGCGTTTTTAGTTCAACAACAGTTATTAAATGGGAAGCAAAGGAATGTAACAAACACATTTTGTGACGCTTAAAAAAAGGCTCATAGCGAAAAACGCTTTAAAAAACCTGTTAGAAACGTCCTGTGAGAACTTCAAACGCGCACTTTCTCTATCATCACGTTTCATTTGCAACGAAAAGCAGAGAATAGCATTGCAAAAGTAATTTCCGTATAAGGTTAGGTACATTAGGAAAGCTGATACGATGTCTTACCTTATAAAATTATGTTGTTCTTGTGGTCGTTTAGTCAACGTTCAACTCTCAATGCCAAAATAGCGCGAGCAACTAATTAGTAGCGGAAGACGAATAAAGCTGGTTTATTGAGCAGCGCCCTCTGTTGATCAAAATAAACAACATACTGAAGTACGTACTATTTTTGTTGTTGTTGTTTTTGGTAATGTTTTACAGTATAAGGTCTCATTAGATAATTTTGGTAACCTTATTGTAAAATTTTCCCTTTTTTTATGGCAACAAATCAATTATAAACAAAAGAACAATAATAAAAATAAAAATTCCAAGAGGATTACAACACATGAAATTTTTAAATGCGCTAATTGTATTATATTATCTTATAAGAAGCCTATTACACCACAGTTTCACAAGCAATTCAATTCTTTATAGAACTCAAAAATATGAATTCAAAATGTATGATTGTAAAATTTGTCAAGGAACCGTAATAAAATGAGTATTGATATGAAAAAGGACTATTTTCAAAGAATCACCTAAAAACAGAAGTTTGTGGATTAATTCATTTTAACACAATTCAAAAAGTCAATCCAAAACACAGTGAAATAAACACATTGAAAAACCGTTCCAACTACTTTCTTCTTGACGTCAACTAGGCTGGACTTTATGAATCTTTCCCTTTCTGAGCTCAGCAGTTACAGTGAAGACTTTAATCTGATAGAGATTGGACTCTCCAGCCAAAGTCATTTTGTTGTTCTCATGGCGAGGTTTAGCTATGGCTCTGCTGACTGGGTCTACGGCCACACTGTCCAAACAGACAGCTTGTGGCTGAGTCCCTGTTCCTATCAGCACATTACAGTATTTTGAATTATGGAAGAATATCAAAGAAACCATGTGTCAAATCAAATGGAGATGCTGCACAGTGTTCTTAAAGGTACACTTTATGTAACGTCTACACTATGTCATTTTTTTTTTTTTTTTCAAAATTGACAAAATTTAAATATTTAGTCATCATCATCATCAATCCTTCTTCCAAAATGTCTTTTTGTCTTACCCCAAATTCACTACTGTAATCCTATTATAAGTGTTTTTAGACATGTCAGGATGATTTTCATGGGAAATTGCGTACATGTACGTCACTCGCCCATGGGCATCTTGTCATATATGTATACGTGGGAGTGGCATAGTTGACATGGCTGACGATAAATCTCAAACCTCTCAGGAATCAATCACCCATTTTAATCAAACGCAGAATAGAGGAGAGTCTGCTGCCAAAAAGGGAACATGGCAGAGCTCGTAATAAAACAAGTATCAACATTGGCTTGGCTTTTGAGAACTGAGGGATTTGAAATGTTGTAAAAGTGATGAGGAGATGTTGTTTATATTACTCAACAGGTGAGTAAGGTATTTTATTGAACAGATAAATTGCCATTTGTAGCTCTCTAACAGAGTTCATTGTAACGCATTATCTATTGTGAAGGGTCATTTCATTATGGTTGTTAGTGGTGTGCTGGAATTTATTTTCAAGGAAGTACCATGTCTATTATTGCTAGTAACATCTTCAGCTAGTCAGCTTGAGATCCTTCCCATCTAAACTGGTTATATCTCTTAAGCTTATAGTGAATGTTTTATGAGCAGTAGGACAGCCATATCAACTCAGTCACAGAGCTGAAGCACAACCAAAACAATGTCCTTCTCAAAATGCGTGCAATTTTGTTTTTTAACCGCTAAAGGGCCAAAGTTACATAGGTTGTTCTGACTGCCAGCAAATATCCTTGTTTTTTTTTGTTTTTTTGAATATCCAGATTTTATCCAAATGTGTTTTTTTTTTCTTTTTTTGAATGTCTAGACCTCAAAAATAATTAAATAATTAATTAAAATAATTAATTTTAATTATTTATTTAAAATTGGTTTTTGATCAATTTTGGTCTGTTTTTCACACAAAGCTATGGGTTCGGAACACTTGGAACATAGTGCACGAGTCATAAGTACTACTATATACTTTTAAGGTGCTTTTGTGCACTTTGACGTTTGAAACCTTCAGCTGCCATTCATTGGAAAAGAGCAAACAGTACAATTCTTTAGAATTTGTTCCTTTTGTGTTCCTCAGAAGAAGAAAAAAAGGGGATCAAAATGATGACAGAATTTTCATTTTAACCCTTTATGTGTATGAGCAAAAAGAGGGACTGAATGAAACTGCCATTTTGAACCAAGCCTGTAAAGTCATCTTACTGCTTAATATTCCAAGATAAAGAGCTTATTATGATAATTGTGCTACATTCAACTGTAGTTTCATTTCTGATTATGCAACTGTAATTTAGAAATGGCATTTTAATAACAGTTCATGGTAAATTTACCAGCACTGTTGTCTATTATTTGACGTAAGAGCGCCAGCAGAGACTGTAATCTGTGTATGGAGCGCCACCAAGTGACCATATTTAAAACACACACTATGCCATAACTGAGCTGTTGAATCAGATTTCTTGTGCAAGGCTCTGGGCACAGTTTGTGTTAATAGGTCTCTGCTGCACAGTAAAGCTGTTTATTTGGGCTTTGCAGGCTCTTGTTAAATTAGACTACATCATGGCATTTGCAGAAGGAACAAAGTTGAATTAAGGTCATTGTTGCTGCTCACACAGGTCTTGCAAAAGAGACCAAACAACTGCCAAACACTTTATTAAGCTGCCAGTGACAATGAGCACATGACAGGAGATGTAGCCACTTGGCCAGAGGTGAAAGAAAGAAAGAAAGAAAGAAAGAAAGAAAGAAAGAAAGAAAGAAAGAAAGAAAGAAAGAAAGAAAGAAAGAAAGAAAGAAAGAAAGAAAGAAAGAAAGAAAGAAAGATTCTTGCATATGTCAGAATCTAGCAAAACAGTTCTGATTCAAAAAAATATTCTGAGGAATTATTACATTTTGATGCTATGCTAATAATCCTTATTTTCACAAATATTAAAAAAATACACAGTTCATACATGTTGGAATATTTGCAGTTTTGTGCTTGTGGGAACATCCGTTGTTGGATCCAAAGTTACAAAACAAATGGTTCAGTGAATATTGCAGCAGAATGACTTGACACCTAAGAGTGTGAAAGGCGGGTCACAGACAGCTGACAAAATGTTTTTACTTTTTATGAAGTGCTCTTCACATCACTTGCACTCACAACATGACCACTTTGTCTTTATCTGCATGATGAACAATATTGATTACAATATTCATGAGTATAAATTAAAAACAACAATTATTTACAAAGGAATACATGTATTTCATATTTATAAACTCAATCACAGTATATTTACAGTATAAACAGTTAACATCATAAAGCCTCAATGCACAGAATGATGTCTGCAGATATTTGCATATGAAAAAACCTATTGTACATAAAGTCTTCTGTCGTTTTTCTGTACAGCACGCCAATATATATCATTCACTGACTCTGTCCTCGCGTCTTTGGAGCTCAGGTAACCAAGGATGGAGTTAGCAGCCCAGAAACTGACCCCTACTAGGCAGAAACAGAGATGTGGGGTTTTCCACGCCGACGTGGTGAGCTGGGTGTGGATCATGAAGACAACAACTGCCAAAGTCCCCTAAATGGATACAGATTTATACATGCTTAAAGTCACCATGAAATCAAAATTGACAATTGTTATTTTTTTAACAGAATGTTGCAGTGTTTATTATAAATGATTTATCCATACACATAATTATGCCCTCGTAATTTTTTTTGGTTTTTTTTGGCATTTTTTCCTTTATTATGATAGGACAGTAAGGGAAGTGGGAGAGAGAGAGGGTGACAGGATTGGGAAAGGTTCATGAGCCGGGACTCAAATTCGGGTCACCTGAAGTGCAACGCCGCTATATGTCGACGCGCTGCCCACGAGGCTATCGGCACCAACTGCCCTTGTAATCTTTAATCAAAAAGGTTAACCTCCATTCCCCCTGGAAACAATGTCTGTTCTCTTCATGACGTATGTTTCGACAGACTAAATATCCTCCACAACTGACTGCAAATTGGCATTCAGATCTACCTCCATTTAGAGCCGAGTTTAGCTGTAAATTTTGTATCGTATCGGCATTTCGTCCAGACGGATCTGCCGTTTTGGGAGCCTGAAACCGCTATTTTTTTGAAACCGGGTACCAGAGTGGATGAATCTGAAAAAGTCACCATTGTGTTTTCATGTGCACAGCTAATCCGTATATTTTGTAAAGCGATGATGTCATCGCCCCACGTCTCGAACCTAGCCAGACACCGCTACGTCACGTAACAGCAACAACAACAACAATGGCGGACTACATGCTTGTGTTCGTGCTGCAGAACCTACTGAGCCTATTAGCTTTACTAAAGTAAAGCTTTATTACTAAGCTTTACTAAAGTTTGTATACAGCGTGCAAGGTTTCTGCTCATGCTCCAAGTCTTCTTCTCCGTTTTTAGTGTATCTATGTTGCAGAATTACAGCGCCACATACTTGTCTGGCATGTATACCACGTCGTTTTGAGTCGGTTTCAGTCGTTTCGTGAGTACACAGATATTTATTGAGACAATGCCGTGTTTACAGAATTTTTTTTAGAACAAGGGGATTTCTTAAAAGTATTCCCCCCAGTATTCTTCAATGAATAAAAAAGTTCAAAAGAACAGCATTTATATGAAATAGATATTTTTTGTAACATTTTAACTCCTAATGTTAAAGGTGCTCTAAGTGATGTCATGCATTTTTAGGCCAAAACATTTTTTGTCACATACAGCAAACATCTCCTCACTATCCGCTAGCTGCCTGTCCCCTGAACACACTGTAAAAAAACGTGGTCTCTGTAGTCGCCACAAGCTCCGAAAACGGCAATAAAAACAAACTGGTGCAGCCTTTACCACGAATCATAATAAACATGCTCCAGCCAATAACTGACAAGAATGATTTTAAATGCGCGTTCATGACTGTTTCAGGAAGCACGGAGGGGAGGGGGAGGAGGAGGAGGAGGAAGGGTCTAGCTAGCCTCTGTTTTGTTTGACAACACTTCGAACGTCAACAGGAAGTTACTCCGCCAAGGATCACTTAGAGCTTTAACAAGTCCGCAATATGTTCAGAAATCATTCTAATATGCTGATTTGGTGCTCAAGAAAATTGGATATCATTATCAGTGCTGAAAACAGTAGTGCTGCTCAATATTTTTGCGGAAAACATTATATATTTGGGTAACACTTTACAATAAGGTTCATTAGTTAACATTAGTTAACTACATTAGTTAACATGAACTAATAATGAACTGCTCTTACACAGCATTTATTAATCTTTGTTAATGTTAATTGCAACATTTACTAATACATGATTAAAATTGTTAACATTAGTTAATGCACTGTGAACTAACATGAACAAACAATAAGCAACTGTATTTTCATTAACTAATGTTATCGAAGATTAGTAAATACTGTAACAAATGTATTGCTCATGGATAGTTCATGTTAGTTAACACAACTAATGGACCTTATTGTAAAGTGTTACCAATATATATATATATATATATATATATATATATATATATATATATATAGATAGATAGATAGATAGATAGATAGATATACACACATATATATACATATATATTTGTATTCTCTGATGAATGGAAAGTTCAAAAGAACAATTTGAAAGAAGAATCAATTTAATGCATCCTTGATTAATAAAAGTATTAATTCCTTTCAAACTTTTGAATGGTAGTGTGTATTTGAAGAATAAATTATTTGCCTGATTTTATTATTAACAAAACAGTAACACACGGCACTAAATACTACAGGACTACACTGTAAAAAATTGCAAAAAATGTGCTTCATGCTAAAAAAAATATTGACTGAATTAACCTGACTACATTAAATTACACCAACACAGGTCATTTTAAGTTTTATATCAAGTACAGATAGATCACTTTTTGCAGTTGTTATAATTTGCTTAATCATGTGAAATCATCTTGGAGCAAATTTAAGTCCTAATGTCTGCACTTTGTTCTGACAATATGACTTACCACAGCTCGGCTGCTGAAGACAGATACCTCATTGGTTGCCATTTGTTTCTGAGTGGTAAAAGAAACAAAGCTGTCTCCAATCATCATGGCTCCAAATGCACGTGTGAGATGAAGATTATCCTCAGATCCACTTATCTACAATGGGTGGATACACAAAGGATTAATATCTATGGATAATAGCATCTAGTAGAACTTCAACTTCCTATAGCATGAACTTTCTGCTATACTTGATGACATCTGTTTTCTTCAGAGCTGCTTTATAGTTGAATTGAACTCATTTCATATTTGATGAACTTTACACAGTTATTGAACGGAACTGAATCAATACTGAACTGACCTCAGCTGAACAATATTTTCTTTTTAGAGCTGCTATACAGCAGAATTGAACTTTGTTTGCATCACTGAATACAGCTACTTTGAAACAATCTGTATTGTTTAAAGCACTATATATGAATGACTTGACTTGACAATCTCCTTCAAACATAGTCCAAGGTTTTTACCTGTGACCCAAGTAGCCATCCTGGAAAAACCAACCACATGAGGCCAAAAATGAAGTTGGCAAAAAAATCCATTTGAAGGAAAAACCTCTGGGGTTTACTGAGCCGTTCAGATCGTTTCAAAGAGCCTTGCAACTGATTGTGATCCAAGATCAAAAGAATCAAACTGCTTAGTAGAAAGAACAAGAACACCGCCACATCCACCATGGGAAGCTGGAGAATATGAGAGAACAGAAAAAGTCAAGAGTACTGAATTTTACATTCGTGTACAGATGCTTGTTATAATAAAATGCTCACATCAGGTTTTCATGTTACATACATGTCTACGATCTCTTCCTTGAATGTGTCCCTCTTTGCAGACTCCTAACAATGAAAGGAAAGCCTGTATAGAAAGACATTTAAAAATTGTATTTACTTCATATTTGAAAATGTAGTAACATTTAATAGTTCATCTAATTAATCAGAAATACAGTAAAAATAGTTATATTTGAAATATTATTACAATATAAGATAACTGTTTTCTATTTTAATATATTTTAATATATAATGTAAAAAGCTGAATTTTCAGCATCATTACTTTAGTCTTCAGTGTCACATGATCCTTCAGAAATCATTCTAATATGCTGATTTGGTGCTAAAGAACATTTGTTATTAATACCCATTGCCATTATTTTCAGTATTCTTTGATGAATAGAAAGTTCAAAGAACAACATTTATTTGAAATATAATTTTTTTTGTGACATCAAAACTGCCCGTCACTTTTGGTCAATTTAATGCATCCTTGATGAATAAAAGTATTAATTTCTTTAAAAAAATCTTACTGAACCCAAACTTTTGAAGGGTAGTGTATATTTGAAGAATAACCCTTAAAAATATTACATATGTTGGTGCAATCTAATACACAATATATGGATTTCTCTAACAAACAGCTTGTGCATTGCACTTACCACAAGCCTTGATATGGAATGAGCTGAAAGAGATAGTGGATTGTTGTTGCTTTTGAAGAAAATGAACTTAACATTACTGGCAACCCACACACACACGAGTGAGCGCGTTACTTCAAAGTGCGCGCTTCCGTCACTGACGCTTTCCCCCTGCAACACAAGAGTGTAACGCTTTACAAAAGTATTATTACCATAGTAACAATAATATCAGCTAAGATGCCCAATAAGTTTGTTAGTAAACTGTTCTTGTGTTCAGACGGAGCGCGTTGCGTTTTTACAACGCGTGTCAAGTACGCGTCTCGTGACCGATGCGTTCTGTTCCATTCAAACTGTTTTGAGTGAAATTGGCCTTATGACTTTGACTATCAATTTGTTCCAGTTTCAAAACTGTAGTATGGTATTTTATTGGATATTAGCTACCATGGTATTTTAAAGGAAACACTGTGTTTGCCATTTTGCAGGCATTTTCACACAAAACGATTAGTTTGCTTTCGCTTATTAACATTTACAAACAAAACATCACTGTATATAATTACATGATTTCACACACACAGCAACTAAAGACCCACCTCTGAGGAAAAAGCCAAACTGGAACACATCCGATAGGCAATGCTGAGTAGTAGTCCTACCACAAGTTCGGCTGAAATTACTTGACTTCCAATTACTTTAATCTTGGTCGTTTTCATGTTTGGTTCACAGGTTGGGGGTCAAATCAAAGTTTTCACTGCGACGAGGAACTGCATTTGTAGCCCGCTGGCTTCCAAAGACCTCATACGTCAACATGCCCTTACACAACCTAATTATGAAACTCACTGGAGGGGTCCTCCTCAGCTCTCTTGAGTAACCCGGCGCTGCTGAATGCGACTTAATGTTCTCCTGGCTGCAGCCACTTTCTACAGGGTGTTACGTAAAAATCAACGGGAATTAAAACATGCTCGCGGGGTGCATTCTTTATGAGTTGGTGAAGCCAGCCCAGGACATCAGCAGATAGAGAAATAATGAATTTTATGATATTTTAAACCTGTAGAGCTTTTAAAATATAGTATTAGACTGTTAAACCATAGAAGATATTTAGGTTTCACAATTAATTAAAATGTTTCCTCACACTAGGCTACTATGGAGAAATGAATAAAACATCCACACATTCATCTATAAATATATGATATAATATGTTACATAAGTAACAGGTCTGGTCCTCCTGATTGTGTAAGGTTTAACACCCTTATGTTATCACACATCCAGTACTGTGCAAAAGTCTAAGCATGTCTCACCCCTCAAAAAGGTTTTTTTTGCTGTCGTGTGTCAGTAGGAAATATCAGTTCACATTTCTAAACATTAATTTTGCCATTAATGGTAATCCAGCGAGATTTTTGAATGCACAAGGAGTCTGACAACAGCCGGTGCTCCACACTGAGATCTGATCTCACCATCATCAAATCTGTCTGTACAGATGAATGAGACAAACTAAATCCAGAAGAACTGTGGCCGTGTCTCCAAGACGCTTGAAGAAACCGACCTGCAAAGATACAGTACTGTGAGAAGTTTTAGGCTTTAATGCTGTAAAGTGAGGATGCTTTCAAAAAATACTGTCATAAACAGATTTTATTTATCAATTAACTTCTATTAACCAAATCAAATCAATATTTGGTGTGACCACCCTTTGCGTTTAAAACAGCTTTTGTCCAGGTACACTTATGCATCATTTTGCAGGTAGTTTTGCAGGTCGGTTTCTTCAAGCGTCTTGGAGACACGGCCACAGTTCTTCTGGATTTAGTTTGTCTCAGTTTCTTCTGTTTCTTCATGTAATCACAGACGGACTCAATGATGGTGAAATCAGATCTCCATGTGGAGCACCGGCTGTTGTCAGTGTCTGTGCATTCAAAAATCTCACTGGATTATTACAATTAATGGCAAAATGAATGTTTAGAAATGTGAACTGATATTTCCTACTGACACACGACAGCAAAAGAGATAAATAACTGGCTTAAAACCCTTTTTGGGGGTGAGAATAATGACGTGCCTAAGACTTTTGCACAGTACTGTATATCAGCGTTAGTCTATATGCCTGTAGTGCCTAACATTTTTTTTAACATTCATTAACAGGCAGCTTAAAGCCAAACATCCATCACATGATTTTTCTGTTAAAAAGGCTTTTTGAACATGTAAGCAACTTAACTCTTGGATAATTAGGTGACATGCTGGGATACTGCAGATCAAATTATCTTTATTGACTTTTTTTTTCTTGAATTTGACTTTAAAAAGTAACAATTTACAGATATTATTATATTGGTTATGGCTAAATCTGCCATTCATTGGTGTAGGAGGTCAGTTTCAGAGATTGAGAACCAAGAATGATGTCCATTAGCCTATCAGATGAATAATGCACTGCATACCGCCTGTAGGTGTTTTGACAAATTTTTAGCCTTCACAACCGTAGTAAGCTTTGGTGCACCACAGAGTCAGTGTTGATTGACAGGAAGCACCGCAGCATCATACAGTTTGAAAGAAGAAAGAGGAATCATATCAAAGCTGCCGATGAGAAGAAACTTCTGTTTTCTCTAAAACAAAAAGCTTTTGTTTGAAAAATATGCTTACTGGGAAAAAAAAAAAAAAACAGATTTATGTAATTAATTGGGAAAGAAGAATCAAGAAAAACAACAAACAAAATCAAAGGAAGTATAAATAAGAACCAAAGAATCATTTTTGTGCACAGCTACATTAACAGTGATTAACAATTAATATTTGGTAACACTTTACAATTAGGTTCATTAGTTAAACATTAATGTATTAACTAACATGAACTAACCATGAGAAATACATTTGTTACAGTATTTACTAATCTTCGTTAATATTAGTTAATGAAAATACAGTTGTTCATTGTTTGTTCATGTTAGTTCACAGTGCATTAACTGTTAACAAGATTTTAAAAATGTATTAGTAAATGTTGAAATTAACATGAACAAAGATTAATAAATGCTGTATGTAGTTCATGTTAACTAATGTTATCTAATGAACTTTACTGTAAAGTGTTACCAAATATTTATTTATCAGCACATGACCAAGGCCAGTAGAATTTATTCTTGCTCAAGTCTAGCTGCGGTCCACACCCATCTGGATGAAATAATGCTTTCTGTACTTCTCTATATCATTGTACTTTTGTTCCCGGACAAACACATTTTGTGCAATATAGGTTTAGTTTGGCCACACTGATTGAAACAATTGCGGAACGGTGAAAGGGAAGTGCAGTGTCCAGTCACATAATCTTATCATATAGAAACTGAGAGGATGGTAGACATTTAATCTTGATAGTAATATACATACTTATACAATATATACACACTTATTGAAATATTTTACTTTTAGATTATTCTAGTAAATGGATATTAGACAGCATTTTTAAGAGAAATTAATGTATTTACATCAGAGGAACATTAGGATAGAAGTGTGTGTGTACTATACATTAATAATCATAGAAATAGCATATATGGACATTTTAAGGCTCAAGAATGGTGAAGGTTCGGCCAGTCCTGAAATAGTTCTCAATCTCCTCCAGAGTTCGGCCTTTAGTTTCCGGGACACATTTAGCAGTGAATATTATATTCACTACAGAGACGACACAGAAGAACAGGAAAGGTGCAAAAAGTCCATAGGCTTCCTATATGAAAAGATGTGTTATCAAGTTTGCCTTTGACAGTTATACTTCAATAAAAATCAGATAAGAAACATGAATAACAAGTAAATTATAAAGCAACTTGTATTTTCTTTTAATGTCTTGAACAAGGACTTTGCACATGCTAAAGTTCAGGGGCCATATTCACAAAACATCTTAAGGCTAAAAGTAGCTCCTAACTTGCCGATTTAGGAGAAACTCTTAAAATTAATGGGTGTGTCAGTCCTAATTTTAGGAGTCCTAAATTTTTGCTCTAAGAGTATTTAACAAAGCATTTTAGCGCTAAAACTTGCTCCTAAGTCTGTGAAACGTTAGGAGTAGTCAAGAGGACTCCTAAGTCACTAAGACCAAATCACAAACAATCTTAATCCACCCAAAGACACTGTACACCATTGAGTGAATAGCGATAGAGCCTTGGGTGCTTCATAAATGCAATACATTTTGATTTATAGATGTGAATCTATGATGAGACGTCAAAAAAAAATCTTTAACAAATAAATAAATAATAACAAATAATACCTGTGCCAGTGGTTTTCATGAGTTCACACTTACAAATGATTGAATAGAGTAAAAAAAAAAATTATATATATATATAAAATAAGCGTATTTGGTGTGCTGTTCAAGGGGATCGAGGGCTCCGAGCTTGAAATTTAGCCCAAACCCAAAGTTCTCCCCATATCCCCAGCCGAGCGAGGAGCGGGTTGGCGGAGGGATGCAGAAAACCGTCGAAGTAACTATAGGCGAGTCAGCTCTCGTCTGTGTATATATTCCTCCTTTTGAGCTGATTAGAAAGACCGTTTGAATGTGTTTCTCCCAAACTTTGTTTATAAAACATAATTTGTCGCTTGAATTCTGCATTCTCTTGAGATGAAGACATCCAAGAGGCGGTCCACAATTAACTGTATATACTAGTTTACATTTTGACTATGGCAACATTTTTATCAAAAAATATTTATTTGAATAGGGCAACATTTGTATTTTAAAACCTTTATTTTAATGTGGAAACATGACACCTCATTCTACAATATTTCTATGATTAAATCGTTGACCCCTCCCCCATCAGCCAATCACTGTGTGTATACTCCATAGCAATGAGGTCAACCCCGCCCTTTCTCTTAGCTTAAGACTTCAGTCGATTCCTTAGTAAAAGTTTGTCTCAGCAGGCTTTGTGAATAGGTTTTAAGAGAAAACTCTTAGCTAAGAACTTTTACTGCTATTTAGGAGAACTCTTAGTGGTAAGATAAAATGTTTTGTGAATACAGCCCCAGATAAGTATCAGAATAATGAATAAAGATAGGTACGTTTATAGGTAATAGCCAGTATTTTTCATTTCCTGTTTCTATGTGTGTAAAAAAGAGATTTAGCTTACCACCGCGTGCATGAAAAGTTGCGTCAGTACAAAGGCCGTGATCCAGCTAACACCAACACACAAACCAGATGCTATACCACGTGCACCCAAGGGTAAAATTTCTGACATTAGCAGCCATGTGATTGGTCCCCAACCCATAGCATAACCTGCATGGGAAAGTTATCAGTGAAGTTATGCTGAATGTTATTCTTCATGAGGAAATAGAACTAGACCAACAGACACAAACCACTGCGGACAAATCACCAGTTTACAGTAATTTCTCAGACATTTCATGACCCCACAATGAACGTTGAATCAGCAAAAACAAGTGGCGACCAAATCGACATGGGAAACACTCTGATCTGACAAAACCTGACAAAGTGTCTGCTGCCATTAGTTGGTCCAATGTGAATTGGCTTTAAAAGTAAAAACTTCTAATTCTAATCCCTTTTAAGCCATTTCAAAATTAAAATGTTAAGCTATAACACCCTTAACTAAAGTGTCATAATGGGGCAGTCATGGCCTAATGGTTTGAGATTCAGGTTCGAGTCTTAATACCAGCAGAAAATAACTGAGGTGCCCTTCAGAAAGGCACCTAACCCCCAATCACTCCCTGAGCGCCACAGCAAAATGGTTGCCCACTGTGGGTGTGTGTGAACACCCATACTCAGAATTCCGACAAATTCAGAGTATGCAATGTATATGTGTTCACTACTCACTACTCCTAATTCCAAGGAGTAGTGAACACCCATATTCGGAATTTCGAGTATGGGTTGCCATACTTGGCTTTTCACTTTCAACAAAAAGTGAGTTGTACATTAAGTAAAAGCAAACTGGTCACACTGTACATAAACAAACTTCCTGAAACTAAGCAAACTCACCAAATATGATGACCATAGTGCTAATGAGAGGAATTAGAGTCACTGGATCGAAGGCAGGGCTTGTTGAGCCTCCATCGGCGCTCTTCAAACCCTCTGTTAAGGTAAGATTGCCATGGCTGCATGGGGTTCTGTGGGTGTACATGGTCATTGAAAGCGTGGCTAGATACATCAAAAATCCTAAAGGGAAAAAAATAAGATCTTTTATTCATTGGTCTGTTTCCAATAAATTTACCAGGTATAACACTTTATTTCATTCTACACAAACCTGAAGTGAAGAGCAAAGCTTTTCGACCTGCTTTGTCCATCAAACTGGCTGCAATAGCGACAGAGATCAATCTTACAGCTCCCACTAATGCTGCATCATATTTCGGTTCCTGAATGACATTTTTTATTTAAGTGGGTAAATGCGCTTTCAGTTTTTTCATAGTAATAAATAGGTAAATATACTCTGCGAGACATACCAGTGATATAGCTGTCATGTGGAAGATGGGCTCCAAATATACCAGAATTGGGGTTATACCAGTCATCTGCTGCAGAAATCTCATGAAGACTGAGATTAGGATAGGTTTATAGTATAAAGGTGTTTTAAGATCACTCCATTGTGCGCCCTGTTGGAGAGAACATGCAAGACATTTAATATTGTATTTTTGTTTAATGCATGTTCGATTTTTTTTCTACTACAATAACTAAATCAAACAATAATTGCCAGACCCCCTTGTGCAGAAGATTTTTTTCAATTCAATCATACAATTTGCTATTTGAAATTTAACCAACAACTAAAATTTAGGTTAAAATTCAAATGCATCACATCTTTAAACAGCTTTTATTGAAATTTGTGATTAAACAAATGGAACAATACAAATGACCCCATTCTCCCTTATTGTATTAAATTGCATGACCTTTTCTTTTATGGCAAAACCGCCCTGATAACATGATGTAATTCACGGCAATATGCCTTTTACCTGAGAGTTAATACTGCGCTCGATCTTATTGAACTCAGTCAAGTAATCAGAATTGGGGCCCCTGAGCCATTCTAGTGATTTGACTGCTTTTGCTCTGTTTCCTTTCATGGTAAGGTAACGTGGGGAGGTCGGCATAAAGCAAAGCAAAATCATCATGATAACCACAGGAATCTCCCCGGCCACAGCCAGCCATCTCCATGGTAAAATCAGGCCTGGAAAGAGACCATAAAATAGCATCATTCATAGAGGTCTTACAGGACAATGCATATGACAAATGCTTGGAAATTCTTGAAAGTGTTGGAGAAAGTGTGTTTCATCATACAGCCAAAACAACCCGAGAAATATGAGCTCTCTCACCAAGAGCGTAGAGTGCTAGACTTCCAAAGACAGCTGTGATCTGAGGACACGAACCCAGCATACCCCTCACAGATGCGTGTGAAATCTCTGACACATACACCTGTGTGAAAAAACATCAGCTTATTTGTTAATGAGATCCATTAGGCACAATAAACAAACTCGTATATACACTGACATTTAATGTGCCTTATATTTAAAGGTGCCCTAGAACTTTTTTTAAAAAGATGTAATATAAGTCTAAGGTGTCCCCTGAATGTGTCTGTGAAGTTTCAGCTCAAAATACCCCATAGATTTTTTTTAATTCATTTTTTTAACTGCCTATTTTGGGGCATCATTATAAATGAGCCGATTCAGGGCTACTGGCCCTTTAATTCTCCTGCTCCACGCCCACGGAGCTCGCGCTTGCTTTGAACAGTGCATAAACAAAGTTTACACAGCTAATATAACCCTCAAATGGATCTTTACAAAGTGTTCGTCATGCATGCGGCATGCATGCGTCAGATTATGTGAGTATTGTATACTGTTATATTGTTTACATTTGATTCTGAATGAATTTGAGGCTGTGCTCCGTGGCTAACGGCTAATGCTACACTGTTGGAGAGATTTATAAAGAATGAAGATGTGTTTATGAATTATACAGACTGCAAGTGTTTAAAAATGAAAATAGCAACGGCTCTTGTCTCTGTGAATACAGTAAGAAACGATGGTAACTTTAACCACATTTAACAGTACATTAGCAACATGCTAACGAAACATTTAGAAAGACAAATTTACAAATATCACTAAAAATATCATGATATCATGGATCTGCCATTTTTCACTATTGTCCTTGCTTGCTTACCTAGTCTGTTGATTCGCCTGTGCAGATCCAGACGTTAATACTGGCTGCCCTTGTCTAATGCCTTTCATAATGTTGGGAACATGGGCTGGCATATGCAAATATTGGGGCGCACACACCGACTGTTATGTAACAGTCGGTGTTATGTTGAGATTCGCCTGTTCTTCTGAGGTCTTTTAAACAAATGAGATTTATATAAGGAGGAGGAAACAATGGAGTTTGAGACTCACTGTATGTCATTTCCATGTACTGAACTCTTGTTATTTGACTATGCCAAGATAAATTCAATTTCGAGGGCACCTTTTAAAGGGTCATGACATGGATTTTTGAAAATTATTTTTACATGTTCCTTGAGGTTCACTTATAAATGTTAATAAAGTTTTTTGCACAAAAAATAATCACATTCTGTCCCTCTGTCTGAAATTATCAGTTTTTAAGAGGCAGCTCCTTTAAGGCTTGTCAGTAAACAGCCACTGTTATGATTGGCTAACGTCATTGCATAGGAAACAGTATCAACGGTCACTCGCTATTGCACGCGAGAAAGTGTTTTGAAACATTATCCATATAAAACATTATATGTCATTTACAGACAGAGCATTATGAAATTATTTAGTTACAGTTTGTGATGCAGCTGCTGTCAGATCCAACACAGTTGGCTGCTTCCTCTTTCAACAAAAGTTTCTTTGCAAACTCCCCATTATGCTGTGCCTCGTTTACAAAAAATCTGCAGTCAAATGCTCTGAACAAACATATAATCCCCTGACGCGATCCGGGATGCCATTAAAAATAAACCATCCATTGTTTCTGACTCTGAGGTCCTTTTGAAGTCTGTATAGAGACGCAAACGTGCTGTTTACACAGGACGCGTCAAGCGTCTATTTGTCCTGTTGCCAGCAGACAGAAATCATGTAGATTATGTCATAAACAGAACGTGTATCAGTATACTGTAACTGTATCCAGTGTAGACAGCGTCAGTGATTATAATGGGTTCTATTTGCTTTTGACGCAACATGACGCTCACATCCGGTGTAAGCAAACAACTGACCACCAGTGGGCGGGGCCTAAGTTGAGATGATGTATATTCATCAATGTCTTGCTCCGGAGGCATGTATTTGCCCATGTGACGTCACAAATCCTATCCCACAATAAGCCATTTTCGGAGCTTGGTTAAATAAATGCTTTGTTTATAATGAGGAGGATGTTTTAAGCTTTGAATCTTGCAGGATGTTTTAATGGTACAAAGACCTCTTATATCTCAGAAGATCAAGGCTAATTAGATTTTTTATGTCATGAGCCCTTTAACAACACGTTGTCATACAAACATTGATAAACAAGATGGACTAACAGATAACTTACAGGAATGGAGCCAGCAGTGATACCACCAGCGATGCCAGTCAGAAATCGGCCCCATAATAACATCCAGAAGTTTTGTGCGGCCCCCATGATAAGGAGACCTGCAGCAGATGGTACTCCAGATAACATGATGCTCATCTTTCTCCCAACTCGGTCATTCAGCACCATGGCACTAAGACCCCCTAAGGCTGCTCCAAGGGTGAAAATCGACTAAACGACAGAAAAGAAACTATTTAGAGAGAATGAGATCTGCGGTCAGTTGCATGAACTGCTAAGACTGATCTTACAAGCTAGTCGTCATTTTTTATGTCAGTCACGTAAACAAACAGATTGGCCCAATTTGAATCTGAAAAGTAAGACTAATTACCCCTTAACAAACTGCAAGTTGGTCTGACTAGCTCTAAAGACACAGTCTCAACATAAAGGCTAAGTATATGCAACTAGCCACTGAACACATCATACATAGATGCACACTTCTATACATAAATTATCTTACACCAAACCATGATATCTGATGGATGTCCATTTGGAGCCGAGGGTCATCACCCTTCTTAAGCTGGGGGATGACAGGGGAGGGGAACACTAAGGCAAATCCAAAATTGAAATTGCCCAAAACAGCTGAAAAGACAGCAAGGAAAAGCCTTCCATGTCTGAAAAGTATAAACAATCAAATAAATACATGAAAACCATGAAGAAGAAAAAAACCTGAGACCATACAAGGGGAAAAAAACGAAAAAGTCACCTGATTCGGGCTGGTTTGCTTCTTATTAATTCGGTAGTTTCATCCGGACTGTCTGCCATCTCTCCTCCGTCTCATTCAGCAGACTGAATCGCTTTGATGCTCGAATGGGTTATATCTAAAAGTAACTGAAAGCAAAAGCCCATTTTGCAATCCTGGGATTTCTAAGGTAGATAATGGACAAAGAATTAAGGAAGCAAACGTCAGAACTTCCTCTCAACACAGATGAGAGTATAGTGTTAAACATCCAGAACTTTACAGTCAGCAGTCCCAACTCCATTCATTAAAAAAAAAAGCTTATGTAGACCAATGAGGCGACATAACCTGCTTTAATAGTGTCAGATTTCACATGATTTGTAGCGATGTGGATTTTGAAGCAGTTCAACAAAAAGATTCATTTTTTTGTTCCTTTCTTGCCCAATATTGCTCAGCAACTGGCTTACTTGATGTAGATTATTGGGGAATTAAGTTATTATTGGTAGGAAATATAAGTGGAGGCAACAAGTGTTATAAGTGATTCACTGAATCACTCCCTACAATGATTCATTAAAACGAGTCATTCTCACAACAATGGAAAGTCTACCGACCACATTCTCACAACCGAAATAAATGTGCGTGTCTAGCACTACAAATCTACAAAAGAAACTCTAGGAATATAGAGATGTGCAAGCATCATAAACGCTTCCTCACAAATGAAAACAAATTAAATATATATATAACGTTAGTTGTTGTGAACGAGATTGACAATATGACAAATTGAGTGATCGATATAGTCCCTCTCATTCAATCAGTCAGATCCTCGTTCTTTAGTGCTTTAATTTTAAATATAGTTTATTTATTTATTTATTAATCATAATAGTGCTTATCGACCTAATAGAATCAAGTTAAACAAATTCAAACAATTGTGCACTGCCATTAACCCCATTTTCTTTGACTTTTCTCCTTTTGTTTATGTGATTTTATATGAAATACTTACAATTTTGAAGAAACACAACGCATGTATTCAAGTCTATGATACAGAGGCACATGCGAAACAAATAACTTTCACTAGCTAACTAATTATACCTATTTGTATCATGATATGTGGAATATATTTTTTCTCAACTGATTATTAGACATATTTCTCCAAAATAAATTCAATGTGCCTACTGTCATAACAATGAACACAGCCATCAACACACTTTCATTTCAGCCATACAGCAGCAACCTCTCTCCGCTTACTATGGTTGCTAAGGTTACCTCAACTGTCCGATCTCAAACCTCCAGCTACTTCTAGCCAATCCTAGCGCAGAAGGCGGGGCTTGTGGGGGAAAAAACCACGCAAGTCGAACGTCCCCCGCGCATGCGCCCTGTACTCTCTCCCTCTTTTATGTCTCGCACTGTGGCCGCCTCCCGGTTTTGAGCAACACGGAACAACAAATGTGAAAAATTCAAACACAAACACTGTTTTTTAGTTTCCACACGCCCGTCTGTTTGAGTGTTCCCCTCGTCCCATAAATGAGCCATGGCGGTGAACTTCGGCAAGATCGTCGTGGGGATTTATGTGGAGATAAAGCGCAGCGATGGTGAGTTCATATTTGGGTCGCTTGTAACCGTCCGTTAAAGTCGTTGCCCCGGTTCGGCTAACGGATGCTAACGTTACCTCACAAATACACATGACAGAAACGACAGTTTAGGTGGTTGAGCCTGGAATAAATCGATATATGGCGTTAAGTTTGCTCTGTTGGTGTTGGTTGCCGGGGTAGTTAACGAGCTTGTGTCAATCAACAGTGCAACTGTCGGTTTACGTTAGCCACCTGCTAAATCCGGGTGGAGTTTGTTTAGTTATTCATAATGTGTGCTATTGTATTTGATTTGAGCTCAGAAACTGGCTTACTTGATGGATATCATTGGGGAATTATTTATGTCTTATATTGGTAGGGAAGATAATTTTGTAAGTATAGTAGATTCTGGATTAATTTGGGTTAGCCATCTTAAGTCACTTGCGAATGAATGTTTTGTTTTACAGATTGGGTGTAAATAAGTGTGGAGAGAGGGAGGTTGCTGGGTTCACTCAAACCAGCTGGTTTAGCTTGGTAGTTTTGAGCTTTAAACCCACTATAAGTTTTGATGCAACTCACTTCACATCAGTCACTCAATTACAGTTATGATGACATCAGAGAGTTTCCATATTTATGATAATCTGGACAGATGACTTTAAGTGTCATGATTTGTAGATGACAAGCAAGTTCCCTAAAAGTTATGTAATGTTTCATTCTTTGGGCTCAGAGATTGATCTCTTCCTACTGGCCAAAGGAAATGCTGACAGCTTGGGACTTGTTGCATTATTATAGACAGATGATCAGTGACTGATATATATATTACCAATATTCACAGTCCAATCACTCATAAATAGAACCAAATAAAGGCTTTTATATTTAAAGAAGCCTATTTAATGTATTGTTTGGATACCTAGTCAACTTTTTAAATAACAGCTGTTCATTTTAAGGTTAAAAATGGTTTATAATTGGCCCAAGACAGGTGAAAACTATTTTTCCCATTTAGATAGTAAAACAACTTTGCATAAATACCAACAATAGTAACACTACTGTTTAGTTCACCCTAAAATGAACATTCTGTCATTAATTACTCACCCTCATGTCATTACTTTCACACCCGCAAGACCTTCGTTGATCTTCGGAACACAAATTAAGATATTTTGATTAAATCCGATGGCTCAGTGAGGCCTCCATTGACAGCAAGATAATTAACACTTTCAGTGCCCAGAAAGCTACTAAAGACATATTTAAAACAGTTCATGTGACTACAGTGGTTCAACCTTAATGTTTTGAAGCGACGAGAATACTTTTATTCAACAATATCTAATGATGGGCGATTTCAAAACAGTGCTTCATGAAGCTTTACGAATCTTTTGTTTCGAATCAGTGGTTAGGAGTGTGTATCAAACTGCCAAAGTCACATGATTTCAGTAAACGAGGCTTCGTTACGTCATAAGTGTTTCGAAACTTCAATGGTTCACGTGACTTTGGCAGTTTGATACACACTCCGACCCACTGATTTGAAACAAAAGATTCGTAAAGCTTCAAAGCTTCATGAAGCAGTGTTTTGAAATCACCCATCACTAGATATTGTTGAATAAAGTCGTTATATTCTTGTCACTTCATAACATTAAGGTTGAACCACTGTAGTCACATTAAAGGGTTAGTTCACCCAAAAATGAAAATTCTGTCATTTATTACTCACCCTCATGGAGTTCCACACCCATAAGATCTTTGTTAATCTTCGGAACGCAAATTAAGATATTTTAGTTGAAATCCGATGGCTCAGTGAGGCCTGCATAGGGAACAATGACACTTCCTCTCTCAAGATCCATAAAGGTACTAAAAACATATTTAAATCAGTTCATGTGAGTACAGTGTAGGGCTGCAACGATTAATCGTGATTAATTTTTATTAAAAATAAAAGTCTGTGTTTACGTAATAAATATGTGTGTGTTCTGTGTATAATAATTATGTATATATAAATACACACACATAATTATTATACACAGAACACACACATATATTACGTAAACACAGACTTTTATTTTGCAAACGATTAATCGCGATTAATCGTTGCAGCCCTAGTACAGTGGTTCAATATTAATATTATAAAGTGACAAGAATATTTTTGGTGTGCCAAAAAAAACCAAAATAACAACTTATTTAGTGGTGGCCGATTTCAAAACACTGCTTCATGAAGCTTCGGAGCAAAAATGAATCCGTGTATCGAATCATGATTCAGATCGCATGTCAAACTGCCAACGGCTGAAATCACGTAACTTTGGCGCTCCGAACAGCAGATTCGACACACTGATTCATTTATGATCCGATGCTTCCTGAAGCAGTGTTTTGAAATCGGCCATCACTAAATAAGTCGTTATTTTTTTTTTTTTTTTGGCACACCAAAAATATTATCGTTGCTTTATAATATTAATACTGAACCACTGTACTCACATGAACTGATTTAAATATGTTTTTAGTACCTTTATGGATCTTGAGAGAGGAAGTGTCATTGCTCCCTATGGAGGCCTCACGGAGCCATCAGATTTCTACTAAAATATCTTAATTTGTGTTCCGAAGATTAACGAAGGTCTTACGGGTGTGGAACGGCATGAGAGTGAGTAATAAATGACAGAATTTTCATTTTTGGGTGAACTAACCCTTTAACTGTTTTAAACATGTCTTTAGTAGCTTTCTGGGCATCTGAAAGTGTTAATTATCTTGCTGGCAATGGAGGCCTCCCTGAGCCATCGGATTTTATCAAAATATCTTAATTTGTGTTCTGAAGATGAACGAAGGTCTTACGGGTGTGGAACGGCATGAGGGTGAGTAATTAATTACATCATTTTCATTTTTGGGTAAACTATCCCTTTAAAGCATTCATAATGAATATTATGTTTTCATTGTAGTTTAATGGTAATTTAGTCTCAAACCAGAAATTAAACACATTGATCTGCATATTTGTTATGGACACTTATATTAAATCTGTATTTTATTGGTCACAAAAAGGCAATATATTTAAGATGTTTAATGAAGATTAAGACCGTAATTCTGTAAGAACTATCAAATTAGTTTCAGCTAATGATGTCTCAGTACAGAAATGTAGATTTAGTAAAAACTAGTGTTGTTTGTGTCTTGTGAGCATCCAGTGCCATTTCATTGGTATTGTCATCAATACAATTTTGAAGACTGTCAGAACAGATTTTGATTTTATCTCTTTGAGAAGGCTGTGTTATATTTAACTTCAGTGTAGCAAAGAAACAAATGAGCCTGGATCTGTTGACGTGTTAGAAAAACCACTCCTGTCTCTTTGGGAAGTTTCATGTATTGCGTAATAGAGATGACTCTTTACATGCTCTCTGAAGACGAACAGTGCTTGTGACATCTTAAACAGAGGAGGTCTCTAGCGTCTTTTACTTAAAGTAGGGTCTTGACTTTTCTTTTGGCCTGATGTTGCATGGTGGGGTTTTAAATAGCTTGTTTTATGGCAGGATAATATGTGCTTTTTCCTGCTGATGCCGCTGTTGAATAATTGCAGGGATGGAGACGTGAGTAGGAATAGCTCTGAATAATAGATACGGAAACATGGCTGTTTGTTAACGGTGATGCTCTGAGACTTTTCAGTAGTTGATAAGCACAACTTCTGAAGTGCCATGAGAAGCAGATTTTTGCGTTCATGCCGTCTTATTCATGACCTTGCCAAGTTCCACTCAAACTTGTTTAAAATTTCAAAACACATGAATGAATGTTTTCCATTTGTCTTTCTCACTTAGAGCTGTTGGATTTCTTACAGGGCGAATACACCAGGCCATGGTGACCTCTTTAAATGAAGATAATGAAAGCGTTACCGTGGAATGGATAGAAAATGGAGACACCAAAGGGAAAGAGGTAAGTCTAACAACCTCTCAGCTGCCTGTGTTATTAATAATGGATGGAACAACATGCTGGTGTTGTTAGGTGCAGTATAAAACTCTGAGATATTATGTGCTGTGTTCCTTTTAAATATGTACCCTGTACCTTTTTTAATATTAGGATATTTTGTGATTTGGATCAGTGGTTTTTTTTTTTAGTATCAAGATGCTATTATAGTTTTTATTAATATTTTGAACTAGTTTTGATATTTTTTTATATTTTCCTTTTTCTTTTCAATTTTAGTAAAAAAATTTTAGTAATTTTGTTTTGTGTGTTTTGTCATTTTTAAAGGTGCCCTAGATTATGTTTTTAAAAGATGTAATATAAGTCTAAGGTGTCCCCTGAATGTGTCTGTGAAGTTTCAGCTCAAAATACTCCATAGATTTTTTTTAATTAATTTTTTTAACTGCCTATTTTGGGGCATCATTATAAACGCGCCGATTTATGCTGTGGCCCGTTTAAATCCCGTGCTCTCCGCCCACAGAGCTTGCGCTTGCCTTAAACAGTGCCTTAACAAAGTTTACACAGCTAATATAACCCTCAAATGGATCTTTACAAAGTGTTCGGCATGCATGCGTCGGATTACGTGAGTATTGTATACTGTTATATTGTTTACATCGTTTCTGAATGAGTTTGAGGCTATGCTGCGTGGCTAAAGCTAACATTACGCACTGTTGGAGAGATTTATAAAGAATGAAGTTGTGTTTATGAATTATACAGACTGCAAGTGTTTAAAAAAGAAAATAGCGACGGCTCTTGTCTCCGTGAATACAGTAAGAAACGATGGTAACTTTAACCACATTTAACAGTACATTAGCAACATGCTAACGAAACATTTAGAAAGACAATTTACAAATATCACTAAAAATATCATGATATCATGGATCATGTCAGTTATTATTGCTCCATCTGCCATTTTTCGCTATTGTTCTTGCTTGCTTACCTAGTCTGTTGATTCAGCTGTGCACATCCAGACGTTCTGCCCTTGTCTAAAGACTTTCATAATGATAATGTTGGGAATGTGGGCTGGCATATGCAAATATTGTGTTGAGATTCGCCTGTTCTTCAGAGGTCTTTTAAACAAATGAGATTTATATAAGAAGGAGGAAACAATGGAGTTTGAGACTCACTGTATGTCATTTCCATGTACTGAACTCTTGTTATTTAACTATGCCAAGATAAATTCAATTTTTCATTCGAGGGCACCTTTAATAGTTTTTTTTTTTAAATGTCTATATAGTTTTTATTTTTTATTATTATTATTATTATTATTATTAAAATAAGAAATGTTGCCTTAACAGCTACTTGAGAAAAATAATTTTAAGTTTTTTTATATTTTATTTTATTTTATTTCAAGTAACACAAATGTGTTTTTAGTTAACTTTAATAACCGTGTTTTGGAAAAAAGTGATCAGAAAAAAATGATTTATTGTAATTTTCACTGCTTGTTTTTTGTTTTTTGCAACAGATTGATTTGGAGTGCATATTCTCACTAAATCCAGATGTTGCTCCAGAGGAGGAGATTTCCTTGAGTCCTGTTACACCACCGCCTCCTACACCCAGCTCTGTGAAAGTTAACAAAATCCCTAAGGTTTGTATGAGGTCAGAGTTAAATGTTAAACTTGCACTCTAATTGTTTGCATCTTTTGAAACTATTGTACGCTTTTGTTTGTATGCAGAATCGTAGAACTATTGCACCGGGAAGGAGTGAAATCCCATCCAGAGACAACAGAGGTATATTTATATTTGCAGTTCAAAAAATTGTGAATTGCAGCTATGTGCATGTGCGATTATAAATCAGCTAAAGACTTATATTTATATATTTTTTTAAATATATAATATATTATATATTTAATTAAATATATATGTAGTGTGCATGTGCTGGGTGCTTCAGAATGAAGGGGTGACACATGCATGTGTCAGGCTCAGTGTGCTCAGTCTGGTGCAGTGTTTTCAGAGATTGCACACTCCACAAGCACTTTATCTTGAAAGGGTACTCTTGTATGACACAATTGTAATATTCAGTACTATTAATAATTCTTCAGCATTATTTTACAATAATATAATACTCCCTGTAAAGCCTGACATATAAAATATTATATTTGAAATGAAATGGTTTATTGAACCTTTAGACAAAATATTTAAAAATCTAAAAAAAAAAAAAAAAAAAAAAAAAGGCAAAACGTTGCTTATGTTTTTTGTTGAGTACAATCTTTGATACATCAGGCTTTTACAGTTTGATACAGGAGAATATGGAGTCCATACTTGAGGAAAATTTTTGATTTAAAATGTTATCATCCAATGTGATGGCAAATAGGCTTTCCAACTAATGTAAATCAATATTTACATATTAAAATTGTAGTACATTTCTCTCACACCCGTGTTCCACATTGTCCCGCAAAATCACATCCACTGTCCTGCAACAGAGCAATAACCAGGTGTTCACCCTATCACCCTAACTTTAGAAATTTGCTTAGCAAATATGATATGATATCTATTTTCTAAATATTTGACCTCACAATTTTTAATCAAAATGTCAACTTTTAGCCAAATTAAAATACTTAAAGTTGTCTCAGCGTACTACGCTGACTGTGTTTCAAAATTTGGAAAACTGTCTACCTGAGGGCCATTTCTGTGCATCATAGTCATGTTTGAGTGCTCCTGTTATGCCTAAGTTTTCAGACATAGCCTCTGTGTGATTTGCTGACTCTTATGTGTTCTGTTTAAAGTTGGCTCAACTCGGGCACGACCGGCCCAACTGCAGCAGCAGCCAGAATCAGCACCCCCTCCACCAGCACAACAACCCTCTCAGCCCACACAGAGCCAGACCCAAAGTCAGCTAGCTCAGCAACAAAACGGTAATATGACACCCCTCAGTGCTTTTCAGTCTGTTCATGTCAACCCCCTTTTCCCCACAGGAAAACTCTGAAAGGCATCCTGCAGAGGATGCATGTCATGCATAAAGAGAATGCATCTTTTTGGAGACTTTATTTTGCAGAAAACCTAACCTTGCTCATCTGTCCGTATCTTGGCTCAAATCTCGTGGGGTGTGGTTTGGCTATCCCAGCCGCCCCTCTGAATGTCAGTGACTGTTTGTGACCGGGCAGCCTTGACGTGACTCTGAACCTCCCTGATTAATCCTCTTGCTCTGAATTTATGAAGCTTACAAGAGTCTGTCTGCCGAATTAATCTGAAATCAAAATGCTCAACCTGTTTTCTGTGCGCAGCACGATACTGCGCATCCTTTGGGCAGAACTACAAGCTTTCATCTTGACTGATTTACTTGAATTGATATGCTTGTTTAGTGCAGAGTTAAGGGCAAAATTGATTCACAGATGTGTTGTGATTCTTTCTCAAGTGATTCTGAATTGATCTGCACAAATTCATGAATCAGAATTTTATGAATCAGCTTATTGGAAAAGCGTATGCAGGACAACAAAAAATACAGATAAGGTGCCTTACAGTGTCTATATGCAGTCATATTTTAGTATATTTATGCAAATTGAGATGCATAGAAAATAATTTAGGAATTGGATCATAACTCTCGGAATTCCAATTAAGTCAAATCGTCAGGTGTCTAAAAATTCCCACCCCTAGTTTAGTGTTGCAATATGAGTCATTGTTCAAATTACACACTGTTTTTAGGTAGAGGAAATTAAAGTCAGTCAGATGAATAATAATGACTTCATTATGTGGCCTAATCTTTTATTCCATGTTCTGCTGATACTATTGTTTGCAAGTAATAGCAGTAATTTTGTGTGTTGTAGACAGCAAGAGCGCATAGATAAATGACTTTGGAAAAGGCCTGCTCAGAGAATAGAGCTCTTTAAGATGGAGAGGGCTGTTGGCGCTACCATGTGCCAGCTGCCAGAGGCTCTGGCTTGTCTCTATAGCCACTCTGTCTACACAAATACACACTTATATTAGCGGGAGATACAGAGTGGGAGGGGGCGGGCTGAAAGAGAGGAAGCGATTGTTGCCTTTGTTAAAATGGAATTGTGTGTTCTTCTCTCTAACAGCGAGGAGGAAGTCGAACTGTGTGAAGGAAGTGGAAAAATTGCAGGAGAAGAGGGAACGACGCCGGCTACAGCAACAGGAACTGAGAGAGAAGCGAGCACAGGTGAGACTTTTCATCTTTCTGTCATATCTTGTCTCTCAGCTTCTAATTGTAATGTGTTTCTTAGGTTTGACTAATAGATTATTTCACCTGATGGTGTTCCTGTGGTGAATGTGCTTGTTTTGTTTTGAAGGAAATTGATACAACGATTCCAAACTATGAAATACTTCAGATGATCAGAGACTTTAGAGCAAGTTTGGACTATCGACCACTAACCACGACAGATTTGGTAGGTATTAAGAAATATCTGGGTCATATTTTAACATTTTTTTTTAATAATAATTTAGCTTAAATGAAATTTAATACAACAAATACCAAATACTACCATATTATATTTTTCCATATTTTCTTTATTATGGTAATTGTTAGTTAATTTATTTTGTTTGTTGTTTTATTTTTATTATGATGATTATTTATTCTGAAAATTCTCTATTTGAGTTTGGGGTGGAATACTACCCGGAAATGCTCGTAACAAGCTGTATTTGAGATTCACATTTTAAAGGTGATAGAGAGGATTTTTTCGTCGACTGAGAATCCAAAGACTGTTACTGAGTTTTTGAAATGAGCACATGCGTAAGAACAGCCCCCCTCCTTCACAGCTCATTTCAAAGGAACGCCTCCCAAAACTCGTGCACGAGTGTTTACCACCGGCATTCGCTGTGTCGTGTTTTTTGGATTCATTATGCCGGATTCACCACAGGTAACTCATAATCTGCAGTTGTTATTACTGTCTCCTGACAAAAACACTGCATGCGGCTCCTGTGGAGTGTGGAAAGTTACTGGAGCGCGCAGCCGCGCTCGTCTCTCACAAGGAACGTCACGGCAGTGATTGACAAGCCAGAGGGCCAATCGTTTACGCGATGATCGCGTAAACGATTGGCTGATGTTTTTAAGGCCCTACTTCGTGCACAGATGATGTATATTAATATTATTACTTTCAGTGCACCTAATAAATAGTCTTTTATCAGTTAGTAAAGACAGTTTCAAGTAATATTGCAAAAATGTATAAAACAAAACATCCTCTTTAGCACCTTTAATGATGATGATTATGATCATAATAGTAATACTGAAAACAAAATTCAAATGTATCATATTATTATAAAAATGTGTTATTAATAAGAAAAATATATCTTATAATTCAGTCTTGTATGTTAAGTACAACATTTTACATTGAGAAGTAAAACGCAATTCATGTTTCGACAGATTGAAGAGCACAGAATATGTGTTTGTGTGAGGAAACGACCCCTCAATAAAAAAGGTAATGCCTCGGAAATGACAATTAGCATACTACTATTTTTTCATTTTTGATTGTAATTTATTTCTCTTTTGTGTTGTAGAGCTGACGGTAAAGGACCTAGATGTGATCACTATTCCAAGTAAAGATGTTGTCATGGTTCATGAACCAAAACAGAAGGTGGACCTGACTCGATACCTAGAGAACCAAACATTCCGTTTTGATTATGCCTTTGATGACAGCACGACAAATGAAATGGTTTACAGGTAGAGGATGATCCTCTGTTCATTAAACAAGAATCTTTCTCTAAAAAGGATGTTGGGAATTGGTCACTGTCAGAGGAAAATAACTTTTATTGTTCTCTCCACAGGTTTACTGCAAGACCTCTTGTGGAAACCATCTTTGATAGAGGAATGGCCACATGCTTTGCTTATGGCCAAACAGGAAGTGGAAAAACTCACGTAAGAAGTGTTTATTTAATATAATTGAGATTTAAAAAAAAAAAAAAAAAAAAAAAATCATTTTTGGATGGATTACCAGTTGTTTTTTTTACTTAAATACCACAATACTTGTACTGCTCATTTTTCATGTATCAGAGTAATAGGATGTAAAGCTCACTAATTGCTTTTTGTTTTAGACCATGGGTGGAGATTTTTCAGGAAAGAACCAGGATTGTTCTAAAGGAATCTATGCATTAGCTGGTAATTGATGTTTATTTGGTCCTGTAATTTGTTTAACCTTGTAATTCCTTTCATGCAACTAATTTATTGTATGTGTTGTACACACAGCTCGAGATGTTTTTCTCATGCTGAAGAAACCAAATTATAAGAAGCTGGATCTTCAGGTTTACGCAACGTTCTTTGAAATTTACAGTGGAAAGGCAAGTGGCTATGAGTTACATTCGTTTTCCGTCAATTGAAAATGTGTTGTGAATACCATTTGAAGAATTTTACACCTTTGCTAGGCTTTCATTTCAGAAAATATGTCCATTCATTGATTTGTTTTTGATTATCAGGAGTGTTATTTTAGAAATCTGATGAACTGACTCATGGCTGTGATTTAAACTAATGCCTATTAGTCATTTAAAGTCTTTGTCTTCTTTAGGTATTTGATCTGTTGAATCGGAAGGCTAAGCTGCGTGTGCTAGAAGATGGAAAGCAGCAAGTGCAAGTGGTTGGGCTTCAGGAACGTGAGGTCAAATGCACTGAGGATGTCCTCAAACTCATTGAAATGGGGAACAGTTGCAGGTAATACTTGATGGGTAAATCAGCATGTACACTGAATTATTTGCTGTTGTATAAAATATGCATATCTCAAAATCTTGTCCTAAATATGATTCATGATCTTTGGCCACACAATGTCTCAATACATACACCAGACACTTCTGACTTAAATTTCCTATTTTCCATTTCAGGACATCAGGTCAGACCTCAGCCAATGCCCACTCATCCCGTAGCCATGCCGTCTTCCAAATCATACTACGAAGGAAGGGCAAGATGCACGGCAAATTCTCACTCATTGATCTGGCGGGTAATGAACGTGGAGCAGACACGTCTAGCGCTGATCGGCAGACCCGTTTGGAGGGAGCCGAAATCAACAAGAGTCTGTTGGCTCTAAAGGTCAGTGCCTTAAAAACACCACCCTAGAGCATGGGTTGGCAACCTTTTGGTCATGAGGTCCCAATTTTGAATTTTCCAGTTAATCACTGTGATCTTGCATGTCCCAAATATTAGGAATGTATCAGAGCTCTGGGCCGGAATAAGCCTCACACCCCATTCAGAGCAAGCAAGCTCACGCAGGTCCTCAGAGACTCATTTATTGGTGAGAACTCCAGGACATGCATGGTAAGTTTGATTAAGCCCTCTTTCTCAAACATTGGGATTTGGCTAAGTTTACTTTTGCCTGTTTGCACAGCTCTAATTGTGACTGTTGCCTACTCAGATCGCCACCATCTCTCCTGGTATGGCCTCCTGTGAGAACACGCTGAACACTCTGAGATACGCCAACAGGTGAGGACATGGCACTGTTTTGTGCGTTTATGAAAATGGAAGTTGAGAAGAACTCTCGCCAATGTAGCTTCTAGCCTTTTCCCAACCATTTTGAAGATATTTTAAATATCACTCTCAAAATTTTAAAAGTCTTTTTGTATTTACCAGTGATTTGACATGCAAGTGCTGATGGGAAAAAGTCTTGTCATAACTTGTCTCTCCTGATTGGCTGTGCTCTTTTCTCTCTGTCTTGCTGTTTTTCTCTGTTCTGTCTTGACTGTCTTCAGAGTAAAGGAGTTTGGGATTAGCCCCTCTGACATCCCCTTCTCTCAGGGGGGAGGAAGTCGCTCTGAACCCTCTCCTACCTATGAGTATGAGCACATGTCTACGCAGCTTCCCACCTTATTCTCAGTCAGATACACTGCAGCAGTGTTGGGGAGTAACTAAAAATAGTGACAAGTTACTGACTTCATTTGTCAGTAGCTGTTTTCAAAATTTAGCTTTTTCATGAACAGGCATAGCCAAAAATGACAAACCCCTACATCATTCTTTTTTCGATTTGTTCTATTTTGTATTTCAGTCAAACTGAAACCAAATAGACAAACTTAAATAGTTGATCACTCAAGTAGTGTTGGGATGTTTAATTTTAACTACATCAAAATTGGTAGAGTACTGTCACATTGCACTTGTATTGCTATTGACGACAACTACTATAATTTTTGTTTAGCCCAACATCGTTAATTTCAGTACTCAGGTTTCCATTACAGATTTGCGCAAAACTTTTGTGATATTTTCTAAATGTCGATAAAAAACTATTGCGAAATGATGGCGTTTCCATTAACTGATGTTATGCGACTAAAATGTCATTTTTTTCATCTCGCAATAAGTCAACATGTTAGTAGGTTTAAGTACATCGCAGCCACTGCACTAGCCATTATTTTTAATCGAAAGAATATGTAGGCAAGAAAAGCCCCTTATAATTGGGAGCGGCCACGTATGATGTGTTTCTTGGTATTTCTCCCTCCTATCTGCTTTGAGGTCTTCATAAATTTTGGCATTTCTTTGTTATGAGTTTAATAAAGAACTATGTCTCGTCTTCTGTCCAAACATAGAGTTTTACAGCTTGTTCATATTGATATATATAGTTAAATGCTGTTGTGTAAATGAGGGTGTTTTATTAGTTGTGTAATTTTGTTTTGATATAAATACTTATCAGAAAAAATACTGCTGTGATTCAAAATAATATAGTCTGATTAATTTATTATTATTATTATTAAAGTTATGCAGTTATATAAATACCATCTTAAATAGCTTCACATGATTTTTTTTATTAGTAACTTGTGAAATACTGTTTGCAACACTACATTATGAGAGAGCTTGGTTAGCAGTGGTTAAGTAGCTTCCCCAGCACTGCTCAGTAGATACCCAACATCCCATGCTGGCTTGTAACCGATGCATGGAAAAGAAATACTCATGCACAGCAATGTGTATAACCACAGTCTGTTTCATTTTATTAGACACATTGGTTGCACTCACTTCTCACACTAATGGTTGTGTTAATGTAAACATTTTCATTTCCCCTCTGATCTGCTGTCATTTAATTTCTCTAACCCTGGGAATGTCTGGCATTTCTGTGGTGGTGGTGCTGTTGTCCTTCCTTCTCCTTTAGAAATGACACATAATATGAAAATTAATGCACATAAACACTGTCCATAATTAGAAAAAATTAGATGACACCATAAACAGTTGCGTTAGCTGCACAAATGGCTACAATTTGTATACCTTGATGAGAATAATGTCTGGATTTTTTCATTTGTATTAAAAAAAAAAACTGTTTCTGTTTGTAGATTTTGTCATACCATGCTTGTTAAAAGTGTAAATCTTTAGAGTTTTAGATTTTTTTTTTTTAAATAAATAATGTAAGGTTCTGTTTAAAATTGGTAAGAGTATACAGTGTCTCTTCAGGTTACACTTTGTTAATTGTTCTGTGTACTAAAGATCCAGATTATATTGAAGCTTTTCAGTCCTGTGACCTGTGCATGGTGTCATTTAGGTCAGCATGATTGCTCTAAAAACATCATCATAAATGCTGTCAATCTGTGCATTTAGAGTGAAGGAGCTGACCGTGGATCCCAATGCTGTGACGGAGGGAGTCCGCCCCAATGTCAACGCCATCAACCAGCTGGACATCATGGATGAGGATTGGGAGTTGGGCAACTCCCCTCAGAGAGATGACCTCAAACTGCTCTGTGAACAGAATGTAAAAACACATCTTTTCCTATTACCTACTCCACTTTAAAAATGCATGCATGATGACATTGTAATGACAACTACTTCAGGGTTGTCTTTTTAGAATTTTTAGAAGTATATTTTGTGACCAGCTGTTTACATACAAGTGTATGTAGTCAGTTGGTCACATACACACATCCTGAAAAGTGCAGCCAAAACATTTCAATCCCCACCCGGCTTGAATGGGGTGCAAGCCAAACTAAAAAAAATCCAATTACACTTCAAATATTTTTTTTCCAATGATGATTTCTGTCATTTTAGGTAGGTCTTATCACGCTGATGTATGTTCAAGTGTTCGTTTTTCCAATAAGTTTGGTTTTAGTTTTTGATGCTATACAAACGGGGTGTAATGTCACGATTATGGGCAGAACCTTGATTCCACGGCTCCACCTCAGGATCACTACTGCACAGACTCCAAATGACGTAATTAGTAACGACCGTTTCTGGGATATTTTGGCTTCATTTTTCTACAGTGGAAGGAAGTCCATCTTTTTTTACAATCTATATCTATAGTTTAAATCCTGTATTGTGTAATTTTTGTTATTATTCTTGCAATAAATATTAAATATACATCAAAATGAGATTATTTTGTAAAATAATATACTATTATTCAATTGTTTGTGGGCAGTAAGATTTTTTCTTTGATAGAAACAAAATCCAGTAAAAACAGTAATATTTAAAAATAATAACAATAATAATACAGTTCAAATTAATTATTTATTTGAATGTATATTAAAATGTAATTTATTCCCGTGAAGACAAAGCTGAATTTACATCATCATTACTCCAGTCTTCAGTGTCACATGATCCTTCAGAAATCATTCTGATATGCTGATTTGCTGCTCAAGAAACTTTTTTTATTATTATTATTATCAATGTTGAAAATAGTTGTACTGCTTAATATTTTTGTGGAAACTGATACAAATTTTTCAGGATTCTTTGATAAAAGGAAAGCTCAAAAAACAGGATTTATTTGAAATGGAAATCTTTTGTAACATTATGATATTGGGCATATTTTCAATGTCACTCAAAAAAAACAATCTTAATACTGACTCCAAACATTTGAAAGATTGTGTATAGTTGCAAATGTTTTGTAACTAATGATAATTTGTGCACATTTTTTATTTTTAATGTTGCATATATTTATATTTGCCCATAAAGGCTTTATATTGTCATCAATGTATTCATGCTTTATAAAGATAAACATTGCATATCATTTATAAGCATAAGAGTGAATGGATAAACAGGAAAAATAATCAGGCAATCGATTGGTTGCCTCCTTTTGGATGTTGTGGACCATACACCATTAAGGCTTCTTATTATAGGTGAGATAAAAGCTTATGTTTGAATATTGACAGGAAGAGGAAGTCTCCCCTCAGCTCTTTACGTTCCATGAGGCAGTGTCTCAGCTGGTGGAGATGGAGGAGCAGGTTTTGGAGGACCACAGGGCTGTGTTTCAGGTGATTGTTTCTACACTAGAGTCTATTTAATGTCAGCGTTTGGTTTGCTGTGCTTGCTTTTTTCTGTTTATAAACTACAAAAGGGAATTGCTAATTATGTTCATACTGTGTGTGCTGACAGGAGTCTATCAGGTGGCTTGAGGACGAGAAGGTTCTCCTGGAGATGACTGAGGAGGTGGATTATGACGTGGACTCCTACTCCTCTCAGCTCGAGCAGATTCTTGACCAGAAGATTGACATACTTATTGAGCTCCGAGGTAATGCATCCTCTAGAATGAATTTTTTTCTTTCATAAGAAGAGTTCGGTGTTCTCCTAGTGGAATGGAGTATTAATGCATGTGTGTCTGCTCGTATTATCAGATAAAGTGAGGTCATTCCGTTCTACGCTCCAAGAGGAGGAACAAGCCAGCAAGCAGATTAACCCCAAGCGGCCCCGCGCGCTGTAGCCTGGATCACACTCGCGGAGGAACGACAAATACAAGAGTCCTGTAGGCTTCTTGATAGTACTCAGAAGTATTTTGAAGAAACTCTTTCCTACTTTCACATGTGAAATAAAGCGTTAGGTAATTCTCTTACAAATCAGCAGAGGATAAATAAGGGGATTTTGCTCATCATTAAAACCCTTGATGAATGATTAAGATTCTGAGGAAAGTTTTAGATTTTTTTTTTTTTTTATTAGTATCAATATATTTATTTACTTTTTCATTGTAGGTTAAGGGTATAGACTTGTATCAGTTGATACTCACATGTTCTACCCTTTGGTTTTTTAGTTGGACCACTGAAATCCTTCCTTCGAAGTTGTTCTAAATTTTATGCATGAACACTCGGCAACAGATTATCACTCCGTTCCTAGCATGACTGACTTGGTTCATCTGCACTTTAAATAACCTTGTTTTCTGGGGGGTCCGTTTACCGTACTTGGCACGGTGTAGGTGTCTGATGATTGGCTGTTACAGCATTTTACTCTCTTTCACCTTGCCATTTTTTGAAGGCATACTAACTGAAGTTTAAGATGTTCTCAAAGAAGCATTTAATGCACTGGGAGAAAAATGTTGAGGTTATGTGAATGAATGTGAGAATTTCGTTGGTTTCTTAAAGACCGCTGTCCCTTTTTCACACAATATTCTCTTCGCCGTCTCTCTCGTCCGTTTATCTGTAGAATGCTTTTGTGCCATATCATGTTTCCTTGTGGAAAGGAAGTTAACAGTCCACCAAAACACTCATCCCTTAGTGTTTTACTTTTAAAACTTCCCAACATTCTCACATCGCCTATACAAATTTGTAAATTGTATTAAATTACAGCAAGATTCTCATAACAAATAGGGAATACCACTTATTCGCTGCTGTTTTCAGTGTTGGCACCTCTCAACTCAGTGGTTGCTCAATAAAGAATGATTCAACAAAATTCTGACTTTTTTCCTGACTTTTCTTTTGATAACTGTTTTAAACTGTGAATTCTTGCCTTTGTAAAAATAGAGGAGAGTTTTATTGTGGTGACTTTGTCCAAGAAAGGGGAGAATGAAAGTGACTCAATGCTAATAAATAAGTAGTTTAAATTAGTTAATTATTAAAACTAGATAGATAGATAGCCATTTGAGTGGATGCAGTTCTAACCTTATTGTCCTAGGGGGCGCTGTTTACTCATTTGATCCTGTTACAGTGAGCTAAAAGGAAAGAAAACTTGGGGTAGTCTCAGCGTCACACCCACGGACCGTTGGCTGAAGGTATATATGCATATCAAAGAGCTTAGTGTATATTCTTTGTGCATATGGCACACTTAACTGGAAACACTTCAGGAGTTTTGAAGTCGTCATCTGGTTGGTTGAATTCTACAGGATGTCCGGGAGACGCGTGAGTCGCGTTCTTTAACGGTCCGCCTGGAAACAAATGTTTACAGGCGCTTAACAGGAACTAAACGCTGGATTTTCAAAAGTATGTAAAGTTCGCGGCCCCATTGTTGCAGTAAATTTGCACAACATTCTTGAATTAATAATTTATAGATACACGCCGGTCTGTTATTGCAGGGACATCGACATTACATTTTCACGCCCCTAAACATGAATCACGAACTGTGATTGGTTGTGTTACATGTCAGTCAAACGTCCTCTTGGGCGGTCCTTGGCCAATGAAAGTTGCGATAGAGTCCTGATCTTCTGCCATCAGTCTGAAGGTCTGGCTAAGACTAAAATTGGGGTAGATAATTGTTTATTTGGGGTAAATAAGGCAGTATATAGAACAATAAGGGCAGTATAAAAACAATAAAAGTTCTAAACCAAATATTTCACTTTTTTTGTACACATTGCTGACATTTATAAGAAACCTTACCGACTCTTTTATTATTTCTGTACTAATTAATGCCTGTTCATTATTATTAAACATTTAAATAATCCGAATTAAAAATGAGCACATCTTATTAATGTAAAAATGAATGTAATTTAAATTATATATTTTACTTTTATTTTGTAATTACTACTTCCGGAAGGCGTTCTTCACGCCTCTGCATCCCATCCACGCCGTTTGCGCCGCCGTCGGTTAACGATCCTTCACCAAAGTGTCTCCTCCGTTGATGTGAACGTTTGTTCGTCTTGCCATTTCCTCATCTAAATTATTTATAATTTATTTAAGAATTCAACTTTTGGCATCACACGGGCATCTCCAGTGTAATGCTGCGAGGAGAGAAGACATCTTCACTACGTAAACAAAGGTACTGTTGTTCACAGCCGAACTTTATTAATCACGCTTCCTCTAAAAATGTGTTTAATATAATTATGATTCTAAACGTATTTCACATTTATAATATTGCCTGACATGTTTGACAGATCGCCATCAAGCTGACGACGTCACTCATATTGTTATCAAGCTGACGTCATCATCCAGCAGAAATATTTTAATGGGCTGTTACAGATCTCATAAATACAGTCATCTGGTGAGTACTTCATAAATCATGACTAAGATTAATGCCACAGTGCAAGGGTTTGGTTTTATTAGATCCTAATGCATCATTTCTCTTATCTCTCTGTCCTGTAACTGCCCTCTTTCTTCAGTATCAGGTGTATTTTGGGATGGCATGTATTGTTGAGCACAGCCTAATTTTAGTAATCACACTGCCTCTAAAATGTGTTTACTGTTTAATTATTTATATATCACATTTATAATATTGCCTGATATAAAATGTATGTAAAATTTGATGAGGTCTGTGGAGATCCTGTTAAATTATGTTATCTTTGTTTTAAGGCTGTGAGGTAATCTAAATATAAATGTTGACAAAATACTTTTTTAGCTTAATATTTTAACAGGCCTCAAAATAAAGTACAAAAAGCATAGTAAATAACTATAATTAAACATTAATTGTGTATATATACACTGTACAAATTGTGAATAAAAAAGGAATGCAATAATTTACAAATCTCATAAACTTATATTTTATTCACAATAGAATATAGATAACATATCAAATGTTGAAAGTGAGACATTTTGAAATGTCATGCCAAATATTTGCTCATTTTGGATTTCATGAGAGCTACACATTCCAAAAAAGTTGGGACAGGTAGCAATAAGAGGCCGGAAAAGTTAAATGTACATATAAGGAACAGCTGGAGGACCAATTTGCAACATATTAGGTCAATTGGCAACATGATTGGGTATAAAAAGAGCCTGTCAGAGCGGCAGTGTCTCTCAGAAGTCAAGATGGGCAGAGGATCACCAATTCCCCCAATGCTGCAGCGAAAAATAGTGGAGCAATATCAGAAAGGAGTTTCTCAGAGAAAAATTGCAAAGAGTTTGAAGTTATCATCATCTACAGTGCATAATATCATCCAAAGATTCAGAGAATCTGGAACAATCTCTGTGCGTAAGGGTCAAGGCCGGAAAACCATACTTGGATGCCTGTGATCTTCAGGCCCTTAGACGGCACTGCATCACATACAGGAATGCTACTGTAATGGAAATCACAACATGGGCTCAGGAATACTTCCAGAAAACATTGTCGGTGAACACAATCCACCGTGCCATTCGCCGCTGCCGGCTAAAACTCTATAGGTCAAAAAAGAAGTCATATCTAAACATGATCCAGAAGCGCAGGCGTTTTCTCTGGGCCAAGGCTCATTTAAAATGGACTGTGGCAAAGTGGAAAACTGTTTTGTGGTCAGACAAATCAAAATTTAAAGTTCTTTTTGGAAAACGCTGTGTCATCTGGACTAAAGAGGACAAGGACAACCCAAGTTGTTATCAGCGCTCAGTTCAGAAGCCTGCATCTCTGATGGTATGGGGTTGCATGAGTGCTTGTGGCATGGGCAGCTTACATATCTGGAAAGGCACCATCAATGCTGAAAGGTATATCCAAGTTCTAGAACAACATATGCTTCCATCCAGACGTCGTCTCTTTCAGGGAAGACCTTGCATTTTCCAACATGACAATGCCAGACCACATACTGCATCAATTACAACATCATGGCTGCGTAGAAGGAGGATCCGGATACTGAAATGGCCAGCCTGCAGTCCAGATCTTTCACCCATAGAAAACATTTGGCGCATCATAAAGAGGAAGATGCGACAAAGAAGACCTAAGACAGTTGAGCAACTAGAAGCCTGTATTAGACAAGAATGGGACAACATTCCTATTCCTAAACTTGAGCAACTTGTCTCCTCAGTCCCCAGACGTTTGCAGACTGTTATAAAAAGAAGAGGGGATGGCACACAGTGGTAAACATGGCCTTGTCCCAACTTTTTTGAGATGTTGATGCCATGAAATTTAAAATCAACTTATTTTTCCCTTAAAATGATACATTTTCTCAGTTTAAACATTTGATATGTCATCTATGTTGTATTCTGAATAAAATATTGAAATTTGAAACTTCCACATCATTGCATTCTGTTTTTATTCACAATTTGTACAGTGTCCCAACTTTTTTGGAATCAGGTTTGTGTATATATATATATATATATATATATTACGTATCAGGACAAAATAAAAAAAATCATCTGGTCCTTGGCTGGTCTTAAAATTAGGTAAATACAACCTCAGATAAACAACAACACATGACATATCACACTGTGTCATTATTTATTTAACAAAAACTGGGCCAAAATGGAGAAGCCATGTGTGACAAAGTAAGTACAGCCTTACTGCTTCCATAGGAATTAAGAGGGTAAGTAACAGTCAAATGTCAATGATTAATTGATCATCAGCAAGCGTAACCAACTCTATAAAAGCAGAAGTTTTGGCAGTTTGCTTGTCTGTGTGTGTTAACACAATGTCAAGGAGGAAAGACATCAGCAGTGATCTCAGAGAAGCAATTGTTGCTGCCCATCAATCTAGGAAGGCTTACAAGGCCATTTCCAAACAATCTGAAGTCCATCATTCCACATTGAGGAAGATTATTCACTAGTGGAAAACATTCAAGACAGTTGCCAATCTTCCCAGGAGTGGACGTCCCAGCAAATTCACCCCAAGGTCAGACCGTGCAATGCTCAGAGAAACTGCAATAAAACCAAAAACTACATCTCAGACGCTACAGGCCTCAGTTAACATGTTAAATGTTAAAATGAAAGTGAAGAAGTGTGAAAGTGAAAGTAACATGTCATGGCCAAGTATGGTAACCCATACTCTAAAATTGTCCTCTGCATTTAACCCGTCCAGTTAGTGCACACACATTAGGAGTAGTGAGTAGTTAACACACACACACACACACACACACACACACACGTTCGTTTTTGTGAATCGTGGGGACATTCCATAGGCGTAATGGTTTTTATACTGTACAAAACTGTATTTACTATCCCCCTACACTACCCCTAAACCTAACCACCACAGGAAACTGTGCACACTTTTACTTTCTCACAAAAACTCATTCTGTATGATTTATAAGCCTTTTGAAAAGTAGGGACATGGCGTAATGTCCTCCTAAGTCACCTCTTTTTGTAATACCAATGTCATACCCATGTCATTATACACATTTGTGTCCTGATATGTCACAAAAATGCGCACACACACCCCTCTGGAGCAGTGGGCAGCCATTTTGCTGTGGCGCCTGAGGAGCAATTGGGGGTTAAGTACGTTGCTCAAGGGCACCTCAGTCATTTCCTGCCGGTATTGAGAATCAAAACCACAACCTTTGGGTTACCAGTCTGACTCTCTAACCGTTAGGCCACAACTGCCATGGTTAGAGAGTTCAAGGCCGTACAATTAGGAAAAAGACTGGACAAGTATGGCTTGTTTGGAAAGGTTGCCAGGAGAAAGCCTCTTCTCTCTAAAAAGAACATGGCAGCATGGTTTAGAAACAAGACTTCTGGAACAGCGTCCTTTGGACAGATGAGACCAAAGTAGAGATGTTTGGCCATAATGTACTATGCCACATTTGGTGAAAACCAAACGTAGCACATTTGCACAAACACCTCTGTCAAGCACGGTGATGGAGGGGTGATGGGCTTGTTGTACAGCCACAGGACCTGGGCACCTCGCAGTCATTGAGTCGACCATGAACTCCTCCAAAGTATTCTAGAGTCAAATGTGAGGCGATCTGTCCGACAGCTAAAGCTTGGCCGAAATTGGGCCATGCAACAGGACAATGATCCCAAGAACACCAGCAAATCTAGAACAGAATGGCTAAAAAGAAAAGAATCAAGATGTTGCAATAGGCCATTCAAAGTCCAGACCTCAACCTGATTGAAATGCTGTGGCTGGACCTTGAGAGAGCTGTGCATAAACAAAGAGTGGGCCAAAATTCATCCACAATGATCTGAGAGACTGATAAAAGACATACAGAAAACGATTACTTCAAGTTATCGCTGCTAAAGGTGGTTCTACGTGCTATTGAATTTTGTTAAATAAATAATGACAGTGTAATGTCATGTGTTGTTGTTCTAACTTTAAGACCAGCTAAAGACTAGATGATTTTTTTTATTGTGTCCTCTGATATGTAAATCCATAGAATTCAAAAGGGTGGACTTTCTTTTTCTGTATATCTACTGTATGTATATATATATATATATATATATATATTCTCTGTTGTCCCTGAGCAATACGTTTAACTTTAGATTTTTCCAGATCTTAGTTTAGCTTGCTCTTTATGGAAATCATTTACTAAATAGCAGTTAACTATTACACCACCGCACAAAAACATTTTGTTAATTATAAATTCCTGTTTTCCATTAGTTGTCAGAGTTGTTCCATAATAAATTCTTCATGCTACTGGTTGTGTTCCCATAGATCTAATCCCATAATCTCATTGTGGATTCGGCACTCACCACACACACACAGATCCCCAGAAAAACATGAGCTCACACAAGAGACCTGTCCGGGCTCGGCCCGATTCTGACACCAGTTCCTCCGTGGCCCGTGACCCGACCGCGGCAGCTGCAGAAGAGGGGTCCAGTCTCCTGACCAAACTGATGGAGCTTCCCGTATCCCGTCTGTCCCGGCAGCAGCTGAAAAGGCTGGAGGATCATCAGTACAGCAGTGAGGGACGCTCCCTCATGGAGCCCTTCATGCAGGGATACTGGTGTTGGCTGGTGAGCAAAGTGCCTCTCTGGATGGCTCCAAACCTCATCACTATAGTGGGACTCGCTACCAATATTGTCAGCACTCTGATACTGGCATACTACTGCCCTACTGCCACCGAACAGGTATGCATATACTTTACTTAAATGATCACTGTTTCACTATATTCCATTATTGGTTTAAATGGATTGACTACAAATCAACTCATTAATTTTATTTTCACCTACTAACAGTGGTATATTGCAGGATATCATCATATAATTCAGTTTAAAGGAGTTTAGCAGATATTTTAATTATTATTAATACATTTAATATAAGTTTTAGTCTAATTATCAATATTTAGCAGCAGTTGCAGTGGTCACCATTGGGTCTTAGTCATATTAGTTCGTTTTAATATCAGTTTTAATGCAATTATGAATATGTAGTAGCTGTTATGGAAGTCACCAGTAGCATGGGGTAGTTGCTAGTTTTAATATCAGTTTATTCTAATTCAAAATAAGTAGTAATTGCAGTGGTCATTATCAGGACTTTTTTATTTTTTAAATCAGATCTAATTATGAACATTTAGTAGCTGTTGCAGTGGTCACCATTTAGGACATGCTTTTTTTTTATTATTTTTATATCAGTTCAGTCCAATTATGAATATTTAGTAGCTTTTACAGTAGTCAGCTTAAACATTTGGACTTTTTCTTTGATTTGAATCTGTTTTATTTTAATTATGGATGTTTAACAAACAGCTAGTGCAATGGTCACTAATAGGACATTTTTTGTTGTTGATTGATTTGTTGTTGATTTAGTCTAATAATTATGAATGGTTATTGCAGTAGTCATCATCAGGACATTGTCTTTTTGTTTATTTTTATATATTAGTTCAGTCCACTTATGAATATGTAGTAGCTATTACAGTAGTCACCATAAGAATATGGTCTTTTTAGCTTGTTTAGATCGATTTTAATCTTATTGTGATTGTTTAGTAGCTATTACAGTGGTTACCATTAGGACATGACCTTTTCGATGATTTATAATCAGTCTTATTTAATTACGGATATTTAACTTCTGTTACAGTGGTCACCCTTAGCACACTCTTATTTTTTGTCCTTTTATGTTTTAGTTTCATTAGAAATATTAAATTGTTGTTGGGGTCACCATTAGGACATGAGCTATTGAAATAGTCACCATTAGGATGTGGTCTTTTTATATCAGTTTTAGTGTAATTATGAATATTTAGTAGTGATTGCAGTAAAGTATTGGCTTTACTCCTTACCCTGCCTCACATGTAGTCTATGAAGGCCATAATTTAGTATGTTCTGAGCTCTACTGAGGAGATAATACCTGTGGTCTGTTTAAACAGTGCAATAAGATCCTGTGTATTGTCAAACAGCTTGTTCTGTCAGCTGTAACAGTCTTATGGAAAACAACCAGATTACTAAAGTCTGCAATATGACTCTCTCTCTCCACGTACCATTAGTATTTATTAGAGATAAAATAACAACTTCATGTACACCATTTTGGCAGTAAGTATGAAGTTGTATCTTGTACACTGGCTCACAATGCTCACATTGAAAAACATCCAAGTGGATAGAAACTTAAGCCATTTTTATTTAAATTTAGCTGTCTTTTTCAGGCACCAACGTGGGCATACTTAGCCTGTGCTTTGGGTCTGTTTATCTACCAATCATTGGATGCCATAGATGGGAAACAGGCACGACGAACCAATAGCAGCACACCACTTGGCGAGCTGTTTGATCATGGCTGTGACTCCCTTTCTACAGGTCTGCTCATGTTTGTGTGTGCAAATACAGTCAGATTCTATTATAATTATATTATAAGATATTTCTTGGCAATACTAACATCTAGACTCATTACTTGTTTTTATTATTTTTTTTTTTAAATATTGTGGAAAAATAATTTAGCAGATTCTTTTCCATCAAACAGTTTTAATAGATCCAATTCAATTTTATTCACATTTATTTGAATAGCGCTTTTCACAATACATATCATTAAAAAAAGCTTTACAGAAAATGTAATCTGTAATCAGAGGTGACACTGTCAGAGTAGTGTCCATATGGCAGAAATGTACAGTTCAGATAATACGAATCATGCAGTTAACTAATATCATGTATTCATTTAAAGGGTTAGTTCAGCCAAAAATGAAAACTCTGTCATCATTTACTCACCCTCATGTTGTTCCAAACCCATAAGACTTTTGTTCATCTTCAGAACACAAATGAAGATATATTTAATAAAATCTGAGCCAGTTCTGTACTCTCCATTGACAGCTACGCAACTACCACTTTGACGCTTCAAAAAGTTCATAAAGAGATCGTAAATGTTAATCCATATGAATTGAGCGGTTTAGTCCCAATTTTCTGAAGAGACTCGATTGTTTTATATGATGAACAGATTGAATTTAGGCTTTTATTCACATATAAACATTGATCAGCGAACATAAACAGAAGCTCAACCGAACCTGCTTGATGCGCGAGAACAAACCTCTTACAGAAGCTCAAATGTACTGCATAACATGAGAATGAACCTCATTGGTTCTCGCATGTCAATCTGTTCATCATATAAAGCAATCGAGTCTCTTCAGAAAATGTGGACTAGACCCCAATTCATATGGATTAGTTTTACGATCTCTTAATGAACCGTTTAGAAGCGTCAAAGTGGTAGTTGCGTAGCTGTCAATGGAGGGACCGAATGCTGTCAGATTTCATCAAAAAATATCTTAATTTGTGTTCCGAAGATGTCGGGTGTGTAATGATGACAGAATTTATCATTTTTGGGTTAAACCCAAACTAGTTGGTTGAACTAACCCTTTAAGTAGAAACAATTAAGGCAATGATTGCATGGGTCTAATATACACTGCTTTGTTTTCCATCTCAAAAATTTTGTTATACAATGTTAAAGGAAGCTTTTGGTCATTGGCAAGATTTCTGTGCATCCCTAAATAGATGGGCATGTGTACATGCAAACAAAATATATGTCTTACCAAAGCCTTTATTGTTGTTTTCTGTCTTTCTCTGATGCAGTGTTTGTGATCCTGGGCACATGTATAGCAGTTCAGATGGGTACTCACCCTGACTGGATGTTTTTCTGTTGTTTTGTGGGCATGTTCATGTTTTATTGTGCCCACTGGCAGACGTACGTTTCTGGAACACTGCGCTTTGGCATGTGAGTGAAATCTCTCCTTTTAATCCTAATTCATGGCTCCTGTACTTCACGTTCAGACACAGTACACAAAGATTTAGATTAGGGAGCACTGTTCACTGTTAACTAGTTGCTTATTGGCATGCATATTACTAGCATATTGGCTGTTTATTTGTACTTAAAAGCACATATTAATGCCTTTTTCTGCACGACCATATCCTACATCTTTTAACTCTACCCCATACGTTAACATAACCACTACAACAACTATCTTACTTATTACTATCAATAAGCAGTAATTAGGAGTTTATTGAGGGGTAAACTCCTAGTTAATAGTGAAAATGTGTTCCCTAATCTAAAGAGTGTTACCCAATATTATATTCAAACGTTCTGGTCTGCTCATGGGAAATCAGCAGTTTTCAGACAGCTGCTGTACTGTTGATAAAGCACTTCAGAAAGAAAGAAAAATGCTCGATCGGAATAAAATTATTACATAACTAACTTTATTTCTTCTTTTAATCACTCTTTGCTCTCTGCTTGTGCAGAATTGATGTGACTGAGGTACAAATCTTCATTATAATCATATACTTACTGGCTGCCATTGGAGGAACAGCTTTTTGGAAATCTGTGGTAATTTAAATCAATCTTAATTCTTTCATATTTTGATCACATGATTAGAGCAAATGCTCAAGGACAAATGTGCTAAATCTATATATCATGGTCAGGAAATCTCTAGCATGCTGCATGTGTTCAGTGAAATGCAGAATCCCTTATATTTTAAACATTTAAGGCCCGTTCACACAAAGAATGATAACTATAACTATATTGGCATCCACACCAGCACTATAAGTGCAGTTTAGTTTTGTCGTCTGCCGCTTTACATTCTTGAGTTCTTTAAAGTCTGGTGGATTCTGACAGTCTGTCAATGTTTTTATCATTCATCAGCTGGAAAAAATCATTCTGAAAGTGATTCCAATGATATTGTTTCTCTCTTCTGTTATCGTTATAGTTGTGGTGTGAACTCTGCTATTTTTTTTAGTGATTTTTAGAACTATTATCTTTATTGTTACCATTATAGTTATTGTCCTTGGTGTGAACGGGCCTTCAGAGTGAAAAAAACTCATATATAATGAAGCAGGAAATTAGAGATTTATTTTTAATCTTTCAGATCCCTGTGATAAATATCCAGGCTAAAATAATACCGGCCCTTTTCACTCTTCTGGGTGCCATTTTCTCCTGCACAAACTACTTCCGGGTTATTTTCACAGGCGGAATGGGCAAAAATGGATCCACTATTGCGGTGAGTTAAAGCTAAATTGTGTACAAAAAATGCAAAAGATGAAAATGAAAAATAACTGCATAATGACAAACACTGTCAATAATAATTTTCTGTTATTTAATTTTAATTCTGTTTAATTTTACAAGTAACCTGCTTTTTTAATTGAAATTAAATTTGATAATTATTAAAAAAAAAAAAAAAGTATTTATCAGGCATTTGCATTGTTTATTATAGATACATAATGTACACTAAATTTAAAAAAATCTTGTTACTAAATTAAGTCTAAATTAGTGACACAACTGTTTTTCTTTTTTTACTAGGGAACAAGCGTTTTGTCTCCATCCTTTCATATAGGAGTGGTCATCACACTTGCTCTAATGATCTATAAAAAGTCATCTGTGCAGCTCTTTGAGAGACATCCCTGTCTGTACATCTTAGCGTTTGGGTGTGTTTCAGCCAAACTCACCAACAGACTGGTGGTAAGATCATGAATGACATCAGTATACTATATTTATTTCAGCTTTGCTAAATAAGTAGTATAATAAATTGTTCCTAAAACTTGAATTCTACTGGCAGTTTATTGGTATACCTCTACTTGAACTTTTGGTCTTAGCTTGGTTTTTATAACCGGTAGGAAGAATTATGGCTTGCATAAAATTGTAGTTAGTATGATTTTCTGCACATTTTAGCATAAATACTTGACGTTGTTGTCTGTAGTTCATATCTTTAAACATCTGTCAGACTCAAACCACATTAGTATCAGTTAATCTAAATGTCACTAAAATCACATCTGTTTTGTTTTCCAGGTTGCTCATATGACGAAAAGTGAAATGCAGCGTAATGACCTGGCCTTCACCGGACCAGCGCTGCTGTTTCTGAATCAGTACTTCAACAGTTTCATTAATGAGTACTGTCTTCTGTGGGTCGCTCTGGTATGTTTTCCTTGCTCTTTTGAAATAAAGAGCTCAGTGTAGTATGTAGACATATTTTGATTTTCACATCGCAAAGCTACTTTTACGGTTTACTGAGACTAGTTATTAAAGGTCATGGTGTGATGTCACAACTAAAGGCACTTTAAAGACAACATGATATCAAAATTGATGCTTTTTCAGTTATTACCTTGCATGTAATGTATAATATAGCTGTTTGTGAATGTAAATGGTCTGAAACCCGCAAACAACGTCTACTTTTACCTGCCCTCAAACCCTAGTTGTAACAGAGACTTGAAAGTGTTTGGTTCGAGAAGACGCTCCACAAAGCATATCCACTTTGTACGCACTTCCAAAGTATGAGGACTCGCGCTCTAATTGATATGGTAAAACTGATGCCACCATTACTGTTTGTATCTCTGGCCCTGTTTCCACCTGGTATTAAGATGCCTTTTGGTTGATCGGATCACAAGTAGACGAGGAAGACACATACCCGTTTACACTTGGTGTTTTAATCCTTTTGACCACATTTGTCCTGATTTTTTTCGAGGAGAGGGCCTATGGGTGGGTAAATGTATGGGTTTTTTCAGATCTTTCGTCTAATGGACAAAATAAGCTTGCGCAATTTACATATGAATGCACCGAAGATGACAGCAAAATATACGGGGAGCATCAGCTTTTGTTTCTGCTCTGATAGCCGAAAGACAGACCAAACGCGGAGAGTGCGTGTTAGAAATCAGGAATAGTGAGAGAACATTGTGCTTGGTATGTTTTTCGTCTTCAGACCAAACTTGGGTCTTCAGCCGACAAAGTTTAAATCCCGTCTGGCTAGTACGCTTCCCGTAATGTTTACGCGTTAAGTCAGTAGGCTGAGATTAGGCGGCCATTTGTGGCTGTTCCAATACATTTGACCTCATGAGTGTCTACACTATGAAAGCAGTCCGGTCAAATGCGTTTTCGACTACCTCTGGAAGGCCCATTTTCCACCTGGTATTAAGATGCATTTTGGTCGATTGGATCACAAGTGGACGACGTTAAAAACAGCTGCAAATAGGGTGAAAAATGAAGTGAGCTTGTCCACTTTCGACCACTTCTAGAGGTAGTTGAAAACGCATTCTACTGGATTGCTTTCGTAGTGGAAACGCTCATGTGGTCAAATGTGTTCGAACAGCACAAAAGACGCCTACTGACCTAACACGTAAACATTATGGGAAGTGTGCTAACTAGACGGGATTTAAACTTGGGCTAAAGACCCAAGTTTGATTTGAAGACGAAAAATGTACCAAGCACAATGTTCTCTCACCATTCCTGATTTCTAACATGCACTCACTGCGTTCAGCCAGTCTTACAGCTATCAGAGCAGAAACGAATGCAGCCGTTCTCTATATGTTTTTCCTGTCGTCATGGGTGTGTTCATATGTAAATTGCGCAAGCTTATTTTGTCCATTAGATCGAAAGATCTGAAAAAACCCATACATTTACCCACCCATAGACCCTCCCCTCGAAGAAATCAGGACAGAAGTGGTTGAAAGTGACAGATTACAATACCAGGTGTAAACGGGAATGTGTCTACCTCGTCTACTTGTGATCCGATCGACCAAAACGCATCTTAATACCAGGTGGAAACGGGGCCTCTGTGTATCAAGTGCCAAGAAAGCCAAAGCTGAAATGCAAATATGGTAATTGCCGTTTCATTTCGGCACCCAACAGAAATCAGATATGTAAATATATATTCAAACTCTGGTATGAAAGTGTAGATCATGGCTCTTGCATGATCTTCACTTTATTTAACCTCTAAAAGCATACCTCCTAAAAAGCTCAAACGATTTGCTGCTGTTAAATTTTTCATCTTGCAGTATCAAAAATGCATTTGACATACTTTAACTTTTTCCCTTTTTGTTCGTAGGTGCTGTCAGCGTTTGATCTGGTGCGGTACTGCGTGAGTGTCTGTAACCAGATCGCCACACACTTAAACATCCGTGTCTTCAGCATCCAGCCTCCATCTCCATCCAGAGTTCAGGCAGACAGCAAAAATCACCATTAACGCCCGTTCCTCAAACATCTCCAGTAGGTCACGCACTTCAGTGAATGTAAAACACAACTCACAGAGACTGAGCCCAAATGGCTGCAGTTACAAACTTTGTTGTCGTAATGAAGAGAGGATATTTGAAGGACGAAAGGGAATATTAAAAAGAATAGACATCCTACTGTTATAAATCCATTCAGTGTTCAGTATTACAATGTTAGATGACCAGTTTTGTTTTGCCATAGTTTGCTTGCAAGTCAAAGAATAGAAGATCTGCTATGAATGTTCAAAGTTGTTTTATTTTTCAGTTTTTGTTTTAGTTTTGTTTTTTGTTTGTTTTTTTGGCCAGCAGTGTATAATTTATTCTGTTAACAACCAACGATCCATCTGAATGTAATTATCTAATTACAGAATGCTATAGGTATTAATTGTGAACTTTGCAGCCGTTCACTGCTAAATTAAACGAATTTAAACTTACACACCAGTACACATCGCTGTTGCCAGTACAAAGCTTGTTTTCTGAGAGGAGCAGAGATCTTTCAGAGAGGTAAGAGATAACATTATGACATGAAAAACAAGCCACAGGAGTTTCCATCTATATTGCAGAAACATCAAGAAATTCACATTTACAAATCCTGTTCGTATAATGCTAATTCATCCTCTCATCTGATGTCACTCGGTTAACTAATTTATACAGTATGTATTGTTTTTCTTTCTATGCATATGTTTCTTTGTGTTTGTAGTGTTTTGGAAAGAATTATTATTATTATTTAGGTATGCCCATGTCACTAAATGATAAAAACTGTATTAGAAACAGTATTTTGATAGTGCCATGTTTTCCTAATAATAACTGGGGCCAAGATAGACGTCTAGAATGGTTATGAGTTACACTGTACATATATGAACCCTTAATAATAGATTATTAAAACTTAAAAAATTGTGTTTGTGGTCTAAATACTTTAGTAAATATTATAACCTGTGCTAATTTATTTTTTGTGCCTTTTATTTGCCACTGTCGTTATACTCCTATGCACAGTAAAAGTTGGACTCAGCGATTTTTATATTTTTTAGCCTCCCGTGTAAATCATATTTTGTTTGTAAGTAAATTGTTCATAGCATCAAACTCGACAAAGATGCAATTTCATATTCCTGATTGTTTCTCATACCAAAATCAGTCATTATATATATATTTTTTTTTTTTTTTACCTTCATGCCAATTTGTTTCAGAGGAAACTGGATTTTTGACATATTTCTATTGCTAAACAATGGACATTAACCCTGCAGTTGTGTATCGGGTGCTTCCAAGGGTAGAATATGAACCGAGTGGCCGAGCTCCATGTATATTTCTCGAAACGCATTATTGTTTTGCATCTACCTCTGAGCAGTTGCTTGTATTTTAGTCTTTTGGTGCGAGACTTTTATTTGGTAATATTTTAATCCTGTTGTGAATGTTATTTAAGTGGGTTTCTGTGTATTTGTGTTCCTCCCTTTTTTTTTAAAAAACATCATCCGTTCATCAGGGTCGCTCTGAGGTCAACCACAGCTGCAATACACACATAGATGAAGAAAATGATGTCTGTCAGTGCAACCACATTTACATACATGTATTATTTGTACTTTGACCAGGATTTTGTTGTTTTGTTGATTTACAGCAAATACCTTACTTTTTATTAGACTAATGGTCATGAAATAAACATTGTTATATTTATGTTAACAGATGTCTTGATCACTGCTTTAGTTGGTTAGTATAGTGCTTATACTAGCAAAAACGTACCATGTACATGTGGGGGGGATCATAGTAGAAAAATGAATGGTAAAACATTTAAAATCATGTAAATATAAAAGCAGCTAGTGGGGGGGCTGTAGTGATATGACAAGTACTGTATTTTTAACATAGCAAGATATTTTAATATGCTTAGTAGTACAGACTTAAGGCACGTTCACAACAAGAACGATAACTATAATGGTAATAATAAAGACAGTTCTAAATATAAAACAATAACAGAGTTCACACCACAACTAACACAATGACGGCACAGAGAAACTATATCTTTGGAATCGCTTTAAGAATATTTTCATTTAAAGCGGCAGACGACGTATCAGCAGCGCACGCTTATTATATAAACGGAACGACACCGTCTGCTGGTGTGAACGCTAATAGTTATCGTTATAGCTATCTTTATAGTTGTCGTTCTTTGTGTGAACGGGCCTTTATTCTAAATAACCAGTTAATATTCACTTTATTTAGTCATACATGTATTTGGAATTTCATAACCACTTTGGTTTATTATTAAACTCTACCTGTGTATTACTCTGCTTTTTGTAGATGAACAGTGTGTATCTTTCAGCTACGATTCATACAGTATTTCACAAATGAATCATCCGCATTGTGGAGCAGTTAATGTGGGCCTTAGTTTCCACACCCAAACCCTATGGCAAGCTGTTTTAGCTTAAAATGTTCCCAGCACTACTTCTAGTAATTGCATTTTTACAAGTAAGAATTCAATTCTTACTAGTAACAATTATGATTAGAGAGCTCTACAACAGGGTTGCCAGGTTTTCACAACAAAACCTGCCCAATCGCATTTCATGGGGGGTCCTACAGTAAAAATTTGGCAGGGTTCCCCTGGTACAATTTGCATTCCAAGGGCTAGATATCATGTTATTTGGGGTCGCTTCAACACGCGGGCATGAAAAATAACCCACAATAACAGTGTAAAAGTAGCCCAATTCCATGGGAAAAAAGCGGACTTGGCAACACTGCTCTGCAGTTGCATTTTTTTCTAGTAAGTATTGAATTAGAGAACTCTCTAATTGTTGTTGTTAGTGATAATTGGATTAGAGAGCTCTCTAATTGTAATTCTTTCTAGTAACAATTGAATTGTAGAACTCTTTAATTAAAAATGAATGGAAGTCAATGGAGACATGACTAGTAAAAATTCATTTGTAGAGCTCTCTAATTCGAATTGTCACTAGTAAGAACTAAATTAGAGAGCTCTATATTTGTAATTCTTGCTAGTAATTAAATAAGAGAGCGCTCAAATCATAATTGTTACTAGTAAGAATTGAATTGTAGAGCTCTAATTGAATTCTTAAGCCTCGTACCCCGGGACTGACTATTGCACGCGGTTATCGGCAGCGTTTTTCAAGACTATTTTTGTGTTCATACCCAAGCGATTTTCACTGGCGATGCGACGAGTGAACGTGCATATTCACTCCCTGACAGTATGTGGCGCTTGTGCTGAATGGTAGTGCAAATAAACATATTTATGATATTAATAAAATTAAAGAAGATAAAAATACAGATGTAAAATGGCATATATGGCATACACATGACATGAGGAGATGGTAGTCAGAAACGGTAGTGCAAATAAGTCACAATGACAGTGCAAGTGAACGGTAGTGCAAATAAACATATTTTATGAAATAGACATTCTCAACTATATTTCTTGAATGTAAAAGAAAAACAGTAAAAATACAGCATAAAATACACATCTACTGGTGTGGCCAAGAACTGGCAGAGCACCCATAATTTGTAGGGGTCTTCTTCGTCTACTTCCTCTTCGTCGTCTTAGTATCAATGTGTGCTCGGCAAGACCGTTTTGTGCTTGAGCGCCACCAAGCCGTGTTTTACTGTAACTTCAGCAGCTCCAGGCACGTGAACAAGAGCGCCAATCTCATTGTTCGGCCAGTTTTTAACGTGGTGCATCAAACCAAAAAAATGCGCTTTTACGCATGCCGTTTTTTCGTGCCAGTGTGCACACTCACATTGGTGCCCTTTGTTTAGTCACGAGGCGTTAAACGTCGGCAAAAATTGTGTGCGATATTCGTCCCGGTGTGTACAGGCCTTTACTTGTAAAAATGCAATTACGACGAGTAACACCGGGAACATTTTAAGCTAAAACGGCTTGCCATACAAACCCTAACCAGCCTAACAGTGTTTTGTGTGGCCTTTCTGATCGCAGTGGCTCTTTCCAAGTGGAGGCCTTTTAACCCAAATAAAATCCCTGCACTTACTCTACAATACAATAAAACTGTTGATATAATTACCCTGAACAAACCTGAAACATTTCACAATATTACTGTTTTTACTGTATTTTTCATCAAACAAGTTTAGCCTTGTTGAGCATAAGAGACTTCTTTTCAAAAAACCTCAATTATTCCAAACTTTAGACCACCAGTGTATACATGCTATATCCAGAATGGCTAACTTATTGGCCTTCAGAGGCGACCGTGTGCAGAGGACACAGTGAGTGTATGTGCATGTGAGTTTTCACTTCTCTGAGCGCAGAAAGTGAAATCACGCTGAATGAGTGTCAGCTGACTTTGGTCACAGGACTTTAGGGAGAGCATCTCACAAAAACACACCCCAGCATTCACAGTGCAAGACTTCAGAGGCACTAACCCACTCTAACCACCTCTGAACTACTAACAAATGTTTCTGTGTTTGTGCACATTAATTTCTGTGTAACTAATCCAGCTTCACCAGATGATGTTCATCTCCTTTTCCTTTGTTAATGCTGAGCCTCAGTTGACCTGTCGTCCCCTGATTTTGGTGTCTGCATGAGGAAATAATAGCGTTGCTTTTGTTCAGTTTTGATGTGCATCCTCTCCTCGGTGTGTTTACCTGTGTGTGTAGCTTGACATTAAGGCTCCATGTTTTATGTGTTAGTGATTCTTCTTCATGTTGGTGACCTCAGTAAGTGAATTTCTTCTGACCGGCCCTATGTGAGGGCAGTATGTGGTGGTTTCAGCGGGGGCTGTGTGCTCTCCCGGTGGCTCTGGTTATCTGGTCATCTGCTACAGTTCCTCATCTCTTATGCCACAGCGGTCGTGTTGGGCCATGCCGACCTGCTCGTTCCATACATAAGGTAAGGTCCTGAAAGATTACTGCTTTTTCAGTTTTAATTGTACCAGATGTCCGTGGGGAGTCATGCATCATTTAAGGCTTTAAAACTGCAGAGTAAGAAACATTTTATGGAAAGAAACCTTATTGAATGAATTACAATAAGAGCCTTTTAATGTATTATTTACTAATTTCATTTATTTAATGTTTTATTTTCAAATAGTTCAAATTATGGAATGTATAAGGTGAAAAATCACACACTTTATAGTATAATATCATTTTTAAGAGTTCGGTGGCTATAAATCATAGACATTCTGTGAAACAGATTTAGTTGACGGATTCAAAATCTTACTTATTAATATCTGTCATACTGTGCATTAATCATTTTGTTTGTAGTGACACGGGCACTGAGGTTCCTGAACGCTGTGTGTTTGGCTTCATGCTGTCAATCTCAGCTTTCTTAGGTAATGCTGTGCATGTTTTCCTCTAGAGTTTTGAATTTTTGCTTCAAATTGAGGGGTTTTTGTTCAATAATAAGTTCAATTGTTGTTGTTTTTTTTTGTTTGTTTTTTTATAACTTTTAATAATGTTGGAGTGTGGGAGCAAAAAAGTGTAGGAGCAAAAAAGGTTGTGGGTTCGCTTCCCACACATATCGATAAATGTATGCTTTGAATGCACTTTCACTTTGGATAAAAGCATCTGCCAAATGTATAAATGAAGTAAGGGGTAATCCACGACAAACGATTTTAATGCATGATTTGTCAGCATTGACAACTTGACAGCCGTTATTGATGTTTTCAGTACAATATTTGACCAGATATGTTATGTAATATTTCATCAGTCATGGCTCGTCAGATCTTCTAGCATTCTGCCATGTTTTAAAGGGATAGTTCACCCAAAAATGAAAATTCTGTCATCATTTACTCCCCCTCAAGTTGTTCCAAACCTGTATAAATGTCTTTGTTCTGCTGAACACAATGGAAGATATTTGGAAGAATGTTTGTAACCAAGCAGATCTTGCCCCCCATTGACTACCATAGTATTTTTTTCCTACTACGGTAGTCAATGGGGGGGCAAGATCTGCTTTTTACTAAAATTTAAAATAAACGGCAGATCTCGCCCCCCATTGACTACCGTAGTATTTTTTCTCCTACTATGGTAGTCAGTGGGGGGCAAGATCTGCTGTTTATTTTAAAGGTGCCCTAGAATCAAAAATTTAATTTACCTTGGCATAGTTGAATAACAAGAGTTCAGTACATGGAAAAGACATACATTGAGTTTCAAACTCCATTGTTTCCTCCTTCTTATATAAATCTCATTTGTTTAAAAGACCTTCGAAAAACAGGAGAATCTCAACATAACATCAACTGTTACGTAACAGTCGGGATCATTAATATGTACGACCCCAATATTTGCATATGCCAGCTCATGTTCAAGGCATTAGACAAGGGCAGCCAGTATTAACATCTGGATCTGTGCACAGCTGAATCATCAGACTAGGTAAGCAAGCAAGAACAATAGCGAAAAATGGCAGATGGAGCAATAATAACTGACATGATCCATGATAACATGATATTTTTAGTGATATTTGTGAATTGTCTTTCTAAATGTTTCGTTAGCATGTTGCTAATGTACTGTTAAATGTGGTTAAAGTTACCATCGTTTATTACTGTATTCACGGAGACAAGAGCCGTCGCTATTTTCATTTTTTGGCAGGGAGCGCGCAATTTAAAGGGGCCGCGCGCTGAATCGGTGCATAGTTAATGATGCCCCAAAATAGGCAGTTAAAAAAATGAATTAAAAAAATCTTTGAGCTGAAACTTCACAGACACATTCAGGGGACACCTTAGACTTATATTACATCTTGTAAAAACTGGTTCTAGGGCACCTTTAAATTTTAGTAAAAAGTATGGTATGGTGTCCCATACTCAGAATTTGTGCTCTGCATTTCACCCATACAAGTGCACACACACAGCAGTGAGTATTGAACACACACACCATGAACACACACTTGGCAGCTGTTTTTGCTGCGGCGCCCGGGGAGTGATTGAGGGTTAAGTGTCTTGCTCAAGGGCACCTCAGTTGTGGGTAATGAGAGTGGAAGAGAGCGCTGTTCATTCACTCCCTCCACCTACATTTTCTGTCTGTACGGAGACTCGAACCCACAACCTTGGGTTACAATTCTGATTCTCTAAACATTAAGCCACAACTGCATAGTACAGTCCAATGTAAAGAGAGCAGAGATACTAATTGGTTTTTACTAATTTATTCAGAAAATGTTACACCTAAAACTTTTAAATATTGCCTCAAGCATCTTTGACCTATTAACAGCAGGATACAGTCGGATACAAATGAACTAGAATTTATAAAGGCAGATGTTGCATTCATTACACACATGCTTTGTAAAAGTCAGTGTGGATACAGCCGGAGGACTACATCATTCCTGCTCACCCATTTGTGTGTTTGCAGGGTTGGGCACCATGTATGTTCGATATAAACAAGTTCAAGCTTTGATTTCGTCTTCTGAGTCGGGCTTACAGCTGCTGAACTTCACAGGCCTCCTGATGGGCATCTTCAGCACTGTAGGGATGTGCGTTGTGGCCAACTTCCAGGTGACACGCACACTTTCATTCTATGATCTGCCTGATTAATGTCTTTTCTCTGAAACTGTTAGTGTAATGTTTTTCTATCGTTTCAGAAAACAGATATGATGTCCATCCACCTTTTGGGGGCAGGGCTGTCCTTCGGCCCTGGGACAATGTATATCCTGGTTCAGACCGGCATGTCATACCGCATGCAGCCGCGTTTCCACGGCAGAGATATTCTATGGGCACGTATGGCTGTGGGAACGTGGACGCTCGTTAGCATAATTACACGTATCCTTTTTCTCAGTACATGTGCAGTCTTTAAAATAGTCTCAAACTGTAATGATTCTCTATATTCATTATAGTGCCAGTATTCTTATACCCGTTTTGCTTCCTTGACTGAATCTGTGCCAGTTTTCATATCCTCTGTGTTAATGTATGATGACCTGCCTGGTGTGGATGTCGCTAATAAGTTACATTGGCGGCCAGGAGAGAGAGTAAGACAGATGATCTGCTTGATCTGAAATACTTTTAATATTTCAAATATACTACCCATATGTATAATGCACTTACACTGCCCTCCAAAAGTTTGGAAACACCCCTGGCAAAGTGTGGTTTTGGACGATATCAGCATAAATCCTTATCATTTTTTGGTGCAAATACATTAAAGTAACTTGACATTATCATTGAAGACCAGCAATAATAATTTTCATTTTGATTACATAATAATGGCAATATAATCATGTCAAAGTCAGACATGCCCCTTTGCCAGCTGTGATGCCTGGTTACTGGTTTAAACTTGGCCCAGGTTTGTGAAAGATTTTTGGGTCAGCACACCTTAATAGCTTCAACAATTGATTGCCAATTAAGTTTAGAATACAATGAACCAATTAGAACCCAGTTTAGATAGCTGCTAATGCTGGATATTTTGATGAATCGAAAATTTTAGTTTTTTTCTCTGTTTAAACTGTTTATGTAATAAAATATGTTTTTGTAGTTTGTGTTGTCACTTATCAGTGCAAAATTATCACAAATTAAAAAGGATTCATGCCAATATTATCCAAAACCCCACTTTTCTAGGGCGCTTCCAAACTTTTGGAGGGCAGTGTATATGCAATTTTTTCTGCATGCCAATGACCTATATTTGCCAAAATACAGTGCCCTCCACAATTATTGGCACCCTTAGTAAATATGAGCAAAGGTGGATGTGAAAATAAATCTGCATTGTTTATCCCTTTTGATCTTTCATTCAAAAAATTCACAAAATTCTAACCTTTCATTGAAGGAAAACAGTTGAAAGTGGGGGGACATTATGAAATAAATGTTTTTCTCCAATACATGTTGGCCACAGTTATTGGCACCCCTAGAAATTCTTATGAGTAAAATATCTCTGAAGTATATTCCCATTCATATTTACATTTTTTTTAGCACACCAGGGTGACTAGGAGCATGAAATTTTCCAGCCATGACTTCCTGTTCCACAGGAGTACAAACATGAGGAAACACAAAGGCCAAATTCCCTTAATCATTCATCACAATGAGTAAAAACAAAGAATATAGTTCTGATGTGCAGCAAAAGATTGTTGAGCTTCACAAAATAGAAAGTGGCTGTAAGAAAATACCTAAAACATTGAAAATCCCCATTTCCACCATCAGGGCAATAATTAAGAAGTTCCAATTAACTAAAGATGTTACAAATCTGCCTGGAAGAGGACAAAAGTTAGAGTGGAAAGTTTGAGTGGACAAAGACTCTCCAAGGATCACAGCTGGAGAATTGCAGAGATTAGTTGAGTCTTGAGTCTCAGAAAGCCTAAAAAAAATTACCAAACAGCACCTACATCCCCACAAGTTGTTCGGGAGGGTTTCAAGAAAAATCCTCTGCTCTTATCCAGAAACAATCTCCAGCATATTCAGTTGTCAGACAGGTCTGGATCTTCAAACGGGACCGGCTTCTATGGTCAGATGAAACTAAAAAAAGAGTTTTTTGGCAGAAAACCCACCAGATGGGTTTGGTGCACACATGGATAAAAAGTACCCCATGCCCACGGTTAAATATACTGCTGGATCTTTAATGTTGTGGGCCTATTTTTCTGCTGGAGGTCCTGGACATCTTGTTCAGATACATGGTATCATGGATTCTATTAAATACCAACAGATAAAAAATTGAAACCTGACCGCTTCTGCTAGAAATCCAATAATGGGCTGTGGTCGGATCTTCCATTAGGACAATGATCCAAAACCAACACAAAAATGTGTCACTGAGCACAAAATGAAGCTTCTGCCATGGCCGTCCCAGTTGCCTGACCTGAACCCTATAGAAGATGAGTGGAGTGAACTGAAGAGAAGAAGCACTAACATGGAACTGGAATCTGAAGGATCTGGAGAGATTCTGCATAAAGGAATGGTCTCTGATCTCTTGTCAGGTGTTCTCCAAACTCATCAGGCATTATAGAAGAAGACTCAGAGCTGTTATCTTGGCAAAAGGAGGTTGCAAAAAGTTTTGAATAAAAGGGTGCCAATAATTGTGGCCAACGTGTTTTGGAGAAAAACATTTATTTCATAATGTTTCCCCCCACTTTCAATTATTGTCCTTAAATGAAAGGTTATAATTTTGTGAATTTTTTTAATGAAAGATCAAAAGGATAAACAATGCAGATTTATTTTCACAGCTGCTTTTGCTCATAATTACTAAGGGTGCCAATAATTGTGGAGGGCACTGTATACACTGTACAACAGAGGATATACACCGATCAGGCATATATACACACACACACACACACACACACACACAAATATATATAGTGTGTGTATGTATATATGCCTGATCGGTGTATATCCTCTATTAAAATTTTCTGCATTTTTCTTTTTTTTTTGCTATATATATATATATATATATATATATAGCAAAAAAAATGAAAAATGCAGAAAATTTTAATTATGTAATTTGAGAGATAATGTGTCAGCAAGTGGCACCCATGTGCTTTAACATCACATATTTGCTTTTCTCAAACAGCTGGTAGCTGCTGGCCTGAAACTGCAGCTCTGCGGCATTGCTAATGGATATGTGTAGATGTAAATGTAAACTGTACTGTATTATTTTAGGGTTTTGTACCGCATCAGGTCAGTGCTGCAGCCGAGTGGTCTCTGGCATTCTCCTTCATCTGCTTTTTCCTCACATACATACGTGATTTCCAGGTATGATCATTTACAATGGTGGTTCACCAGTTTATAAGTCCTTTTTTTTTAAAAAGTCATCTTCTCATACAGATTATATATACACACACACTGTATGTTACATGTAAAATTCTGTATATTTTTGTCTATTTATAATTGTTCAGTTTTGCACCTGTTTGAACAAACCTCTTTTTTGACCAGAAAATCACTCTGTGGGTTCAGCCTGTACTTCAGAGTAACCATCTCTACGATTATTCTCGCTATGAAGACAGAGAGCACATGCAGCATGGAGAGCGCTCTCCTCTACTGGCTGGCACCATTTGAGACACTCTGCCACCTTGCGTCTGACATCGAACACTGCAGTCGACATTCAGTGGAGGTCACAAATCTGAATATTCCCAGAAACTTTTCATGTTGAAGAACAGTTTCTGTAATACATTTTCTTGCCATGCTTTTATGCAATATTTTGAAAATAGTGAGGGAGACTATTGGCATCCATATTTTGCAGAGTTACTTGATCACAAATCTAAATTATGCAAAATAATCACTTTAAAAAAAAATTCCTTTTAATTTTAGAATAAACACATTGCATATTTTGACATCTTTCAGTGCTTTTACAGTAATTTGTGATGATCTATATGGAGATGAAATGTTTAATTTCATATGAGACTGAATCTGTGTTATTTTCATTTAAAATGCATTTAGGAAGGTATGTTTTTCAATTCAGCATGTTTCTACTGGCTCAGTTTCTGTAACATTAAACCTTCTGGTCAAAACGTTTCTAGCTGAAGCCTTACATACATTAAATACAGCAGCTTATTACAAAACAATTACCCCTGACACCCAACAAGACCCCAACACTAATGACAAACAGCAGTAAAACTCTGACAAACTGAACACATGAGAACATAAATAAAAAATAATCTGACATTTAATTCTATCTACATTCCTTCTATCTACAGTTTAACTGATTTCACACAAGATTTACAACCACATTTTTGGTGAACGCTTCCACTAGTGTTTCTTGGCTTTCTCTTTCATCTTTTTCTGGTATTCAGCAATCTTTCTGTCAAAAAACCCTGGAAGAAAGAGAAAACTATCAAGATATATATTTTATTACTCATTATTCAAGATCATTTTTTTATTGGAATCATCCTCGTCTCATGCAAAATCACCTTTTTCATCTTATTGCCTCCACAGTTCATTCAAATAGACTCGCAGTTAGAGCTGTACGATTAAACGTTAAAAGATTGCGATCTGGATTCAAACACCCACGCAATCTCATTCCTAAAATGCCAACGATTCGGCTGTCTATTCAACCTTGGATACAATCACACCGGAATATTCAAATCTGTGTTTGACCATACATGTATGACACAAGTATAAGTATAAAACAGTCTTTTCAACCACACACCATCGTTATTTCTGTTACAAATATTCATATTATCATAGAAGTACTGGGATAAAAGTTTATAGTTCGGATATAAACACTGATGTCTACGGAAGTGATCAAGATAAAGCAAATCGCCTTCTGAAAGTAACTTGGCACTTCAAATAATGATTGTATCGATTACATCGTTCCACAAGTAGGTGGCGACAAGTGACTGTTAAAAATTTATTTGTCATTGAATGATTCATTCAAGAGATTCGTTCAAAAAATGCTGATTCATCCAGTAATGAAACAAGTATTTATGAGTGAGTCATTGAATCATTCGCTGAACCGTTTTATTTAATAATTCATTCAGATTACATGTTATTTTGTTTAGTTGTCTGTTCAGAATCGTGGGAGAATCAAGATCTCTGCAATTCTCAGTTTACCCAGAATCGTGCAGCTCTACTCGCAGTGACAAATATTCCTGGCCTCTCAATTAATAGGTCATAAAAAGTATTATAATTATAAAAAAAACTATCAATAACATGTCAAACTACTAATTTTCTGATCACTGCTAATAACAGTAAGCCAAAGGGTGCGCGTCTCACCTGTGCCGTCCTGAGAGGCGGGTCTCTGTTCCATTTCCTGAATGAAGAGGTCGAACATCTGCGTCTGTACAAACTTTTTTACAAATCGTCTCATGCTCTTGGATTCTATAGCTTTACAGAAATTTGTTTGCTGGAACTCGCCCCGCTTGTCTTTGCCATTCCGCACGATGTGTTTAGAGAAGTGGCCGACAGTCTTGATAAAGAACGGCAGGAAAGCTTCTGGGACCACCCGGTTTAAATCCTCAAGACCTGATGTAATACAAATACATAGGTTATTAGTTTTAAATAACCTTGTGAGAAAAATAAACTCATTTTACATTGTTCTGAATGGATTATATGTGGTTTCTAGGGTGCGATTGCAATGATTTACATAAGGATAACCATATAGCAACAATCTGGCATCTTGCGGCTGTGTGAATATGAAACAAGTTTTAACCGTTTGGTGTCCGCTATTTTTAAAAGTAATGTTAGCGATTACAGTGTGTCTGGAAATTTCTAATAAACATTTTGTCTCATTTTTCATAACAAAATCACTTGTAAATATTGCTAGTTGTGAATTGCGTTTTAGGCTTATTTGGGATAATTTAGGCTTGCTTTGCTGTGGTAAGTGCCTTATTTTGGGCTTTTTTGTTAGATTCGAGTGCTGGGTTTTCTAGCAAGATCTGGCAACACACTTTAGACCATAATGTATTTGGCAAGATTTGATCATTCATGTCCGTAGCACAAACAATGCAGGACAATTTTATACGCCACCATCCACGCTGAAATCAGGGTTGCCAGGTTTTCACAACAAAACCAAACCAATTAAAAATCACATTCTGAGGGGTAAAATCCACTTTTTGGCTGGGTTCCCTTGGTAAAATTCGCATTCCAGGGGCTAAATATCATGTTATTTGGGGTCGCTACAACACACGGCAACAGTGATAAAGTAGCCCAATTCTGCAGAAAAAATGCAGACTTGGCAACACTGGTGCTCATTAGTTCATTGAGTCTATCATGTGACGTATCCAAGGGAAACAGCTTCTCGAACAAGAAAAAAATGCTGGGCGGGACTTGATTCTGTCCATCGGTAATTGGATGGTTTGCTATTGCTGTGATGTCATGTGAGTGACAGGTTATCCCGCCCTGATGCCAGTAAACACATTATCAGGGAAGAAAAGAGATGTCGCTGCAAGAGGGAGGGGAAGTTATTTTGATTAAAGATTATGAGGGCACATGAATAATGATGTGCACGGATAAATAATTTATAATAAATGATGCAATATTCCATTAAAATAAGAATAGTCAGTTTTGATTTCATGGTGACGTATGAGCAATGAGGGAGGAAAAAAACAAACTCCACTAAATATAAAGTAGGATACAGAAAAGTTGCTTACTTGATTTCCCATTTTTGGCACTGAGGGCCTGCTTGATTTCCTCTTTGAGTTTGTGAGGTAATATTGTGTCCTCATCTCCCATCTGTTTGAGGAAAACATTTCAACCACAGTCACCCACACTATATTCATCAGTCACTTTTCATGGCAACAAAATAACAGATGCCCTCTATAATGTACACATGAACTTACACACTTGATAAACGTCTCCTTCCTGTCTTCTGACAAGTCAACAACCAGCAGCTGGGTGAGTAGATGAATTCAGATGTCAGCTTGCAGGGTTTGAAATGCAAATGGCTTGTAATGTTTTAACAGTGTCAGGAGTCTGGTCACTCACCTCAGTCTGGTCAATGACCTGATCTGCGAGGCGTTTCTGGACACCCAGCAGATATGGTGTGGGGGCCATGATGACGTCGATTAGGATCTCGGGAACGATGGAAATGAGCGTGTGCTGCCAGATGAATGGGTACAGGAGAACAGCCACTGCGTGGATGACCTGAGACAATGTCCTGCAGACAGTTCGTGAGGGTTTGATCAATGTTATACACATAAAAGCAATACCTAAAACTTGTGTGTGTGCATGTATGTTTGTTTTAGTACCCAAGCTCCTCAGCGATGAAGATGATCCTCCGCTCAAGTACAATAGCAGCAAAGACCTTGAGCACCTCATCATCTGACAGGCATGTGAACAACGTGCGGAAATCTACGTGCTCCAGCCAGGAGTCTGTCGGACGAGTCAAACTGATGATCTATAGAGAGAGAAAAATTTTGTTATAAATAAAGAATATAACTGCACACTCACTTAAAAGTATATTTTTCAATTTAAATCTAGACTAAAGCACATCTCTTTAACCTGCCGTACACATAACACAATCAATTTCTAGTATTCAGATCGGTTAAATGATTGATAGGCTGCATAAATTGGATCAACCGGAACAGGGAACACTTCCTATAACACCTGATGTCTCACCCTGCCTCATCCTTATCCTGATCTGGTCGGATCTGGGCCGTATCCAGGGGCCAGTTGTTCAAAAAGTTTAATCTGGATCAGAATGATCTGAAATTGGAAATCCCATGATTTGCTATCCAGGATCAGGTAATCCATTTTACTTTTGTGCTGGTTTTTCAAAGCAAAATCGAAACACACTTTTTCAGATTACCAAATCTCATTATTTTATGGCACCAGTAGGTTACCGAAAGGCTAAGTATGTAGCCTAATGTCTACTTCTAATTTATTACTTTAACAGTTAAACTAATCAAGAGCAAAATAAAAAATGTGTGTATGTATATTACATGATAAAAATGTTGTATTTTTTGACCAGTTTTAAAGTTTTATTACATTTTTGTTTCTGAAATCCACCCTTCTGATGGGATCAGTTTAATCCATATTTTTTGGATCTAAGGTATCCCAATCTTACTAGAAAGTTTTGAAGAACACAAACTAATGTTTTTATCCAGATCAAAACCAAGATTTAATTTTGTGATCTGATTTCAGAATCCTTTTTCCATTTGAACAACCCATTTTCAAGATTTGAATCCAACAAAATCCTATCAGATTACTTTTGAACAACTGGCCCCTAGACACGACCACATCACAGCCCCGAAGTGTCAGCAGAGATCGTGCCAATCCCCTGTGACATGAGGGTCAGTGGCAAAACCCGTCTCCATACCGGCGTGATGAATCTGATCTTCAACCAGATGGAACTGGATTAAATATTCTGAATGCTCTGAGACTGGCTCCAATCCAAATCTGACTTGTTATGCTGCCTGATTCATAATCATATAGTGTTTGTTCATTGGCCAGAGGAGAACTGGCCCCTGGTTTCTCCCAAGGTTTTTTATCTCCATTCTGTCACCTGTTGGAGTTTTGGTTCCTTGCCGCTGTCGCCTCTGGCTTGTTTAAGCCCGTAACACACCAAGCCGATGCCGACAAATTCAGTGGCGGCAAAAGCAGACTGCGGGGTTGGCTCACGTCGGCAGTGTCTAGGTCCAAAGTTGCCCTGACACATCAAACCGATGCTCGACAACCAATGGCCTGTGTAAGAAGAAATGTCTTTCCGTACCAACAGGTGGCAGTAGCTGAACAGCCAATCAGAATGATCAGATGGCCTGACGAGCTTCAACGCCTATTCAACATGTGGAATCGGCCTAAAAAAAGCCGACGAGGACCAACTTCAGCCGACAGTGCGGAACACACTGAGAAAACTTAGTCGGCCGATGAACAAAAAACTGCCTGACAGCCGACTGTCGGCTTGGTGTGTTTCGGGCTTTAGTTGGGGACACGTGTAAAGGTGACTTGACTTGACTTCAAAAATAAACTTTTAAGTGAGTGTGCAGTTATATTCTTTGCACTCTCCAAAAGGTGTGTGTTTCTTCAATATTTTGTTAAAGGAATAGATATTTTATTATAAAAACAGTGTTGAGGGATAACTAAAAGTAGTGATCCTACTAAATTAAGCGTTTTTGTCACATCGTATTTGTGACTTTTTCTTACAGAGTAAACCGAGGCAATAAGAATCGGATTTGTCTTTAGCAAATGTACTTGTTCTGATGGTTTACTCCAATGAACTTGTTCAAAATGGTCTACTGATTCATTTGAATCATTGCTAAATAATGTTTTTGTCACTATGTTTCCAATACAGTTACATAAATTGAGTTTGTTCTTTAGTTATTTATTAGTTGTATTTAGTGTAAACTGTTCACGTTTGATGTTTTCAGCCTGTTTGGTTTTGTGCTTTGCTAAATACAATATATATCTGATGTTAATTTAAATGACCTTGCTTTAATGAATCTAACTACCTTTTCAAATTTTCATTTTGACTGTAATTTAAAAACTTCAAATTATGAGTACCCTGACTTTTTTCAAGTCAATTTCAAAGTAGCTTGCCCATCATAGATGGATGGATTGATGGATGGATAGATAATAGGGCGTATAGAATGGAATGTTACATAGAAAATGCGCTGGAGGAGATTTTCAAGCAGAACCAAGTCAAGTTTGTACAAAGCATAAGGGCATACCTGCATGAGCTTATCTTTGACCCTTTCCCCTGAGCTATTACTTCACTTACTTCAATTTCCTGCTGCTTTGACAGAGCTGAGAACATGTGTGTTTGTGGACAGCATGTCTCTGCCTGCCTGTCTGCTTGTTTGGAATTAGAGGTGTACTACTTTACTCCTCCTTTAATGTACTGTAATTAACGTTCTATGGTTTATAATTACTGGGAAAAAAACATGGAAAACCAACTTTTATTATCTTGCGCAATTTTACGCCCTCATTTAATTTCCTCTTCCTTTTTTTCTTTTTGGTTGGAAATGATTGACAAATACCAGTTTTTTAGCTTTTGCTGTTGAGTCATCTGCTGTAAGTACAGTGGAAATGGAAAGTGTAGCAGCTGCTGGTTGCTCAACACTGCTTCCATACGTCATATCTCGCAATAAACACATTGGTTGTGTTAGTCATTGTTCAGTCAACAATTTCAGGACTAACAGTGTGCCAAAAAAATGGTGTTCATGTACAATAGAGTCCTGTAGTAATTGCATATTTTCATAGGCCAACCTGGAAGTTAGCATCACCCTGGTTGCTAACCCTTGACAAAAACCCAATATGATTTTTCTATTTGCTTTTGGATTACTTGCAGAAAATTAGGTCTGTCTAGTGACAAAAGCTTATGATTCTTGCACATTTTATTAATTGTGATAATCTTCACAAATGAATTTAGAAGCATAAATACAATCGTCAGAAGTCAAAAGCTTTTCATAGGCTATAAACGAACTACACCACGGTCACATGACTTCAACATCATCACTAAGCTTCCGACAAGTCTTTCAGTCTTAGTTTAAAAACATTTTACCTGAAAATGTTCAAGTTATAATAGTTTTAATAGTTTAAAAGCAGACTAGTGAGTAGATGAGTTTTCCTGTTCGGCTGATGATGTTTAAAGGGTTAGTTCACCAAAAATGACAATTCTGTCATTAATTACTCACCCTCATGTCGTTCCACACCCGCAAGACCTTCGTTCATCTTCTGAACACAAATTAAGATATTTTTGATCAAATCCGATGGCTCAGTGAGGCCTCCATTGACAGCAAGATAATTAACACTTTCATTGCCCAGAAAGCTACTAAAGACATATTTAAAACAATTCAGGTGTGACTACAGTGGTTCAACCTCAATGTTACGAAGTGACAAGAATATTTTTGTGCGCCAAAAAACAAAATAATCAACAATATCTAATGATGGGCGATTTCAAAACACTGCTTCATGAAGCTTCGAAGCTTTACGAATCTTTTGTTGAATCAGTGGTTCAGAGCGTTTATCAAACTGCCAAAATAAACGCCCCCCAGTGGTGAACCATTGAAATTTGGAAACACTTATGATGTAACGAAGCCTCGTTTACTGAAATCGCATGACTTTGCCAGTTTGATTCACGCTCTGAACCACTGATTTGAAACACTTCGAAGCTTCATGAAGCAGTGTTTTGAAATCGCCCATCACTAGATATTGTTGAATAAAGTCATTATTTTGTTTTTTTGGCGCACAATAAGTATTCTTGTCGCTTCATAACATTAAGGTTGAACCACTGTAGTCACTGTTTTAAATATGTCTTCAGTAGCTTTCTGGGCACTGAAAGTGTAAATTAACTTGCTGGCAATGCAGGCCTCACTGAGCCATCGGATTTTATCAAAAATATCTTAATTTTGTGTTCTGAAGATGAACGAAGGACTTACGGGTGTGAAACAACATGAGGGTGAGTAACTAATGACAGGATTTTCATTTTTAGGTGAACTAACCCTTTAATGTCCCTGACAATCTCTGTAGTTCCATTCAGCCACTTGTCAGCAACCGCCTTTTTCAAGACACGTAAAAGCTTTAAAAAAATCACAAGGGGTATTACTGATGTATTTTTATATCTTAGAATAAATGTGAAAATATCTTGAGCTTGTGTTCACCACAGACCTTATTTCAAGCATTTAACCAAAAACCCATTCAAAAAAACCTTTTCCTCAGGACGACGGAACCAGGAACGCTAAAAATGCTAACTCGTTTCCGGGTTTTGGCCTACAAAAGTACATCATCCCTGCACCATTCTATAAGGAGTCACTCTAACCCTAGTATCAGCCAGATGGAATTTCCACTTTTTTAGTATTATATTAGAATAAAAAAATGACAGGGATGACTATACGCAAGGGTGCCTCTCTGTCCAGCTATTTTTCTATACAAGAACATCCCATAGGACACATGCATGATGGGCATGACTATAAAGGCTTCCTTAAGACTGACAAGCCATTCAGACAAATTGTAGTGTTATCTCTGGTTCTTACCTCAGTGCCTCTATCTGGAATAAAGCTTTTGATATTAACAGTGTGTCCAGGGGCAGGAAAAGCCGCCTCCCTCAGGCTCTGCATAAATGGGTAAATCATCGCCATGGAGATCTTTCTGCGTTGCTCCACCTCATCAAAGATCTGAAATATTAAGCAGACAGATTAAATAATGCAGGAAATGAAGGATTCAATAAAAAGACAAAAAAATAAAATCTCTTGTCACTGAGAGAAGTCAGTTTTAATTGAAAATAACAGGTGAAAAATGGAAATATACACTAATCTTCATAGGTTTGGGGTCAGTAAGTTTTTTTTGTTGTTGTTGAAAAAATTAATACTTTTATTCAGCAAAAATATATTAAACATTAAAAGTGACAGTAAAGATGTTTATAATGTTAAAAAAGATTTCTGTTTCACAAAAAGTACTGATAATAAGAAGAAAAAATACATTTTTACATTTATTGAGCACAAAAACAACATATTAGAATTTGATTTCTAAAGGATCATGTGACACTGAAGACTGGAGAAATTATGCTGAAAATTCAGCTTTGCCATCACAGGAATAAATTACATTTTAAAATATATTCAAATAGAAAACAATTCAATTGTATTAATATTTCACAATATTACTGTTTTAGAATATTTTTGATCAAATATATTTAAAAACACCATATATTATTGAAGTATAAGCAATAAATACTTTACAAACACCCAAATTTTGAACATGTCCATTTTTAAAGATCACATTAGCTTGTCTTTGATGTTTGTCCTGAACAAACAAACCCATTTCCAAGTCATGAGAGAGCATTCACCGAAAAAAAGTACCTGCACAAAGTTCAGTTCAAACAAACAAAACATTCTCCAACAACTGAAGCATAACGCTCAATGGACAGCTCAACACGTCAGACAACACATTTTCACTCTCTGAATTAATACAACAAAGGGCAAATTTCTCAAATACAGATCAAAACAATGAAGTACAAAGACATTTCCATTGACTGTGCAGTAAATTATGCTCTTTTACCTTGGAAAAGAGTCCAAAACAGGCTACATTACTGATGATACAGTAGGCCTCAGGCAGACGAGCACCCTTCCCATCAGGCTAAACAAGAAAAGACCAACAACAAGAGAAGTGAGCACACACTTAACATACATATGAATGTTCTTGACCTTGTTTGTTTGTATTTTCATGCATTACAAAACAAAAAATAGATTTTTCTGAAGAAAATGTAAGTGGTGCTTTCCCTGTTGCTATGTTGGTAGAGTGATATGGGTGGATGTTAGCGGGATGTTATGCAGGTTTAACACTTGGTTAAAGCACTAACTTTAAGTATGAGCAAAAATAAGAGGAAGTATCATTAATTAGTCCAGTCAACATTTACCAGCAGCCTCCTACAGTATCCATTCTTCCTCGAACCATCAACATCTGTAAGCACGAAAGAGAATGTTTCACTGTGAAATAGAGAAAAAGAGAGAAAATGAAAAATAAAGTTTCTGCGTCCACAGGGCATGCTGGGAGAAATAATGTGTGAGGTCACAGTACCTGGGACATTCTGTTAAGGGCGCCCAGTTAACACCCTCCGGAAAGCAAAAGAGTGTGAGCGCCTTTAACGTCTTCTCTTCCTCCTCCTTCTGAAATCGCACCATTCCATCCTTCTGTGCTCATTACAAAGTGAAAAAGACTAAATTAATATGCATCAGAGACATAAAACGCAGGGATTTTCCATGTCTGATTAATATCACAATGACAATGAATGAGCTATATAAACATATTATTTTCACATATTTCAACCCTGAAGCTGTCATTTAATCTTTGGCTGCAGTAAAAAAAAAAAAAAAGGTTATCTATTGTAATGCCTAATGGCAGTGTCTCCACGATCACTATAATATAATAGGTCATATTTTATTTTTTATAAGAGATAGGCCTAGATTAAATAATGATATACATATATATAAGGGATTTTTCTGATATAAAAATCCCATAATCCAATTTTACTTAATACAAAATCTGCTTATATTGTGCTGGGTATGACACTATAATTTTTCGCTATATATTTTTTACCTATATAAGTAAGAACTAGTCCCATATTAAATAATAAAATGATATATATAACAAATAATAATAAATACATTATTACATGATTACATGATTTAATTGATGGTTTGATTCACACTCAAAAAAAATTTAAACAAATCCTTATGAAAACTCCAACTCCAACTTCACAATCTTCAAATACACCTGAAGACCCAGGTGAAAAAAAAGTACACTTCTATAATATACCTATTTTCGTGCACTAATTTTGTACTTAATATACTAAAAATTCTTTTTTAGCACTTCTTAAGATCGTCTTAAGAACATCTATGTGAACTGTGTGTGAACATCTATGTGAACTCTATGTGAACATCTATGTGAACTGCTATTTTGAGACGCCATGAATATGAACTAAATTGTGCTTTTAATATACTATCTCTGTATTTAAAAAATGTATTTAGCTACCACTTGTAGTACACTATGGGTTCAAATGTACTATAAGTAGTATCTAAATATAAATAATATTAAAAGAACATTTTAGTTCATATTTCATGCTCTCTCAAAATAGCACAGTTGAGTACACTTAGATGTTCTTAAGACGATCTTAAGAAGTACTAAAGAAGAATTTTTAGTATATTAAGTACAAAATTAGTGCACGAAAATAGAGCTTTAAGTACATTATAGAAGTGTACTTTTTTTTCACCTGGGGACACAAGAGAATTTCTAATGAAACCCTAAGGGGCCATTCACACAGAATGCGTTTTTGCTGTTGCTAGGGCATGTTTACATAGTAAATCAATGGAAAAGCAGTGCGGTGGAATGCAAAAGCGTGTGTGAACGGCCCCTAATAGCCCAGCTAACAAGTATATGTTCTAAGAACATTTTTTTGACATTCCAATTAGGTTATGAAATGTTATTTCTTAAAACGATTAAAACATCCAGTTTTTAAAATGTTTTATAAATGTTTGTTTTGTTTCTGGTTATACGAAATATTTTAGAAATAAATTTCCATGAACGATGTATAAATAATTTTTTGTGCTAACATTATTAAAGGGTTAGTTCATGCAAAAATGAAAATTCTGTCATTAAGTACTCACCCTCATGTCGTTCTACACCTGTTATTTTTGATGAAATCCGAGAGCTTTCTGACTCCTCCATAGATAGCAATTTAAATGTGCAATGTGTAAATTTTAGTGGCATCTAGCAGTGAGTTTGCGAATTGCAATATAGAGAAGCTACAGTGGCCAACACAAGACAAAAATGTCATCTGAGACAGCAGAGAGTAGCCAGGCAAGCAAATGCGCTCTGTAGAGAAGTTTGTCCATTTAGGGTTGCTGTAGAAACATGCCGGCGCAAAATGGCGACTTAACATGTAAGGGGACCCGTGGTGTATGTAGATAGAAATGGCTCGTTCTAAGGTAATAAAAACATAACGGTTCATTATGTAAGGTCTTTATACACTACTGAAAACGTAGGTATGTATATTATATTGCATTTCCGTCAATAGATCCTCCTAAAATTTACACATTGCACCTTTAATTACCACTTTCAAGGCTCAGAAAATTAGTTAAGACTTCGTTATACTTTTTGTGCACAAAAAAACAAAACAAAAATGAAGATTTTATTCAATAATTTCTTCTCTTCCCTGTCAGTCTCCTATGCTATTTACATTGTAGACAGTACAGCGCTTCCATGTTCTACATCAGAACGCCTGCTCATTATTGGCCGACACTGTAGAAACAAGACGCAGGAGCCGACCAATACTGAGCCGGCGTTCTGACATACAACCTGGAAGCTCTGCACTGTGTCTATAACATAAATTGGTATTTAAATTAAATTGCTGTCTATGGAGGGGGTCAGAAAGTCTCGGATTTCATCAAAAATATCTTAATTTGTGTTCCGAAGATGAACAAAGGTCTTACGGGTTTGGAACGACATGAGGGTGAGTAATTAATTTCATTTTTGGATGAACTAACTCTTTAATGACCAGAGAACTTTGAAGGAACGTTCTATCAACGTTACTGAAAGAATGTTTGAGAAAACCTTGCCAGAGCAATAACCAAAGTTCTGAGAACATTCCCTGTTAGCTGGGAATGTGAATCGTGATCTGTTGTAGCATTCTTCATTTATATGTCTCTAAATAATGTAATTAACAATACAATAAATGTAATAAAAGCATAAAAATGTAATGAATTGTTATTGAATGGAAATAGTTGCTATTACAATGCTTCGAAAGTACTGAAGAGTAAGTAAGCTCAGAAAAGTTCCTAACTTGCTTATTCACTTTCTTAGCCAAAGATGTTCGTTTTCACAGCTGAAGTGTAAATAGGCATTATATACATGTGTCTGCATGCAGAGCACATGGTTTGTCTGTGTCACCTTAGGGAACTGATAGATGATCTGTGGCTCATATATCCCATCTTTGTTCTTCTTAGGCCGAACCACCACCAGATATTCAAAGAAAAATTGCCCGCTAGCATAGCGCTGCTCCTTTGCCTTTTCTTCCACGGGAGAGAGCTCTGTGCTAGCAGGTAGATCTGGTTCCTTGCCAGTTCCTACAAAAACACACGCACCTTAGCTTCCGTAATATATATTTAATGAGGCTGTTTTCATGTCAACACAGAGGAAATGCTAAAAAAGCCCAACTGTTTATAAATGTTTGATTTTTGAACGATCTAAAAAATGTGGCTTTTCAGAAACAGCACTTGAAACGCTGAACCATGAACAAGTACAAACAAATTAGTGATGAGAAAGACGGAGCTCTTCTGTGAATTTCCTTTAACATTTCCTTTTGAGCCTGCTTTTTGGCAGCCTCCCCCAACGCAGAGCAAACAAAGCTGACAGGAATACCATAGGAGTCCACTAAGTCTTGTTCTAGCTTGACTTGCCTCACCATAGAAACCCTCAAAGTGCCTTTCTATACACAGCAGAACAATAACCGCTGGTCGTAAATGAAAAGACAAGAAGTGCACTAAAGAACAGATGCAAATTGTGTGCTCTGACTGACTTCATAAATGAATTTTAAATGAACACGTTACAAGCAAATCAAGTCAAAACTTCAGTTCGAAAGACCTTTAGGCATTTTGCCCTACTTACACTACAAGACCGGAGAATGAGTCATAGTGAAATGTTTTGACATGGTTAACTACTTTTTTATGCAATATAAAGCCAATGACCACAGATAAAGATAACAAAGTTTGTTGTGCGTTCATGTGTAAGTTAAGACATACATACTAGATATGTGTTTGTAAAGATTATAAAGCAATACTTAAATAACATTTCCTCACTGTCTTTGTTGATTTTCCCACGGAAGGACGAAAATAAGGTACTGAACCTCTTCATGGCTCCCATGTCTGACTGATCTTCACCTGGAAGAAAGACACCTGAGGAAATAACATTAGAAAACACAACAATTAGTCAATTGTAATCACACAAAAGCTCAGAAATGTACCCAGAAATGCACTGATAACAAACAGCATTTGCTTATTCACTTTTTTTTAGCCAAAGATGTTAGTTTTCAGAGCTGCAGTGTAAATTGTCATTTCAACAAATGTAATTTATTCTTTCCCACATGAATGTTTTCAGAAGTTCCTCAAATTATATCACCAAAAACCACAAAGAGTCTCGCTAAACCTGCTTTATTGTCATTAAAGAAACGTTCCACATGACAGCTAGTTAACAGTAAAACATCAATTTAATATAGTGATACTATATAGTCAACCAGTCATACCAGCACCTTATAAACCTAACTGACAAAACTAACACGTTTTTAACGCAAAGTCATACAGATAGATTCTAAGTAACAGTCTTACACAACACATTAAAGTAATAGAAAAAGAAGATAAAAATAAAAATAAATAATATTATAACATTCTATTCTATCAGTATCAGCACATTAGCTGCATTTAAAAGAACATAAACATTTAAACAATTCTTATAAGTTGCATTATACAGAATCACTAAAGCATATATGATTTAACTTACTCCGGTGTTTACACTTCGTTCCTCTTCTGTTGACATTAGATACAGTAATTCCGTTCATGTTCGAATCCCTTTGAGAAAAGTGATATTTATGTCGTAATCTCACGGCAGTCTTTCCCACAGACGGCGCAAGATCACGGTACTAACGAGAAGTGAACGTGGGGCACGCAGTCAGCAGCATGATCGCTGCTGATTCGCGAATTGCGATTCAATTGTTCTTTTAAAAACGGATGTTCATTCGAACCGATTCGAAAGGCGTTCGTGAATCACTCGACTGTAAAGGAGAAGTAAAAAAGGTACATTTTTTTTTAAACGTAATCGAAAATAGAGTAGTTTAACTGAAATACCAGTTTAACCACAGAGCAAAAAAGTACAGAGCAACTCAAACTAACCTGTGAATCATTTTAACTGATTTATTGAAATCAACTGTCCGAACGAACCGAATCAGTGAAGTGAGGCAAAGCAGAATTTCCACTGAAGATTCGACTTTCAAAACTTTTAAAACCGACTCGGTGACTCATCTTTAAGTGGAAGTTGCTTCTTTTCTCTGTTCTTAATTGCAGTTAGGTTCATTATACAGTTCTTTTAAGTGTATAAACGTACAGTGTGTGTTTTTTTTTTTTCTTCTTTTTTCTTAGATGTTGGATATAAAACTGTGGCTACTGACTATATACATTCAACATTATTTTATTATTTTCTTTGTACTTATGAAATATCAATATATATTTCATGAGGAGGATTATTTTTACATTTAAGGTACTTTTGGGCAACACTGCTGTGACATAATGACATTGAAATGACATTTGCTGCCTTCTTGCCCAGGTGTCTATTGTAAAAGAGATTTTCCTTTCAGGGAGTCTTTTACCTTAAATAAAGTTAATAATACTTGTGTTGTCTTATCTGCTGGCTTCACTTAGGTTTATACTTTGGTATAGTAATCCACAAGAATATTCTTAGAAACATGTTTTTCCATCCCCTCATTATTTACTTAGGAGTTAACATAATTTTATGTACTATATATTGACCACAAGTGCTTTATGCATTGGCAGGTCCAAAAGCTTTAATGAACATCGGTTCTAAAAACAGATTAATTGCACATACCAAAAGTAGACTAGACAGACCCCTTTACTAAACCAAACTGAGGAGACAAAACAAAAAGTCAAACAAATGCAAAAGGTCAAAGTCTTACCTTTGTTGGTCTCAAGCCCTCCATCTGAGAAACTTCGCCTCTTATCTATGTCAGAGACACCGTCTTCTAGTCCTTGAGATCTTTCTGTAGGCCAAGACAGACAGCTGAACTTTGTGCTAGAGCTTATACGTGTCTTAATTCATCTGTACGCTTCTCTTTTAGCCTTGCCGTCTATTTACAAAGCAGAGAACATTTGGCTAGGTAAAGAAAGGTGTGCAAACTGAGCGACTCACGTTCACGTCGATCACCTCTGAAAGAAGAAAATAATCTCCTCCTGAAAGGATTTTCCCTTTCATCCAATGACGGTCTACCTATAGTAGTCAAAGAGAGAAATGAAAATGAAATGGACCTTGTAATGCGAGAATATAGTGATTTGGAGCACCTTATACTGCTCATATCATACATATTAATAAAAATGAAGAATATTATGTTTGATTTAAACTCTACTTACTCGTAGAACGCATTGAGGAGAACATCCATGTTCTCCTGGACGATGTCATTGTGTCACCTACAAAAAAACATGTACAAACTTATTCATCAAGTTCCTTCCTCATTACCATAGTGCAATAGATATTTATTATCTCAGTTAATATAAAGAAAGAATATTCATTGCAATTTGGCTAAAATATTTCAGAGAAAACCTTGCCTTATGTTAAGGTTGTCGTTCCTTAAATGTGAAACTTCTATAGTATTTTCCCAAGGACCAAGGTCATAGTCCTTTGGGTAACTGTAAATATTAACTCAGCGATTCTTTGTCACTGTAAGAAGTCGTGACACACCCTTTACTGCATGTGCAGAGATTGTGAAATCTCATTCCTGCTCCATCGTTCTCAATGACAATAAACAGCAAATCTATTTTTGTGCATTTACTCATTTTTGACGCCTGCTATTACATGCATAAGATATTCCATATTCCTTTTTATGAAAAGCTCACCACAAAATACATCATGAAGACACCAGTTGTAGAGGAGGAAGCTTAACAAAATGAAATGACAAGAATGTTTTAACTGCTTTTGCTCTTACACTCCACACCTTCACACTTCTAAGGCCACTTTACCACAGGGTATATCAGACTTGTGGCTTTTGTTGTAGAGAGGTCAAACAGTAGTGGTTAGCGCTTAACTGGGACAGAATGCATGTTCACAGGGCTATCTTTAACGTAATACATACAATATCATGAAGCCACTTGCATTTGTTAAAACAATCATAAAAGTGTTTGTACACTATAATGTAAAAAAGACTGAAAGAATGTAAAAATACATCAGGAAAAATCTGTTAATGGTTAATTGTAAGTGAAAATAATTTTACATTTAAGTTTACTGAAATACTGTTAAAAAAATAATAATAGCTTTTTACTTTTATTCAGCAAGTATGCATTAATTAAAGGGGACCTATATGCCCCTTTTCACAAGATAAGTAAGTCTCTGGTGTCCCCAGAATGTGTCTGTGATGTTTCAGCTCAAAATACCCCACAGATCATTTATTATAGATTGTCAAATTTGCCCTATTTGGGTGTGAGCTAAAATGCGTAATTTTTGTGTGCGTCCCTTTAAATGCAAATGAGCTGCTGCTCCTGGAAAGCTTTCCAAAAGAGGGCGGAGCTTTAACAGCTCGTGCTTCTGTTGCTCAACAACAACAAAGCTGGAGAATCTCACGCAGCCAAAATGAGGATTGTCAGTAATGGTGTTCAGCCTTACATTGTTCAAACCGGAGTCGACACTGATGGAGAGACTCAGGAAGAAGTTACAACTTTTAGAATGAAACTGGACGTTTCTGAATGGTTAGTGGATACATTTATGTAGTTGCTGTGGAGTTTATTCAACTCATCAACTGGCAAGCGCCGTCATGTTAATCTTTTGTGCAAAACCAGTGTTGAATTGAGCCTCGTTTGTAAAGCAGTTCAGGGTAAAATGGCAGCATGGCAACAACACTCTACTACAACAACTCTTCCTCTTCTCTAAAGCAGCCCAACATGACCTAAATAGTGTTCTGTGCTAGTCCGTGCAGCCAACGGAAGAACAGTTAGCAAGCTTTTCTTGAACTTTTGCCACAGCGTTAGAAATTGTCATGAAAACAAAATGGCAGTGCCGTAGGTGGAAACATGCAGATTAAGGGGCTGTAATATTATAATAAAATCTCCTTTCTACATCAGTAGGGGAGCGAAATTTGAGCGACTAATTTTTCACATGCTTGCAAAGAAAGACTTAACAAAACAAGGTTACTGGGTTGTCCTTTTTCTTTTCTTTTTCTTTCCTTTTTTTTGGGGTTGGTAGTTGCAACGGGACTGTTTATACACTCTAAAAAATAAAACATTGGTTCAACAAAAAAAAAAAATATGTTAACGTTTTCCACTAGAATTTTTAACTTAAGCCAATTGGGAGAATTACATTAATTCAAAGCAATATTTTGAGTTGATCCAACATAATGTTTTAAGTAAGGTGAAGAAGTTTTTTTTGCCACAATAAAAACACATTTCTAAGTAACATGAACTTAATAATTGTCAACATGAATGCAACTATTTAAGTTGATCCAACATAATGTTTTAAGTAAGGTGAAGACGTTTTTTTGCCACAATAAAAACACATTTCTAAGTAACATTAACTTAATAATTGTCAACATGAATGCAACTATTTAAGTTGATCCAACATAATGTTTTAAGTAAGGTGAAGACGTTTTTTTGCCACAATAAAAACACATTTCTAAGTAACATGAACTTAATAATTGTCAACATGAATGCAACTATTTAAGTTGATCCAACATAATGTTTTAAGTAAGGTGAAGACGTTTTTTTGCCACAATAAAAACACATTTCTAAGTAACATGAAATTAATAATTGTCAACATGAATGCAACTATTTAAGTTGATCCAACATAATGTTTTAAGTAAGGTGAAGACGTTTTTTTGCCACAATAAAAACACATTTCTAAGTAACATGAACTTAATAATTGTCAACATGAATGCAACTATTTAAGTTGATCCAACATAATGTTTTAAGTAAGGTGAAGACGTTTTTTTGCCACAATAAAAACACATTTCTAAGTAACATGAACTTAATAATTGTCAACATGAATGCAACTATTTAAGTTGATCCAACATAATGTTTTAAGTAAGGTGAAGACGTTTTTTTTGCCACAATAAAACGCATTTCTAAGTAACATGAACATAAAAATTGTCAACATGAATGCAACTATTTAAGTTGATCCAACATACCAAGCAACATGAACCCACATAGCACTTAAACATGGAAAATCAGATTTTCATGATATGTCCCCTTTAATCAAGTGGTGTGCTTTTGAACTTTCTACTTATTAAAAGAATCCTGAAAAATGTATCACGGTTTCCACAGAAATATTAAGCAGCAGAAATTTTTTCAACATTAAAAATAAGAAATGTTTCTTGAGCAGCAAATCAGCACAGGATCATTTCTGAAGGATCATGTGACACTGAAGACTGGAGTAATGATGCTGAAAATTCAGCTTTTTGACATTACAGGAATTCTATATATGTCAAAAAATCTTACCAACCCAAAACTTTTGAACAGTGTTATATATTTTTTAAATATTTAATAATAATAATTTATTGTAAAATATTGTTAATGTTGTTTTTAAAAATGTATAAAAACATATGGTCACAAAACTGCCTGAAACATTGTCACTGTATTATTATTATTTATATTAATAATTTAATGCTGTGTTGACTAAAAAGGTTTTTGTATCAAGTTCTGTCCATGTAAAGCTCATGTTATTTCCAACAAAAATCCCCATCCTCTCCCATACGTTTATTGCCATGTTTTCGTGAAAGACGTGGTCATTAGTACACTCCGGGTCTTTTTATAGCTTACTGTATTCCCCACAGGATGACCTCAGGTCAGCAGTAGGTCTTCCTGTTGCCCCAGTGACTCCATCTCAGCAGTTATGTGGGAATATTTTGAGGATGCACTTCATGACTGTTATGTGTGGTGGTTGTTCAAACCTAGTGTATATTTGGACTTTAAGGAGCTCATTTATAGACAGTGACATCGCTGTTGTTGGGTGCCATCATTTCAGTGTAGTTCAGAAATGTTCCTCCATTCCCCTTTTTGGCCAAGATCTATTATAACAGAACTTTGTCAAAACTCTTGTTTGGACAAATGAAGGTGTCAGAGAATCCTGGTTTTCTATCCTTTATGGCTCAGAGCTGAATAGAAAGGGGTTGTGCTGGTTGCTGGGAAAAGGGATCCTATCCTCTTCCTTAACTCCTCCTTCAAACATCAATCAATCATTAACTCTTCCATTCACTCACCCACTCATTCTCACTCTCTCATTATTCAAAATTAAAGGCCATTCATGGTGTGATGAATGTGGTGGGACAGTAGATGACATCTGAACTTTTCGCACTACACAGCTGTTTTCATCCTACAGCTCTTCCCCAAACAGGGAACGTTCTCAGAACTTTGGAAAGGTTCTTTCAAAGTTATAAACAAACATTCTTCCAGTAACGTTAATAGAATGTTTGTTCAAAGTTATGTTGTCTTTAATAACATTCTCAAAACTTTAGCACATAAATACTATTCATACATTGCTCATGGAACATTTTTTCTTCAAGGTTTTTTTAACTTTTACTTACTGATGTCACAGATGTTTTTAGAGAACATACAAAATTCATGTTCCCATAACATTTGCAAAATGATATCAAAAATTCCCTTGTTATCTCTAACGTTCACATAACCAAGAAAAAATGCTTTAAATGTTCAGAGAACAATCAGAAATAACGTTTTCATAACTTAATGTGAACGTTAGCAAAACGTTCTTAGAACATATATTTTTGTTAGCTGGCCAACATTGATCTCAAACCACTTTTATACCTTTTGTCCATTGTTTGTCTCTTTTATCAAAATACAAATCAGATTAAATTACAACGACAAAGAATTCAATGACAAGGTCTGACCTCAGATCAGGCTTCTATAACCAAGCCATTCAAACCGTGTTGTGAAAGGTAATGTTGACTCAAGAATACTGCAACTCTGAGGATTGCAATTGTCTTTAAAGAAGGCTTAGCAAACAGATGTTCCTGTATGTCTCATACACCAAAAACACACACTGACCCTAAAACGACACTTACTGGAATAGCATGTTCATTTAGAAGCATCTTAACCAGGTGGCAATGCTTTTTTCAGGATTAGATTTAAATTTTGGCAGTTAAATGTTTTGTTCACACAAGGTAATTATATGGCTTAAATCTTCTTGTGACATTAGAAGTAAAACAGGGCACAAGTCATATATACTGCTTTTATGGTTTTGGTTTGGATAGTTGAAATAGCTGATCACTTGTATTTTATGACATCCTGGGCATTCTGCAAAATGTCTCCTATTGTGCTGCTCAGAAGAAAAAAGTTATACAGGTTTTGAACAAAATGAATAGAATTTTCATTTTGAGGTTAACTATTTTTTTAATTTAACCATGTGGGACTCAAGTTTTAAGTAATAAAAATATAATCAAACTAGATTCTAAATCTTACAGAGCCCCTATGGGGACATGGTGATGAACGCCAGACAAGACAAGATATGAGCGCAATATCTAGGCCTGTTTACAAAACTACTGGTCTGATACGATTTATGTCCGACAAAATTATTGCTTTACTCCGACTGATATCGAGCTTTTAAAGTGCATGCAATGCATAGAGATTTTACTCAGCACAGAACTACAAACCAAGACAAACTGAATTGGAATTTGAGAAGTGCTTTAGATTGACTGTGGAGCGCAGCGGTTGATGTCAGTCAGCAGACAAGCATTAACACGTGTGCGGTACACACCCTTACCATAAAGCAGGTTATTATCTAATGAAACGTTTCTCCTTTCTGTACAGGAGGGCTGTTAATCAGCACGGCAGGTACAAAGGCAGGTAAAATTGAAAAATTCTTACATTACACCCCAGTGTCATAAAATTACCAGGCAGTAGATTCTTTTACAATAACCTCTATAAGCTTTCAGGTCAAGAAGGAGGACTCTCATTTTTACACTACTTCCCTAAACACTAAAAATGTTAAACCAACCTCTAGAGGGCAATACAGTACATGTTACAAGTTAATGTATGTTTATTTCTTATTTTCTGTACTTTTGAATACTGTAAAGTAACAAGCTTTCAACTATGGAGCATGCTAGCAAGGCTATTGTTGAGAAATGTTATCAAGGATCATGCAACATAATGTAAATTATCCTCTCAGTTCACTGCAATACAGTGAGATTCCAGTACATCAACATTTAATGTGTTCTTGAGAGGAAGTTATTGAATTTTAGCTGTTCTCACCACAGGAAATTCAAAAAAGCTTGTGGTGGAAGTCAACTATATGTAACGTTTGAGTTATAAAGCTTTTTTTTTTTATTAATCTGTTGCATCAGTCATGCTTGTTTTACAGTTCTTCCTGTAACTCAGGTCTTTCAACAGACTGTTTCTCCATAAATGCAACACATAAAATAGGCAAATGTTTAATTTTGCATGTGAAATATTCATAAATTGCACTATTGTGCAGATAAAACTCGTTCAGACTGATAAAAGCATTACATATATATATATATATATATATATATATATTATATATATACATATATACATATTATATATATATATATATATATATATATACACACACATATATACATACAGATATATACATACATACATATATATATATATATATATATATATATATATAAATAATGAAAACAATTACTGCCTCTATATTTTTCTGTATTTCAGTTGACTTTTGCTATGCATTTCCTTAATGTTTCCTGTTTATCAGTTTCAAACACATCTTGCTAACTTACAAGCTTTCATGCTGACATCTAACAGGTGTTTCTACGAAATGAAAGCAAGCATTATGGGACATCAAAGTATACCACATTCATGTGGCTTGAAGGACAGAAACATAACGTGTTGAAGGTGACTTACCACAGTGCAAACTCCCTCCTGTACCTCCGATTTGTAGCTTGAGAAGGTTGTAAATCTTCGGTTTGATCAGATTAAAAATTTACATCACCTCAGTGTGTAAGCAAACAGGTCCACAGAAAAAGACGATCCATGCTGGTCAACCTGCTGAACCAGTTTCTTCTATTTCTATTTTTTTCCTTCTATTTACTTTCTCTTGACCCAGCTGGAACTAGTAATCTTCTCACTACCATGTGATTCTTTGTCCTCTCTCTGTCACTATACAACTGCTCTGTGTGTGTGTGTTTGCTTTGGTGTATGAGTCTTGAATCACTTTGCCGCTTCTGCTTTCATTTAGAGGAAGTGTTCCTCTGACAGAAAAAACGAAGCGAACTAACATATAGCAGTGAGGGGGGATTTCCTTGTTTCAAACACTGATGCTTATCAGGCTTTTCTGTTACAGGTGTATCATCTACAGAAATAAAGTTCTACCAACATAAAGTTTGTTCGCTCAGTCTGAGAGTATAAAAATAGTGCCATCATTGAAAGGTGATCATTTGTGGTTTTATTTGCAATTTTAAAATTAGCACATCTCCATTAGCACACAGACTGGTTTACAAAACACAAGTGCATTTTTTTTATGTGACTTCTGCTGAATCACTAGTTAACACATGTAGCTTACTAAGCATTTCCGTCCACACCCACTTACAAATTTACAGCTCGTAATTATATCTTAAAAATGTAAAGTTACAATACATTACTTTTAAATACAAACATAAAATAAATAAATATGAAATATTTTATTTGTTTATTTGCATGACCATTAACCAATATTAAAGAACCACGAAAATGCAAATTTGTTGATAAATTATTGAAATATTAGTTAAAATCTCAGGATGTACTTCAAGCAGTGTTACTTTAGTTTTAATAATATTTTGAATTAGCTTTATATATGTTTCCTTTTCATGTTAAATGTAGTTTAATTTGTAGTAATTTCATGTGCTTTTGTCATTTTATTAGCTCTTCCAGACATATTCATATGGTTGTACTAGCCTCATCAGTAAAGAGTGACATTTCCTTCAGCTCAGGGTGAAAGTATGGAGTAACAATATGGTGTCTGAGTGCGTTTCGGTGTCTTCTCTGCTCCTGAAGTTCTTGCCTGAAGGTTGGATAAACAACACATCTATGCATCACCCGCTTTGAGCTTCTTAAACTGAAACCGCTCACACAGAATAACTGTTTACCTGTTCTGATTAACCCTGTTTTCCCACAGAGACTTTTGCTTCTTTTTATTGACGCTGTTTAAGCAGAAGTTGAAAGCAAACAGTATAAGTGTACAATTAGTCACCACACACTTTCCCACTTTCAGTAACATTTATCTGCGGTCTATTTTTATCTACGATTAGTCTATTGGCTCAGCAAATTTACTGACTGAGTTTTTGTGCGATAAGCTTGTTTTTAATAACTCTCATTCTGCTCTACATTTACAGATATTACATTTGTAGATAAGATGAGTAAATAATGAACAATACCCCACTTACAACAAAACTTTCTCTTCTGTCTTTTCCTGTATCTTGTGGGGATGTTGAGCTGCTCGCACTGCTTGAGTGTAGAGAGACGCCACATCGGCTGGGAGAGGAACAAAAACAGACAAAGTGTGAATGTGAGACCAATGAAAAATCATCTTTGTGTTTTTATTGCTGTTTACTAATATTGCAGTGCACAGATCTTTGACACTCAAAATGTATCATTTAAAAAATATTGTGGATGATTATTTTTGACGATTATTAGTTTTGAAATAAAAAAAATGTTAAAGTATTGTAATTCAATAATCTGTGCATCGGAGGGTTAAATAACTGTAAATGAATAATTAACCCTCAAGTTGTTCTAAACCAACAGTTTCTTTGTTCTGTGAAATACAGAAAAATGTTGGTAACCAGTCGCTGGTCCCCACTGACTTCCATTGTATGAAAACAAAAAAAATGGACGTCAGTGCTTTCTGGTTACCAACATTCTTCAGAATATCTTCTTTTGTGTTCAACAGAAGAAAGAAACTCAAACAGGTCTGGAACAACGTGAGGCTCAGTAAATGATGACAGAAATTTTATTTTCGGGTGAACTATCCCTTTAACTTTTTTCTTTAAATATTAAATATTATTTTAGAATTATAATAAAATATTTACAATGTATGTTATAATAAATGCATTTTCTCACCTGACAGAGGCCTTATCTCCATTTCAACCGGAGGATCTACAGCATCAGGCAGGGACTAAAACAAATGTAAAGTTTAAACGTATTTATGCCAAGCTAGCATATATCATACATATAGACATCTGAATTTATTAAATCATTTTAAGAATATGGCATTGGATCTTGTCTGACCAGTACAAGCTGCAGTAGATCATTCTGATGAACCTTCTCCTCTGCTGTCCGAAGGTCCTTCAGCTGCATCTTCTCCCATTGATTCTCTCTCTGTAGAAGCTGCTCCAAATATGCCTGTTTGATTAAACCCATAGAGCAGAGGGAAAAACAATATATATATATATATATATATACACATTTATATTATATATATTTCAAAATATACAAAAATAGCCAAAACTATATATTTTTCAAATATATTTATATAAATATAACATTTACCTCAAATGTATTTTAAGGTATTTATATTTTCTTGACCCTTAAAGTACATTTTGTAATATATTTGGGGATTCGAAGGTTTGAACAAAATTGATTTTAGAAATACAGTGGCATGCAAAAGTATATGAACCACTTGCAGAATCTGTGAAAATGAGAATTATTTAATAAAATAAGAGGGATAATAAAAAATGCATGTTATTTTTTTGTTTAGTACTGTCCTGAGTAAGATATTTTACATAAAAGATGTTTGCATTTAGTTCACAAAACAAAACAATAGCTGAATTTATTAAAATAACCCCATTCAAAAGTTTGTGAACCATTGATTCTCAATACTGTGTGTGGTTACCTGATGATCCACGAATGTTTTTTGTTTTGTGATGGTTGTTCATGAGTCTCTTGTTTGTCCTGAGCAGTTAAACTGAGCTCTGTTCTTCAGAAAATTCCTCCAGGTCCTGCAGATTCATCAGTTCTCAAGCATTTTTGCATATTTGAACCCTTTCCAGCAGTGACTCTATGATTTTGAGATCTGTGTTTTCATACTGAGGACAACTGAGGGACTCAAACTCAACTATTAAAAAAGGTTCAAACATTCACTGATGCTCCAGAAGGAAACACGATGCATTAAGAGTCGGGGTGTGAAAACTTTTGAACAGGATGAAGATGTCACAATTTTTCTTATTTTGTTTAAATATCATTGTTTTTCATTTAGTACTGCCCTTCAGGAGCAACAGAAGATACTTGCATGTTTCCCGGCAGAAAAATTAAGTACAATTTACCTTGATATTTGAATTCAAAAGTTTTTACAGTGTGTTCAGGGGACAGGCAGCTAGCGGATAGTGAGGAGATGTTTACTGTATGTGACAAAAAATGTTTTGGCCTAAAAACGCGTGAGATCACTTAGAGCACCTTTAATGCATCATGTTTCCTTTCCTGAGCATCAGTGAATGTTTGAACCTTTTTTAATAGTTGTGTTTGAGTCCCTCAATTGTTCTCAGTATGAAAACACAGATCTCAGAATCATACAGTCACTGCTGGAAAGGGTTCAAATATGCAAAAATGCTTGAAAACTGATGAATCTGCAGGACCTGGAGGAATTTTCTGAAGAACAGAGCTCAGTTTAACTGCTCAGGACAAACAAGAGACTCATGAACAACCATCACAGAACAAAAAAACAGTCGTGGATCATCAGGTAACCACACACAGTATTGAGAATCAATGGTTCACAAACTTATAAATGGGGTTATTTTAATAAATTCAGCTATTGTTTTGTCTTGTGAACTAAATGCAAACATCTTTTATGTAAAATATCTTACTCAGGACAGTACTAAACAAAAAATAACACGCATTTTTTATTATCCCTCTTATTTTCACAGATTCTGCAAGGGGTTCACATACTTTTTCATGCCACTGTATATTAGAAATCAGAAATATATATATATTAATTTGAAAAATATTTAGGTCAGATTTTTTTTTTGGTGGGGATATTGTAATATATAAATAGGTATGGATATAAATGTTTAAATTCAAATCACTGGGTAATTTTTTTTATTACATTAAGTAACTGGTCAGTTGCAGAACAAAGTATGTTGAAGGGAAGTGAAAAGAGAACAGTAGTGGGGTCTGGCAATATTGTGGCTTAACTGACACACTATACTAACACAGGAAGGTTAAAAAATGTTATCCTGGGGGAAAAACACATCACATTCACTTATTATGTGTGACAGGAATTAGAGCACCTTGACTTTGTCTTGTAGTTTCCTGCGCAGTGGTTCAGTGACAGGTGGATGCTGGGTAATCTGACGCACCAGCAGCACGTCAGGGCACTCCAGAACTGGTTGAATGTGGATGGAACTAGATTTCAAGGGTTTCTCTTTTAACTCGAGACTACAACCAAGATTGGTCCCGAAAGGAGGGCCTGGAGTCTTCTTCTAAGCACCAGAGATCGAAACAAATCATCAAGGCATTATAGATAGTTCACACTAAACTGCACACTCAAACACACAGACATTTCCAAACATGTTTGGGAGCAAAAAAAAGAGAGGGATATGTAATGTGGATTTGTTTTGACAATATCCATAACACATACTGGTTGTTTGTGCCCAACACTAAAAGAAAGTTTCCCTTCCATGGAACACGTATAGATTACAAATTACCTCAGATGCAGGGAATGACTCCCATTTCCTGGATTTGAGGTTGGTGGGAATGATGTCTTCATCTTGGTTGCATGAGAGCCAATGAGTGCTGATCTCTGGGCAGGGCCTTAGCAGAGTGATGGCAAATGATTCTGAAGAGAAATCAATACAGGAGAACAATACTTGAGATATTTTACTTGCCGCATTGAAAATACAGACTGTAAAGGTAACAAGATGCACAGAATGAATGGAAAGTGTGCTCACGTTGTGAGTCTGGTAGTGGGTCAGTGAGAATGGCGATAGAAGAGTCACAGTAAGCTTTCTGTAGGAGATCTTCCACATCTTGAGCTCTCAGCAGCTCTGAGGCTGAACCGTTCTCATGTACCACAAACAACCTCAAAGACAGAACCGCAGAAAAAGTAACACATTTATTCAGTTTTCAACAAGTCAGTTTTTCATTCCTCACTTGGAATGCAAATAAAATGCAATGGAATTTGTTTAAGTAAATATACTACTGTTCAAATGTTTGGGGACGGTAAGACTTAACTCCCTTATGCTCACCAAAGCAGCATTTATTTGATCAAAAAAACAATAGAAAACAGTAATATTGTGAAATATTTCAATTCAAAAGAATTATATAAAATATATTTTAAAATGTAATTTATTCCTTTGATGCAAAGCTGAATTTTCAGCATCATTACTCAGGTCTTCAGTGTCACATGATCCTTTAGAAATCTTTCCAAATAAAATTCTTCAAAAAATCTTTTGTGTTCAGCAGAAGAAAGAACTTTAGAACAACATGAGGGTAAGTAAATGAGGGCAGGATTTTCGTTTTTTGGGTGGACCATCCCTTTAAATTTAAATGACCTTGGGTCTATGTTTTTAGGGACTTACCTGGGTGGGTGTGTTTCAGAGCCAGCATTCTTTTGAAGATCTGTTTCTGTCTCTCTCATTTCTGATCCATTAGTTGTGATAGTGATCAGACTATCTGCATTGACCTGCACACAGCATTAACATGTTTAGTCTAGGTTTTTATTCAGGATAACTAAGATACAAGAGTGTCTATTGTCTGTTAAAAATATTAAAAATTGTTTTCCATAATTGAAAATGAAGCTGAACTAAAATAAAATAAAATATAAAATATATATATTATATATTCACTATAGAAATTTACACGACTGTCCTGTCATGTAAAAATCACAATTTTGAAGGTTTTCCATGACCATAGGGAACTTAAATTATTAATATATCAGATCAAAAATGTGAGACATTTTATGTTTACTATAGATATTATCATGGAAAGTACTTGAAAGTAGTTCCCCTCAGGGTCTGTCACATGACAGAGGACATCTGCTCTGTGGTTCATCACATATTGGCCTAGTGGGTCTCTCTCTGGTCCCTCTTTAGACTGATGGGATGTGTACACCACTCCACCATCCTTATCAATATGGAGGACACCACCATCACTGGGATAAATCTACATTAAAGTGACAGAGAGCGGATTTCCAAATGATGTTCACTTATATATCTCACACATATTCTTCCATCCATCTTCTTACTTTATATGATCCGTGAGCAGTAGCGCTGATTGAAGTGCCATCTCCGAAAAAAACATCACATGTTCTTCTCTCACAGTTCATTATTACCGTTGCAAAATCAGCTTTCTCCACCCTAACCAGTTTTTCTTCTGAAATCAGATTTTAAACACTTACTTCCTGTCGACACTGTATGAACTATTTGTGATGGTACAGCATGAAGACTCTTGCACCTGAGAGCAAATGTTGTTGTAGCTCCCCCTGCTGGTAGAAGGTGGTAATACGTGTTCCATCTGCGTGATCTACTATCACAGTTCCATCTTTCTTCAACACAGACAACACTTTGTCCTCTCTTGTGACCACAACCTATACATGAAACATTTGTATTACAACAAATCATCTAATGACGCAAAAGAAGATGTTAGATTTGATTGACGAGGCACTCACTGTCCCATTAAAGGGATCTGTAGCATGATAGGCCAGTATCGGCTGCACTTCGACTTCCTTCCCTGCCACAGAGGCAACTCTGAGGCCAGAGGGGGTGGTGGTAGTCCAAGAGCCTCCAGTAATCTCAACATCGATTTTTGGTTTTTCATTTTCTATAGATGTTTGTTGCTCATCCTCTATATTTACCTTAGATTCAGCTTTGCCTGTGAACAACAAAAAACATTTGTATTTGACATTTCAGTCTCTCTCATTTATGTACACTGTTCAAAAGTTCAGGGTCAGTAAACCCTTTTTAAGATTTCCTTTTAAAAAAAAAATTTTTATCCAGCAAGAATGCATTAAATTGATCTAAAGTGACATTAAAGACATTTATATTGTTACAAAAATTCTGTTTATAAAAATAAATACTGTTTTTTGGACTTTCTATTCATTAATGTTTAATATATATCATGGTTTACACAAAAATATTAAGCAGCACAGCTGTTTTAAACATTGATAATAATAAGAAATGTTTATTAAGCACTAAATCAGCATATTAGAATGATTTCTAAAGGATCATGTGACACTGAAGACTGGAGTAATGATACTGCCATCTGGAAAAATTCAGCTTTGCCATCCCAGGAATAAATTACATTTTAAAATAGATAGTGATCTAATAGAAAACAGTTATTTTAAATTGTAATAATATTTCACAATATTACAGTTTTACTGTATTTTTGATCAAATAAATGCTGCCTTGGGGTGCATACAAGTCTTTTGTCTTACGTTGGTGCATACATGGTGTGAATAAATAAATAAATATCCTAAAATGTTTTCAATATTCTAAGAAATTTGATTGTGTTTGCTACCCTTCTTGTCTTTAGTGTCTTTGGAGTCCACTGTCAGCTCTTTGACAGGCTCCGCCTCCTTTAAGGGCATGTGTAGAACCAGCACACACACTGGTTCAGAGTCTGGACTCGTACTGACTGTACCGTCTGCAAACAGGACCTGAAACATACACACACATATATACTGTGTACTTCCTCTGAAGTGTGCTTTTTGTGCTATATTATCTATATTATCTGGCAGAAACTGCATTTTTGACATGCAATTGTCTGTATATGTGAATACCTCAGTAGAGCCATCTCTCTTGTGCTTGATGACGGTCCCTGTGCAGGTGATGACCCTGGAGACCTCAGTGTGTATGCTAAAGTCTGAGGTCAGGTCTGAACTAGACCCTGCATTATAAAATCTCTGGCGTATCAGAAGAGATTGGACACAAGGTTCCCCATCTAAAAAACACAGATAAGACCTTACAGCTGCTCTCTGTGCCTTGAAACAGAGGGAAAGTATAAATAAAACATGGTAGGCCAAGGCTGGTTCTACATCAAGCCCAATAAAATAGTCATTTATAGACAGTTTTTTATTGATGTTTTTGCAATGATTAATACAGACTAGAAATGAAATATTTTGTATGGGAAATTCCTGCTGTGCAGTACCTATTTAAAATATTAAAATAAGTCAGAAACATGAAAATGTACTGCATCGAAAGAATGAACCTTATGGTGTATGAATGTTATGTGCTCATGTTATATATGTATAAAAATTGAAAACGTCTCACCTGCTGAGTCCTCAAAATCAAAGTGCAGGATGAGTCCATTGGGAAGAGATACATACAGATTGAGAAATGGTGGAGGAGAGGAATCGTCCATCGGCTCACAACGTACCTCAGGTACCTCAGAAACATTTGTGAGGGAGAAAATTACTATTTAGTTATGATAATCAGCCTAAAATGAATTGCAACATCTAACTAATGTAAGTCCTTACTAACCAACATTTTTCCATTATTATTCCAATCACCTGTTCCTGTTGGTCTGTACAGAAGGCACTGGGCACAGTGGGCTGGAGAGTTTGACCTCTTGTTTTATTCGGGCTGCTCTGACTGCAGGAGAGTTGAATGCCATTGGCCAGTACAGCATAAAAAGTTCCATATTTCTCTGTCTCACAATCTGGTTTGACTCCAAGAGCAGCTGGATTGGGCAAAACAGTATGTGTAAATATTTGAAAATTAAGTGACTTTTACAGAATGAAATGGCTTAAAAAAATAGTCATAAAATAATGTTACATTACGTTTACGACACATACCTTGTTTACTGAACATGTCAATATCCTTTAGTTTGTCCTCTTTTTTTCTCTCTGAAATGTTTGTGTAGAACTGATGGCCATCCTTCTTCACACATACTTTCACTTGTGTTAATCCTAAAGATGGAAACCAGTCATATAATAAAGTTGTAAAAGATCTAAAATAACAAACTTTACAGTATATATAAGAAGCTCTAACATAAAACAAATGCGTATTTGTGCATGCACATTTTTGCCAGTTTGATTTCTCAAACCTTGTGTGAAGTGAAAACTCTCCACATCTATTTGTCCTCCGTCACAGGGAAAGAGAGACTGAACTTTGCCAGTGACCTGCACCAGTTTCCCATTTAAACTGTATCCTGTGAATACCTATGTGAAATACACAAACATTTAGCCAATTAATTTCAAATTTAGCACCATCAAATCTAGATTATAAGTAGTTTATGTGGTAATATATTTTTCAGACATCTGTTCTTCTCTCATTTGCTGGTTCTTGAGGCGTCTCTAGAACATCTCTGGTTTTGTCTCTAGGCTCTGTAGCCGAGCTGGGTGTTTTGGACATGTTGTCTCTACTCTTTTTTGAGGACAGCGGAGCCTTCTTGTTCTCTTTTACAGAGTCGATTCTCTCTCCTACTTTTGGTGTTGCTTTTCCTCCTTTTTCTCCTTTTTCTTTCTTTGTCTTTTTGGATTGCTCCTCCTCCTTTAATCTCTCCTGCTCGATTTTCCATGCCTGAAGTAAATACACAAGACAAAGGACCAGTGTAAAATAATGAAATCTGAAAATGTGTACACCAAAAATCTTTATATGTTATGGTTAACATCTCAGCTCACTTTGAGAGAATCCTCTCTTATATATGGTTCTAATGTGTCTGAGATTGGGGACATCACTGGAGAGTCTAAAAGAAAGTAATTCGGTTTTAAACATACACATCACATCTATAGTAACATATTTTCAAATATATTTGATGTATGTTATCTACATAATCCTGCTCATAGATATATATATTAGACATTATTTATGAATATGTTGCCTCTATTTCTGTCAGCCTCTGAAGGGGTTTGGATGGGAGTTCTTTCTGTCTCTTTCTTCTCCTGCTCCATCTGCCATTTTTCCTCTTCCTGCCTGGTCCATTCACTGATTGAGTCTGCCACATATTCCAAGTAGTTCCTACAAGAATAATATAATATAATATAATATAATATAATATAATATAATATAATATAATATAATATAATATAATATAATATAATATAATATAATATAATAAACTATTTATATTATATAAAAATACATTTTTTTAAATATAATTATTTTATATTATATCAAACATTACATACTGCATATTTTGTAAATGATTTTTTTTTTTTATCTGTAAATGTAAGTGTAGTATTTACTCAGTATGATGTTCTAGTACTATCAACATATTAGGAAAATTTATAAAAACTTTTTTTTTAAATGTTAAAATGATAATTAATTGCAGCAAATAAATGTTGAAATAAATTGCCTTTGGGTGATTGGACCATGAAAATTTTTAAGATTAAACAAAGCACCTGAAGCCCACATCTGTGTGAAGTGATGCATCCCAGAATTCTTTGTAACTCCTCTGAGGGCTCATGGGATTGTGGCAGATGACATATGTGGCATTGTCTCTGCTACAATGAAATGTGTCCACACATCTATAAGCCTCAGAGGTAGACTGAAGGACCTGAATATGAGGAGAGATTGCTCATTGTTATTTTTTAAATTAAAATTTCTCAGAGATTTTCAAAATATTACAATTATAAATTATATATTAAGGTGAGATTTGAAGCTGGGTACCTGGGGGAAAACATGAGCACTGTGCTTCTCTACAAAGTTCCAGTGTCCCAGCTGACGAATCATTGTCTTCTGAAGATCTGTTACAGTCACTTCATTATCCTATAAAAATTATAAGGTTATTAAAAACCAATCACTTGCTAATGATAGTGTCAATATAAATGTTTAATTTACATTCAAATTTCTGCTTTTTTATATAAAAAATTCAATCATACCGTTGGTTCGTCAGTCCCATCATTGGTTTTTGCTGATCCTTTAAAAATAAAACAACTGATATTTACAATTAAAGACTGCTTTAAAAATATTTGCTTACAAATTAAATGTATTTGCATAACTTAAAGTAAATTGTAATACTGTTCTTGTGCTGGTATCACACCTGGTATCTTTCTGTTTCTCCAATACAGGTGTTTGCTGAATTCAACAGGGTTGTCCCATGGTGTGGGGTTTGAAAGATTCGACTGAGATCCTTTAATATAGCCGTTCTCATCCACTGTAGTCAAAAGCATGCTCTCAAACACATACAGCTGGAGAAGCCTCTGTAGCTCAGACCAGCTCAGTGACTCTGGAGATACACAAAGGAGTTAGATCACCCAAAAATGAAAATTCTGTCATCATTCCTTTCATTATCCCTTTACATTAAAAAAGCAATTTATTGTCTTCTCACCGTCAGTGCAGAAGTACATTAGCTCCTGTGATCTGGCCAGTCTATCAACGTTGCTCTCAGTGTGTCTGAACATCACGTTGGTCCACGCAAGGCTTTGTTTCATGATGTCTGCTTCAATTTTGACGACATCAAAACCATCCAGGATCTGCAACATATGAATAAGGATTTTATTTATATGACAGTTGTGTCAGTTGCATCCATATGGATTTACGTAGGTGACCTAAAGCTAAAATGTGCTTGTTTAAAACAGGATCCAAAAGGGCAAATGCACAGAATACAACATTTATGGGAGACAGTTTGTATATTCACATGCTCACAGGAAGCTGATGGAGTCTCCTTGCTCTCTCATCATGGTGATTGAGCAGGAGAGGGTGTGTCTGATCAGTATTCATTGAGCTTTTCTGCATCCCAATATCCTCCTTGAGTTCCTACCATCAGACAATCACAGATTATGGCAACTGTAGATTGATTTTGATTTAGAAACCTAGTGACTTTTGTTGTTGTAGCATTGATGTGAGCAGACATTTTACCTTCTTGTTTTCTTCATCCTGTGGCAGGCTCAACACAGATGAAAGCATATAACTGATTAGATCTTGGTCTGTTCTGTCAAAGAGCTCCTCGGAATCAACTGATCCTGCATTGACTTCCTGTTCTGTGGCCACCACCTAATCATCACACAGGAAACTTAGCAACCAAATTTTGAAAGAAATAAACAGTTTACAAACAGTGTGTCTTATTCAGTAATGAATACAGCATTTGAATGTAAAACCTGTGTGCAAACATTTGTCTCACATTTTTTATCGCACATTTTTGTTGCACATTTTTGTCTCTTTAGTCTGTACAGTTTAAAGTTAACAGTCTTCTATTTCTTCAAATTAAAGGTTATACTAAAGTTCCCTCACCTGCTCCAGCATGCAGTGCAATACAAGAGGTACAGATGTGATTTCAGTAGGAATCCTGTCCAGCAGGTCACAGTAGAATCTCATATCAACCTCTGTGTTCTGAACAGAAGACTCTGGCTCTGCTGAGGAAACTCAATGAGTCAGTTTAAGACTGTTTTATGCAAGGAATTAGAAATTGGAGCACACACTGGCACAATAGAAAACAATACATGTGAATGAGCACAGGATTTTGTGGTATTATTTAAATTAATTAATTTAAAACTTTTAATTGCCATTTTTGTTGATTACATTTTGTATGAAAGTTAGTGGGAGACAATGTTACAATTTGTGTGTGTGAAATTCAGAATCAGTGTACTATGTCTTGTACCAGGGTCTTCCTCTGACACTACTTTCTTCCTTGGAGTTTGTACAACCTAAAACATAAACCATGATAAATATCAGCACCAAGAAACCAACAAGTACATCCTGCCACAACACACTTCTAAAATTAACTGATTATAACGTGTTTTTTTATCATTGGCTACTTTATTTGGCATATTAGCAGCACTACTATTAGTAGAGGCAGTCATGTACCTCAGTGGAGCTCTGCGGTCGGGGCTGCGGGATGGATCTGCAGATCACAGGCACCTGGATCAACCTCATGCAGCTGAGATAATGGCTGTACTGTCTCCTCCAGTCCAGGCTGTCATACACCAGACACGCTACACCCTCAAATATAGCAGCTCCAAACGCCAGCTACAGAGAGTAGTGGATGACAGATAGTACTATGTAAACTTCTGTTTTTAAATTACTTCAATATATAGATACAGATATTTTTTTGTACTTTTAAGCATAAACACTTCATTAGGATACATTTTTCGGAAAATAAGACTTAATATCCAAAGTCGTTTTGCTTCTCTGGTGTGTTTTGATTTAAGAATATTTAGATATTCTGTACAAAACAAGACAAAATACTGAGTAAAGTGCAGTGTGGTACAAGAAAGTGTACTTCTTGTTCTCCATTCACCATTTCTTCAGCGTTGTCCTTGTCCTGGGGCAGTAAATGTCTCTTTACGCTATAATTTAACTTGGCCACATCACAGAGTCTGGATCCCATATTCCCACTGTTCAAGACTTGATCCAACTGCTCCCAGAACACATCTAGCTCCTGCTGCCTTCTTTGCTTAAGAGCCTCAGCATCTGAACACAGGTCAAGTTAAAACTTGGAGATTTTAAATCCTGATTTTGTATTCTTACAAATGTAACATCAGCCTGCTAATTTGAGTACAAATGCAACTACATCTTAACACCAAATCCAGCAAATTCTGCATGCACTATGTAATATAATTTTAAAGGTATAAGCATAACAATTTCTTAGTAACTTGCCCTGATCTTCAGGTGAGTGATGGTTCTCCTCTACTGCTGTTTCCTCTTCTGCCTCTGACTGGTCTTCTCTCTCTAAGTCCAGTTTTATAACATTGGACACATGGATACCCAGAGAGTCCAATGCAGAGATCAGATGAGGCTTGTAGAATCCCACTATCAGGATGTAGTGCTTCGGCCCATCATCAGGCTCGTCATCTGGACAGATATGTTTAAAGTCAATATCAAAACACTATTTGCAACCCATTTTGCTTCCAAATCTGATATATTTCTAGGATATTCAACCAGAAGCAATGAGATTCATTTTTGTAACTGGTTTCTTAGTTTTAACCTTTTAAGTAACTATGATCAGGCCTCACCTATGTATTTGGGTGTATTTTCCTCTTCTCCTCTGCGTTTGAGTTTGGTCTCTTTGGTTGGAACTGGAAGCTCAGCAGCTTTTTTCCCCTTTGCTGCTCCTTTGCCCCCCTGATCCTTGCTGGCAGAATTCAGGCCCGCTTTAACATGAGCATTCTCCTCTACAGCCTTAAATATACACACTCTGTGTTACTGTTTATCAGAAACATAGTTATGATAACATTTTATGCATAGTATATTTGATTAGAATTTTTTCAGAATAAATCTGTGTTATCAAACATTAAAGGGTTAGTTCACCCAAAAATGAAAATTCTGTCATTAATTACTCACTCTCATGTCGTTTCACACCCGTAAGACCTTCGTTCATCTTTGGAACACAAATTAAGATATTGTGATGAAATCAAAAGGTATATGACTGTTCCATAGACAGCAATATGATCAACACTTTTAAGGCCCAGAAAGGTACTAAAGACATCGTTAAAATAGTCCACATGACTGCAGTGGTTCAACCTTCATTTTATGAAGCGACAAGAATACTTTATTCCATATATATATATTGGCTTTGGCCAATAATGACCTGGCATTCGGACGTAAACATGTAAGCCTTCAGTGTGCTTACTGCGGCAACTGTGTAAGGATAATGACAGGGAAGAAAAGAGATTGTTGAATAAAGTTGTTAGCAGTGTTGGGGAAAGTTACTTTTAAAAGTAATGCATTACATTATTGCGTTACTCCCTAAAAAAGTAACTAATTGCGTTACTTCGTTACTTTTTATGAAAAGTAATGTGTTACTTTACTTTTGCGTTACTTTTTCTCACCAGGGCTGGGCTTGCTTGTTTGTTTGTTTTTTAATAACAACAAAAACGTTCTATTTTTGGCAAAAAGGTCCTTTCACACCAAAAGTGAAATCAATAAGCCTTAGGCTGAAGGAAAAGCATATTTACACCTGTACAGTAGAGGGCGCAGCTCAAACAAATCTTTCAGATGTGCTGCCGTTCTGGATTTAAGAAGACACAGCGCACACAATATCTCTGCACTGTATTCCTCTCAACATGGGGACAACATGTCAGTCAATAAATGTGAAAAAGTAACTTGCGTTACTTATTTGAAAAAGTAACTTAGATATTTTGTTGTAAATTGAAAAAGTAATGCGTTACTTTACTAGTTACTTGAAAAAGTAATCTGATTACGTAACTCAAGTTACTTGTAATGCGTTACCCCCAACACTGGTTGTTAGTGTTGTTTTGTTGCATCATTTCATCAAAAATATCTGAATTTGTGTTCTGAAGATGAAAGAAGGTCTTATGGGTGTGGAACGACATGAGGGTGAGTAATTAATGACAGAAATTTCATTTTTGGGTGAACTGACCCTTTATGTGTAAATATAATTCTCCCCTGCATAATATAGTATTTTTTACATAAATTACTATTCACAATCAGGTTATAAGTGTTTAAAGCTTTCAGCTGTGTACCATATTACAAACATCCAGCATCAATCTGTTCAATGTTGCAATATATGTTGACTCATGTTATTGTTATTCTATTATTTATTTTAGATAATGGTAAAAAGTTCTTACCTTCTGCTCAGCAGCCCTTCTTGCAATATCGTTGTTTTTGATGGTCAGAAGCTGGAACTTTATTAATTTTGCCATCAGGTCCACAGTAATTTCCTCTCCAACATCCATCATAGACTTTGCAAGTTCAGTCACCTACAGAAACACAAATTACATATTATTGAAACCATGAATGGACAACGTAATATGTAACTTTCTAACTGGTTAAAGATCTCAAAAGATATGATCAAAATTATGATTATGATTCAACAATAAAAATCTATATATTTTTTGTAACGCTATATTGAGATTACAATTTGTCATCATGGTAATAACAATACCCACCTCATAAAACATGGGAAGATCTTTAGTCTTTCTGGTCTTTGGATTTCCCAGTTCATTGATCTGTGTCACAGAAGATTGATTTATTTACAACGACTGATTCTAATATATATTTTCTTTTCAACATTAATGAAACATAATTTGAACAGAAACCTTTTCCAGAGTGTCCTCCCAGGACAGCACACTGAAAAGCTTGCGCAGGGGCTGTTGGACGGCCTGCTGGAGGGCGTTGATGAGCTGTTCGTCCTCTGCTCTCTCTGCCTGCACCATAGACAGACTGGCCCTCCAGTCATTCTAGATCATTCAGAGGAGGAAAAAATACTTTTTGGGGGGTCTGTTGAAGCAAATTCAACATTCTGCAGTGTTTACAAGCTGTGCAATGGTTTGTTGGATAATGCTATAAGATTTTGCATTTATTTATTTAAAGGGATACACAAAACAGATTGATGTTAGGGGCAGAGAACCTGAGGGGCCGTTTACACGACACCGTTTTCAACTAAAAACAGGAAACTTTTTATGCGTTTTGGCCGTTCATTTACACGACAACAGGGTTTTGAGGGCCTGAAAACGCAAACCTTGTGTGCAATTTTTTTAAATCGTCTCCGTGTAAACTACAAAAAAACGAAAGCGGTGGCGTAATGCGCATGCGTATTACGTGTTCAGTCTAACGTATATATGTATGAGGGGTGACTTCAACAAAATGTGATGATTGCTAAGCAAACTGAGAGGAGAACTAACGTGTATACGCACGCCAGCCGTCTGGCCAAAATCCCATAGTATTCAGGCGTCAGACGTCAGATATGAGACGTTAAACGTCACGGTCACGTGTTGGAGCTGCGCTCAAAGTGCGCGGCGGCGATGGCGGCGACGTAGTTGAGAAAGAATATTTTTTACTTTGCGTCTGGATAACGTACGTGTGGATAAACGTCTGGATAACGTACGTGTGGATAAACGCCTGGATAACGTACGTGTGGATAAACGCCTGGATAACGTACGTGTGGATAAACGTCTGGATAACGTACGTGTGGACTAGCGTCTGGATAATGTATGTGTGGATAACATTGATAATAATATTTTAGCTTTATTCTTATTTTGTCCAAAGGAAGCTTTAATTAAGGTGTAAATGTTCATAAATGTAGGAAGCATTACAAATCTGTCTCTCTGAATGAAGCTTGGCCATTCCTCCGGCCACCTCTGTTGCGCAAGCACCGCATTTGCTGACTTTTCTCCGTTTAAAGGACACACCGGCCATTCCAGCTGAACTATAGGCTTTCACCTCTTAATATGGAAAATAATAATAATAATAATAATAATAATAATAATAATAATAGGCTAATAATAATAATAATAATAACAAGCCCAAAAATGCATATAAGTGGCCATGGTAACACTGCAAGTGCGCGCTTGGCTTGAAGCAGCTAAACAAATAAAACAGCAGAGACGAACTCAACGGTCAAACAGGTTTTTGTTTTTTTGTTTTTTAAGCGCATGTTTACGTAGAAAAATAATGTAAAAGTGCTGCAATGGCATAAAAAACATTAAGGTTAGCACAACGAAATAAACAAATTGTTATACACGCTCGTTTGAGATGTGTTGCATTAATTATTATTAGTAGGCCTAGACTTATTTATTTGTTCTCATGTGCTTGCATTCGATTTGTCTAATGCAATAAATTGAATTATTATATTTAAGCTTTAGTTATATTTTAGGTGATGTTGCTGGGTAAGTGAATTAAGAACAGTGCTCAGTCATAAAAAAATAAATAATGTGTGTGCGTGAGGCGCCGACGCGATCACTTACATTTTCTTATAAAAGCGGGAAGAAAATAAAATACTCAGACATTTATGGTCACATTTATGTAACATTTCGAATCTGTGAAGGGTTAAATAGGCCTATTATTTCACAAGAAAAAAAAATGCCTGTAAAATAAAGAAAGCAAAAAGAATTTCCTTTCTGTGGACTTCTCAAAAATGAACCGAAACTCAAATAACTTACTTGTCGCAGTTTGTTCCTTTCATTTTGTTAATGTTTATTATTTAGGTGAAATAAATTTCGCGCAGAGGTTATTTATTCCTTTTATAGGATTTCTCCATTCAGAAGTGCTGCTGCCCGATGATGATGATGAATCCTCATGTTCTGTTGTTTATTCTGCTATTTGTTCATATAGGCTAAAACTAATTAAACCCCTGGGATTTTATTAATGGGTCACAGACACGTATTCATTGTAATTTCGTTTAATTCTAATTTTATTTTACCTTGTCGGTTAATGAAAAGATAATGATCTCGTCGGTTGAAAGTCAGGGGAGGAAACGAAATGGCATCGACAAGGCAACATTTAGTTTTCGTTTAGCTTAAGTTTTTTTTAACTAATATTTTTTTTTTTTCTTATATTCAGGTTTATTTCGATTAGCATAAATGTTTAATAGCTAGTTTTATTTTTTCTTAGTTAACTATAATAACCCTGCCTGGGAAAAACATCCACAACTGCAGTACAGTCAATTTTACAGCTGTTTAAGCCATGAATATTTACAAATTCACGAACTATTTATTGCCATCTGGGACACAATCTCAGGCCGGGAGTCTCAGACTCATCGAAGCCAAATACAGTTATTGATGCTCGGAAAGCTAAGCAATTTCTTAACGATCAGCATTTCATCTGAAAGAGGTTCGCCTGAAAATGTTGTCCAATAGAGGGAGCCACAGGATAAGGAATATTTTAAGCTTATTTTCCTTATTTTTAAGCTTATCTGTTTCCATACTTATACTTTTGAACTATAACCATTAAATTTCTTTAACCATGTTCTGACAATATAGTTTTACTGTACATTGACATATGAGAAATGCTTATCCCAAGAATAATTATTTTTATATGCTGTCTTAACTAATAGCCTATGACAGTTTGTTCTGCATGTGCATTTCTTTTTTCCGGTATATAGGCTATAGCTTACAATATTATAATTTCTATTAAAATACATGATTAAAGCGTTTGATAATAGGCCATAGCTTGCACTCTGAATTAATCTTTTAATTTCGAATTTGGTCTTTTAATTTAACTTTAATGCATCATGCATTTTTTTTTTTTTTTTTTGCTTGTTTGTTTTGTTTTGTTTTATAAAGGATCTCTATGGGGGACAAAACTCTGTAACAATATGTTTTACTTGGATAATGCTGTCATTATCTTAGCAGTAGTGTTTATGACAGGAGAAATGTGTTGATTAGTTGTCTCTGGTTGTCATTTTAGAACATTAAGCCCAGGCATTTTAAGCAATAGCACATCTTTTAATGTCAGTTGATTGGCTAATAGTGTACGTTAGGTCATGTTTTCGTCAACATATTTAAACAAAATTAGGAATGGAGAAATATTCAGCGATTTTGAGGTGCGTTAAATGTGTTTTCTTTTTGCTCAAAACAAAGCAAAAACACTAATTTACAGAACTTCAGACAACTTACAAAATAACACCTGGCAAAACTTACTTCAGACGTCACGGCGCAGACGTCACGTAGCTTCTCACGTAGCTTCTCACACGGTTTCTCAGGCGAGAAGGGGGGCGACGAAAGTGTCACGCTTCTTATCACACGTCATTGGTCACGGCTTCTGCTCACGGCAAGGTACGCGACGATCGACACGACTGATTGCTTAGTTAGCATCGTAAATAGAGAAACGACACCTCATACATATGCGCGTAGTGTTTCTTTTACAAAGTGACATCGCCAACTACTGGCCTGTCATGCATAATACATCGTTTTTAGTCGTTTTCACGGATCCGTGTGAATGAGGATCATTTTGACGTTGTTATCTGTACGCGAAAAACGCAAAGGAGACTCATTACCTTTTTATAACATCGTTGTCGTGTAAACGTACCTTGAGTCACCATTCACAGTCATTGCATCGTTTTAAATACAATGAAAGTGAATGGTGACTGGGACTAACAACATAATGGCGAGTAAATGAGAGGACAGAGCAACAACAACAACAACAACAACAACAAGTTGAACAGTAATTTCAAAAACGCTTTATCGTGACAGTATCTTGGTGTCATTTATATGTTACCTCATCAAATACAGCAGCACTTAGAGCCGTTTCCCAGCTTTTGTTAGCAGCAGCTGCCCCAGTTGGAGTTACTCCAGGAGTAATACTTTTATTCCGTTTGGGAGGCATCTCAACTCACTAATAACACTGCGAATATGGCGACTCTTCTCATAAATACTGCCAAGTTATTAGTTATTGTTCTATTACTTTTAAAGTGTTAATTCTTATAAAAGTTTGCATGTCTGATCAAAGTTTTTAATAGCGTCGTTGTAACCTATGGAAACCAAACAGGCTTGCGTAATCTAGGCGACGCGCGTTACGGAAACGCCGAGCATGCGCAGACGGAATATAGACCGTAACGTCAACGTTGTGCGCCAGCGCTGATCATGGCGAGCAGTAAAAGAAATGCACTTCTCTCTTCACTAGCGGCTTATGGGGACGATTCAGAGCAGGATTCAGATCCAGACACAGATGATCAAGGTATAAGCTCTAATGAATGTTAGGAAAAGCTTTTAAACACTGGGAGTTTGTAACATTGATGGCTTTGTTGTTGTGGTTGAGTTAACGTATGCCCCTCTGCAAATGACAGCGAACGACAAAATGCGGTGAATTAGACCGAATATTTATATGTAAAAAGCTTATATGGATAAACATATTATTGTTATGAGCTTAACCAGCTATTTCTCGATGGTTGGTTAGTAAGCGGGATTATTATTACGATGAACACTTGTCCATGGAGGGCACTACGCATAAAGAGACTGTCCTATTTTATTGACTTAATGATAAAGATTGTTTTTTTTAAACTATGTTCTTCTGGTACTTTATGTAACTTTATGCTTGTGACATTCATTGTAAATTGATGGTAATTTGGTGTTAACCTATACTGCCATCAAGAATATCTCATATTAATGTATTCTGGATTTACAGTACAATAACTAGTAACTATAGTAACGTTATATAGACTACCGTTGTAACTATATCCAATTAAACTTTGTATTTGGTTCATCATTTGTTCCATGTGGCAAATCACTCCTGCTTTTATGTATTTATGAATTTTCTTATTCAGTTTCTCTCATTCTAATCTATATTATATAAAGTTAATACATTTAATTGTTTGATTTTTAGGTAATTTATGTATGATAATAAATCTGGTAGTATGTTGTAACTCCCCTTGATATCATGAGGAATGGAAGACATTGGTTCTTGTGAATATCTTGGCCAGTGGAACTGAAAATGGTTGCTTTTTGTTATGCAGAAGCAGAAGCTCATGGTGGATTGGTGTCTGCTAGTTACGGAGTGGATGACGTGAGCCGTGTGGAGGAGGCAGAAGAGAAGCCCTCGGAAAATGAGGATAGTGATGAGGATAGCACTAGAAATTCGGTCAGTTTTCACCACATCTTTCAGTTTAGGATTTTTCTAGAATTTACATGGACTCCTATTCCTTAAAAATTATCCTTTACATTTTTAAAGGACCTTTTTTTTATTAAATTATTTTGAGGAGACCAGAGCCAATTGTAACAAAAGTAAATTGGGTAACACTTTAAAATAATATCTTATTTGTTAACAGTAACAGTTAACAGGAGTTTTTGAAATGAGCGCATGCGTAAGAACAACCCCCCTCCTTCGAAGGAACGCCTCCCAAAACTCGTAAACACTCGTATTGGAACATGAGTGTTTTACCACCGGCATTCGCTGTGTTGTGTTAGTGGATTCATTATGTCGGACTCACCGCAGGTAACTCATAATCTGCAGTTGTTACTCCTGTCTCCGGACAAAAACATTGCATGCGGCGCCTGTGGAGTGTGGAAAGTTACTGGAGCGCGCAGCCGCGCTCGTCTCTCACAAGGAACGTCACGGCAGTGATTGACAAGCCTGATGTTTTTAAGGCCCTACCTCGTGCACAGATGATGTATATTAATATTATTCCTTTCAGTGCACCTAATAAATAGTCTTTTATCAGTTAGTAAAGACAGTTTCAAGTAATATTGCAAAAATGTATAAAACAAAACATCCTCTTTAGCACCTTTAACTAACATGTTCTAACAATGAGCAAATTTTGTTACAGTATTTATCAATCTTTGTTAACGTTAATAAAAATACTGTTGTTCATTGTTTGTTCATGTTAGTGCAGTGAACTAATGTTAACAAATACAACTTTTGATTTTAATAATGTATTAGTAAATGTTGAAATTAACATTAACAAAGATAAATAAATGCTGTAGAAATATTGTTCATTGTTAGTTCAAGTTAACTAAAGTAGTTAACTAATGAAGCCTTATTGTAAAGTGTTTTCGGAAATTGTAAGACTACATTTTTTGCAAACAAAAATTAACACATTACTAAGATTACTTGATTATTCCACTTATTTTGAAATAATCAATTTTCCATTGTCCATTGTTTTTTATGTTATCTGTGTTATCAGTGTCATTGGTAGTAAATATAAACATATAGATAATTATAATGTAGGCAAATTTCCATTTGATTTAAATGCACATTATTCCTGACAGGTAATAGAATTAGTGCCATATAAAGGTTAGAAACTATTACATACTCTCTGACATGTTGTATTAAATTAAATTAAATATTATGATCTAGTTTTTCTCATTATTAGTCATTAAGGCCTGGTTTCACAGACAGGGCTTAGATTAAGCCAGGAATTAGGTCATTTAAGTAGCTTTTATACATGTGCCTTTAGGGAAGGAAAAAAAAAACATTGCTTGTGTGCATCTTGAGACAAAACAATGACACTGACATATTTTAAGATATGTCAGTGCAAGTTGCTTTCAGTCAAGACACCTCAAACATGCATTTTATTCTAGGACTAGCATAAGCCTTGTCTGTGAAACTGACATTCGAGTACTTTTGGCAAAATTTGCTTTTTATATCAAAGTAAATTTACTATTTGCCCCTCTTCTGGTAATTTTAATGTATTTCCCCTAAATTCACCTCTGATTATTTGAATGATGCTGTTTCCCACGGTCTGTGTCATAATTAGATTCATCAGAAAGAGTCTACAGTCAGAACTGAATTCCAAGTCATTTACTGAAAACCATTGTTGAAACTTTGCACACCTAAAGGGGGAGCTCTTGAATATGGTTTGTCGTAATGTGGCTTAGGTGACCCTGTTAATTTTTGTTTTCATAGGAAGAGGAGGAGTCGGACTCAGGGCGGACCCAAGATGATGTGAAGGTATTTGACCCCACCTAAATTCCCTGTTCAGGGTATCAAACTCAAGACACACCCTTCCTAAATTTACTGCAGTGTTATGATTGGTCTCAAACCTAGTAAAAACAGCATCACTCCTACTCAGGAACAACATGTGTGTTTGAACTTGCAGAGAAGGGTCTTATGAGAGTAGTACAGCATGTTCTTAAATTTTTTTTGCTTATTTATTGAACATCAGGTTTATACACACTGCACATGTACTTTTGCTGTACGTTCATTTGAAATTTACAAAGCTGTTGTCTGTGTTTACAGTTTACAGATTCAGCTGTTTTTTTTTGTTTTGTTTTTTTTATCTCTTACAAAACAGTTCTATGTTGGTACCTTGATATTTTTATGATATTCTATGATAATACCATGGTACTCAATGATAATCCTTTTTTTTTAATGGACTGTATATGTAGAAACTGTAGTAACTAACATAACTGTATGTACACTACCATTCAAAAGTTTGGGATGGCAACATTTTTAAATGTTTTTATTTGATCGAAATTACGGTAAATGTTTCCTGTGATGGCAGAGCTGAATTTTCAGCATCATTACTTCAGTGTCACATGATCCTTCAGGAATTCTAATATGCTGATTTGCTGCTCAAGAAACATTTCTTCTTATTATTAATGTGTAAAACAGCTGTTATGTAATATTTTTGTGGAAACTTTCTTTCAGGAATCTTTGAGTTTGATCAATAGTAAGTTCAATAGAACAGCATTTATTTGGAATATATTGTGACAATGTAAACATATTGACTGTTAATTTAATACATCCTTGCAGAAAAAAAAGTATTAATTTCTTTAAAAAAAATTCAATCTTACTGACCCCTAAACTTTTGAATGGTAGTGTATATGGTATTTACATGGTGCTTTCATGATAGTGTCCAGAAAAAACATTTTTATGTTTCTATTTTATGAGCAGCATTTCTCATTAATAGGGAGAATCTAAATTCCAAGTAATCTAAAAGGAATTCAGATATGCAAAGCACTGCAGTGGCAAGTTATTTCATGCACTGAAATTACTTTTTCATAATAGTAGTTTGTGATGTTGCGTAAATTTAGAGTCACACCCCAGAGAGAGAACGCTGTTGTTCATGATCACTAAATGATATAAGAGCATCAAAACACGTTTTGTAATGAAATTATTAAATTATGATTGCTTAGTAATGACATTTTGTAGATTTGTAGTGCTTTTTCTTTTTATGTAGGTTCAATTCATTTTTGTTATTGACTGTTGCTCACCCCAAAATGACTTTTCTCATTTACTCACACTCTTGATGTTCCAAACTCGCATGTTGTTTTTCATTACTGCCCAAAAAGGGGAATTATAAAGAATCTTTTTACAACTATTTTCCAAAAAAAAAAAAAAAAACAGCATATGGGTTTGGAATGGCATAAAGTTAACCATTCCTTTTTAAACGCAGACTGTAATCTTCACTTACTTAAGTGTTTTTTTGTCTTCAGTGTTGTTAAAGTACATGCAGGGGCATGACAATTGAACTGGATTTAATTGAAAGCATTTATTGTCATCGCATTTGCATACAACGAAATTAGGAGCACTACTCCTGACTGGTGTTTGAAAAACAAATATAAAAACTTATAACAACAGCAGTTTACACATTACACCCCTTAGTGCATTACGTTCAAGTCCTGGTAGATTAAAGTGTTCAAGTGATGATATTGCACATTGGACATACTGCACATTTTACAGAACAGCAGTACAGACAGAATAAGAGTTTATAGTAATATAAACTCTAGTGTATAGTTTAAAGTCCAGATTGCAACTGGAAAGAAACTGTCCTTAAATCTTGTGGTCCTTGCTCTTAAGGACCTGATGGTGCCCCAGGTGTGATGTGTCCCCTATGATGCCATTAACTTTTGAGAAATGGTGAGAGCAAGCAATGCTTTCCAGGGAGAGAAGTGAACAGCCAGTGATTTTTTTTTTTTTTTTTTTTTTTTTTTGGGCTGTATTAATTATCCTTTGAAGGGCTAACTTGTCTGCTGCAGTGCAACTGGAGTACCACACTGTAATGCAGTACACTAGCACGCTTTCAATGGTGGAGCGGTAAAAGGACGCTAGTAATTTACGGTCTAGGTTATTTTTCCTCAGCACCCTAAGGAAGTGCAGCCATTGCTGTGCCTTTTGGATTATTTCTGAGGTGTTAGCAGACCAAGAGAGTTCGTCCGATATTTGGACTCCCAGGAACTTAAAGGTGTGGACCCTGTCCACACAGTCTCCATTGATGTGAAGTGGGGCTGGTTCCACCCTGCGCCTCTTGAAGTCAAAAATAAACTCTTTTGTCTTTGAAATGTTCAAAGACAAGTTGTTATCAGAGCACCATATCACTAGTTTCTGGACTTCATCTCTATAGGCTGATTCATCATCTCCTGAGATGAGTCCAATCACAAATTTGATTTTGTTGGTAGAATGAATGGAATTACAATCCACTGTGTACAAGGCGTATAGTAAAGGGCTCAGTACACACCCTTGTGGAGAGCCGGTGCTGAGCGTAATGATGGATGTGAGGGCCAATCTTCACAATTTGTGGGCGATTTGTAAGGAAATCTTTGATCTGGGAACAGATGGAAAGGGAGAGGCCCAGTTCAGTCAGTTTATTGACTAAAATATCTGGTATCATTGTATTGAACACTGAGCTGTAATCCATGAAGAGCATTCTTACATAGGTCCCCTGCTGCTCAAGATGGTTAAGTGCGGTGTAAAGTGCCATGTTGATAGCATCCTCTGTAGACCGGTTTGGTCTATATGCAAACAGGTGTGGGTCAAGGGTGGAGGAAAGACTGGATTTGATGTGCTGTGAGATCAGTTTCTCAAAGCACTTCATGATAGTTGGTGTTCGTGCAACCGGTCTATAATCATTCAAGTTATTTGTGGATGCTTTTTTAGGAACAGGGATGATGATAGCTGATTTTAAACAGAGTGGGATGATGGCTGATGTCAGTGAAAGGTTAAAGATCTTTGTAAAGACCCCACCAAGCTGATTGGCACAGGCTTGGAGTACTTTGCCAGATACTCCATCTGGGCCAGCAGCCTTCCTTGTGTTTATTGTTTTGAGCACTCGCCTCACCTGAAATGGCAGGTGCCAGAGGTTAGTGGAAGTGCTGAGAATGTGATGGGTTTCTTAACCTCAAAACAGGCAAAAAAAAAATGGTCAAGTTCCTCAGCCAGTGTAGCATCGGCATAGAAAGTGCTGTGGTTATTGTTCTTATAATTGGTAATGTTTTGAATTCCTTCTAGGATTTTTGTCTGTGAGGTGGTCTTCAATTTTCTTTTTATAAGACTCTTTGGCGCGTGTGATACTTCTTGTTGTCCATGCAGACTTTAATATAAAACAAAACAGTTTCTGTGTATTGTTCCAGGTCCTGATGTTCAAATACCTCCCAGTCTGTTTGCTCAAAGCAGTCCTGCAATTGTGCAAGGGCTCACTCAGGCCAAGTTTTTATGATCTTTGTGATCAACTTTTTTTTATCTCCTAATTGCTGGGAGAAGCAACAGCGAGGAGTGGTCTGATTTTCCCCAGATGGGTGAGGGAGGGAATGAAATGGCGAGGAGCAGGTCCATTAACCCATGGTCCTATTTCTGGGCTAATCTAAATAAAAAAGACCTCTTTTAAGCCAGGCCCCCTTCCTCAATGGAGATGGATGGGTCCTTTTCTGTGTCTAACATTGTTTTGTCATAGTGGATTTTCAAGTGAAAGGACTGTTGTTAGGATTTGTGCTTTTGGCTACAAGAGATTCATCTCTCAGTGAGTCATCTGTTTCTCTCTGTGCTGTCCTAGACACATTTTCTACTTGGGCGCTTTTACAAGACGATTCTTCCATCTGCACATCCTGTTGCTGAGTGACTGTATCTGAGATTGTGTGAATAGAGGCCCAGTGTATTTTTCAGCCTAGTTTTATTATTCAGGGATTTTGCATTTCATCTAGCCTTGGTTTTTAAGCTTCCCAGGAGAGATATTTTGTGCTTTAAAAGCTACAGCAAAGGATTAAACCCATTCTCTTCTGAATAGCTAGTAGTGTATAAAGATATGTGTTAATGAACACTTATTGAACACTTATTTTACACTATATTTACTTAAATTTCAGTATTTTAAGAAAATACTGTTTATCTTTTGAATTTTTCGTTGGTAGATTTTGGAGCTGACACAAGGGGGTGCTAACACTTTTGTTAAATCAACATGCAGGCACAGTTATTAGTTGTTGATATGCCAAAATGGCCAAATATCATCTGATTAAATGGTTTTAACAATATCTCTTGGTTTATCATAATTCATCTTGTGTGGATGTACAAACTAACTTAAAAGCACTTACTAAATTAAATGATTTTCAGTTGATTTTCAATATGCGTGTTTGACCTTTTCTTCTATTATAGGATGTCCTGGAAGTGGAGGTTAAAGACCCCAATGAGCTTGTTGGTAAGTAACCAAAATTAATCTAACATTTACTCATCTTTGTTAAATATCTTTCTAAACTTTGCTTGAATATGGTAGAAAGGACTGATGTGTGTTTGTGCTTCGGCCAACATGGTGCAAGCGCTTTGTCAGAAAGTTGCTTAGGTGTGTGTTTGTGTATCTTGGCCGTGCCCAGGAAATGAGTGATCCAGGTTGGATTGCTTCAGTTTTGTTTTATGGCAACTCTGTGTGATATTAGTTTGATTATAGTGAGACATCAGGATCGTCACTTTCTAAAGTCATCAATGGCATCTGATTTAGGACTGTCATTATATTTTGAAGGTTGATCAAGTAAGATGAATAAAAGGCTAAAAATCAATAGCATTTACAACAGAACATTAGCCAATTTGTAAAGCATGTAAATTGGAGTCCAAGTATTTAAAAAAATTGAATAAGCAAATTTAAACAAAAATATTATTTTTTACTTAAAGCTGTTATGTGCAAATATGTGCCATTAGCAGGACTGAATGTAAAGGCTAAAATTATGAGTTTCCCCAACCACTGAAATAGGAAATTGTTTTAAAATATTGTACGTCTGCTTTAATATCTATCTAATATTATTATTACAGCCTGATATAAAAGATGTTCACGCCATGTCATAATTACCGTAATCATGAGATCTCAACTTTAATTACAACTCGTAATTACAACTTGTAAACTGGGAATTTTCTGAGAGCTCCTACTTGTACCACCTGACTGCTGGACATTCGTTTAGGCATTGATAGTGCCATAGAAATACATAATTCAGCTCAGGGTAAAATGTCATGTGTTGTCATCTCGAAATCACATGGCCTGAACACAGCAAAAATATAAAGAGAGAGTACAGTCTTCATGAAAACTTTGTAATGTGCAACATTATAAACAACGTAATACATGCACCCTGCACTGGAAGGTTGGGCCCCTAAACTTATGTATAAAAACTGTATTTATAATGCCACGTATCTTTCTGATGCACTCTGATGCACTATTCTACTTTTACAATTGTAGGGAGTAAACAAGACATTTGGGCGAGTAACTGAACGTTCCACTTTGTCTTGTTTTTCTTCACATTAAAATGTGAAAAGATCAGAATAGAAAGGAAGGTCTTGCTGGAGACTCAAAGATTTGCTTTGTGGTTGGGAGACAGAAGATCTTTAGATTAGGCTCTAATTTTCCCTCCTTCTCTTTTTTGAGTCTTTCTGAGACTGGAGTTGGTGTATGGGCTTTGTGTGTGATGGTGCCACTTGTTTGGGTGGACACTGAGCTCTCAAGATGCCTAAGAAATGAGTCACTTACAGTCAACGCATGATTACTCTGATGGAGAGGAAATGACAAAAAAAGAGCAATGGGTAGAGATCTACTGCTCAAAAATGAGCTAAAATAACACTGCAATCAAATCAAGAATAAGAAACCTGGCTTAAGAGCAGCAGTCGGGATTTTAGGGGTTTTATAGAAGACCCCTGTCTTGCCAACATTCCTGCATACACTTGCTGCCTGCTGCTACCACATTTACCCTAATCACACTGTAATTATTAAGACATGCGTGAATGCTTTATAAAACAGAGCTTTTAGACCAACTACAGTTGAATCCATGACAGCCACAAATACAATCACAAAGGCCTGTAAATTGACAATTTTCTAAGAAAATATTTGTTTGCCTTTGTTCTAGGTAGCTGCCATGGTGTTGCTAATAGGGATGGGTAAAAAATATAGATTTCTTGATTATTAATCGATTCTCATTTTGATAAACTAAAATATGATTCTCAAATTACCAAGAATATATAATTTAGTCTATGCTGTTTTCAGTTGATGAATGAACAGCACATTGTAGTGTACCTTCCATCCAATAAATCGCAATAAGCTTTGTGCTTTGTTACTTTTGATATGAAACAATGTCTCAGATTTCAAGTTCTGTCCATTAAACAATAAATACCATTTTGGCACTCTTTAATGTGGTATGGCAGATCATGATCATGGCCTCATATCAAGCGAAGAGCAAGAAGCGCTTGTGTCATTAACGGATCATCTCTTCCACTTTACTACTTGTTACAGCATGAAATAAACATGAATGAACATCAGAAGGTATGTTCAAAGAAATGGTACAACTTGCTGAAATCTGTATCATGTCTCAAATCACAAGCTGGTGAATCGAAATTGAATCAAATCATGAAATTTGTGTCCCAGCCCTAGTTGCTTAGGTGTTCCTGGTGGTTCCTAGGTGGTTAGCTATATATATTACAATAAACATCAGCAATCAATAGATTTATATATACATTATGTTGTTCACAATGCTTCATTGGATTGTAGTTCTTTCCCTCATTAAAGCCATTAAGTAGACAGCCTTCAACCTTCTGCCTTTTTGTCAAATTTTTAAATACTTTTTTGTCAGATGTTGCTTCAAAAAGTTTTTAATGTTGTTATTCACCTTTTAATAAGAATAGGAAATATCTTTCTAGAACCACTGAATAAGTGCACTGGCACTGTTGCACTCTATATGACACAGGTTTCTTCTTAAATGTAAGTCTATGGGACTTTTTTTCCTTTTTTAAAGGGATAGTTCACCCAAAAATGAAAATTTGATGTTTATCTGCTTACCCCAAGCGCATCCAAGATGTAGGTGACTTTGTTTCTTCAGTAGAACACAAATGATGATTTTTAACTCCAACCGCTGCCGTCTGTCAGTCAAGTAATGGGAGTGAATGGGAACTTGAACAATAAGAGTTGAAAAAACATGCATAGAAAAATCCAAATTAAACACTGCGGCTCGTGACGACACATTGATGTCCTAAGACACGAAACGATCGGTTTGTGCGAGAAACCGAACAGTATTTATATCATTTTTTAACTCTAATACACCACTGTGTCTAACTGCGTTCAGCATTCGCTTAGTGAGGTCTGATCGCGCTCTGACAACGGCAGTGATGTCTAGCACTCATTGAAGTATATGCGCGAGACATCACTTCCGCTGTCAGAGCACGATCAGACCTCACTAAATGAGTGCTGAACGCAGTTGGACATAGTGGTGTATTAGAGGTAAAAAAAAAGATATAAATACTGTTCTGTTTCTCGCACAAACCGATCGTTTAGTGTCTCAGGACATCAATGTGTCGTCACGAGCCACAGGGTTTAATTTGGATTTTTCTATGCATGTTTTTTCGACTCTTATTGTTCGAGTTCCCATTCACTCCCATTATTTGACTGACAGACGGCAGCGGTTGGAGTTAAAAATCATCATTTGTGTTCTACTGAAGAAACAAAGTCACCTACATCTTGGATGCGCTTGGGGTAAGCAGATAAACAAATTTTCATTTTTGGGTGAACTATCCCTTTAACATCTGCCAGGTGAAAAATGGCAAATCTGATCACTTGTCCTAAAGCATGTCATCTTGAGAAGCTGCACAATTTGAACTATCATTTATGTAGGAGTTATGTGTTGACTTTTAGTACTCAGGATTATGAGTTTCTAAATTCTCTGTATGAGCAATAATAATAGTGAATGTGATTATTTAAAATTCTATCTGTGTATTATATTCTTTTCTACTTCTTTCTCTTTAGAGCAGCTCTACAGGTGTGCATGATCTGTTTTGCCACAGGGTTGTTCTTAAATGATCAGTTTACGTAAGGCAGCTCTGGCTGAAAAATGCTTTTACCTTTACGAAATTCCGACCTACCTCTGAAAATCTCCATCGCTAGAGGGCCTGTTTCTACATGTTTATGTCTGTGTGTGTGTCTGTGCATTGCTTTGGGAAGTGTGCCACATCTAGAGTGCCCCACCCAGCCTTTCCCTGCTTCTGTGTGTGTGTTTGTCATGTGTTTTAACAAATGGAGGCATGTTTTGGCCCACAGTCGCTGCCTCAGACCTGCCCAGAACAGCAGCCAGGGGGTGTGAGAGAGGCAGATGGGGGAGGAAGGGTGTGTGGGCTTGAGAAGAGAGGAGGTGAGGTGAAAGGGAATTCGGCAGTGGCCTGTTCCAACCAGTATGGTTTGAATAGTGTTCACTGCTGCATGTGTACGCAACCACAAATTCCATTTGCCCCGTAATTCGCTCCAGAAATGTCTGACAAAGACTGCTGATAGTTTGAGGGAATAAAGAAAAAATACAAAAACACAGTTCTTGTGAATGCTTATGAAATTGTAGTAGTTCAGTGTCATTTTAAAAATGTGAAAATGAAATATAGCTTGAGGTTAAAGTTGCATACGGAATCCAGAATGTTTGTGTGTTTGGAAACTTCATACCGCTGATGGGAGAAGGATATTTAGGGCCCGAGCACCGATGGTGTGAGGACCCTATTGGAATTGCTCAGCCAATTATTCTTCTTCTCCAAAATGAATCGCATTTTTGAGGGCCTAAACGTTCTCAAAAACTCATGAAACTTTGCACACGCGTCGGATGTGGTGAAAATGTACATCTGATATGGGTTTCAGAATTAGGTGTGGCAAAATGGCTTGATAGCGCCACCTACAAAATTTCAATTAAGCGCCCTTCGTGCTACGTTTCACGTACAGTTATGAAATTCGGTAGACAGATGTAACAGCCCAATACCTACAAAAAAGCCCCTGGGTGCAAAGTTTGTAAACCCAACAGGAAGTGAGATATTTTGAATTTTCTCTACAAAATTTTGGCAGTTTTTGCCATTTCCACATGTTGTACTTTAACGAACTCCTCCTAGAGCTTTTATCAGATCAATGTCATATTTGGTCAGCCTAATCTAAAGGCCTTTGAGACATTAAATTGCGAAGATCTAGAGTTTTCGTTGAAGGGCGTGTCCGTGACACCCTGGCAAAGTTCGATGTTTCGCCATGAAACAGGTAACTCGGGCATACAATGTCTGATCTGCCCCAAACTTCACATGTTTTATTAGAGTCCTGACCTGAAGACATCTATATGACAATATTCAGTTACAGTCATAGCGCCACCTGGGGGCAACAGGAAATGACATGTTTTACACTGTGATTAACTCCTCATAGAGATTTAACCAGATCAACATCATATATGGCCAGTCTAATCTTAAGGCCTTTGAGATGTTAAATATCAAAGATCTTGAGTTTTCGTTGAAGGGCGTGTCCGTGGCGGACTGACAAAGTCTGATGTTTTGCCATGAAAGAGGAAGCTGTTGTAACTCAGGCATACTATGTCTGATCTGCCCCAAACTTCACATGAGTGATAAAAGTCCTGGCCTAAAGACATCTATATGACAATATTCAGTTAGCTATAGCGCCACCTGTTGGCAGCAGGAAGTGTGGCACTTTTACATGATTTTGCTATAATTCTCCTTTATTTACTCACTTACATGCATGTCGCCCACTTTTCACTGTTTTCCTGAGGCCAACAGGTGGCGGTTAGCCCGGGTGCGAGGGCCCTTTCAACGCTGCATGCAGCTTTAATCTTTTTGTTTTTTTTTATTTAAATGGTTTTTAGTATGCTCCCTTTTTAAGTTAACTATTTTCCTTTGCATGAAATATGTAACATTTTATATCAAAGAAAAATGATGTAACTGCACAACATATAAGCTTATCTAATTTTACAATTAACAACAGAGCCCAAACTATTAAATTCAGTTGCTATTTATTTTTAGATGTAATAATCAGAACTCAAATAAAAAATAAAAAAAACGTAAATTGCACACAAGGCAGGTTTTGCATTAACTTCTAAATCTAATAATACTTTGTTTTTGAATTATTTTTGAAATATGATCAGTTACATAGTTACTGTCATAACTTGTTTCCATGACAAATTCATTTAAACATATATTAAATAAAGACATTTATGCCATAATTTATTTACAGGTAAAGTAAATATAATGAATATACAAGCTAATATAGTGCATATATTTTAGTGAAATTCTCCCCTATAGAGTTCATTTCTCTAGTGAACTAACATGCTGTGGACACAAAATGACTTCCCTGAGGTAAATGTAATGCTACATGAAATATTATTCTCAAGCTTTTTTATTGATGTCTTTCTACAGTTGAAAGACTGGTTGAGAGATTACACGTAAACGTATCTATGTTCTTCTTCTTCTGCACTTTTTCTTGTGGTGGTTAGCAAACATAATTGCATTACCACTTGCGCCCCCTTCTGGATTGGAGTGTGAATTACCTGTGACTGACTGTATTCATCGTCTGACTGTATGCACCGAACCATGATGGTTCGGGACAAATACATGTAATGTTACACCCTTAAAACAAACAAATAAATAAATATACAAATATACACATACATACACTATATGCATACAAAGACCACCCAGAACTAGGGCTGGGTATCGTTCAAAAATTTTCGATACCGAGACTATACCGATACCTTGACTTCGATACCGATACCTAAACGATACCTTTTTCGATACCAGTTTTATAAAATCTGTTTAAACAAGATTACATAACCTCAAAAAAATGGTTTTATATTTTAACTTTGTTGACTTTTTTTCAGACTCAAAGACTCATCTCCAGAGCCACTGCGGGGAATAAAAAAAACACAAATTAACAAAATTTACCCAACACAATAAATCAGTGCAAATAGTTTTAATAAAGTTTAGTTTTCAATGCAAAAATTAAGTATGTGAGGCTCTTTTTAAATCACTCAGCAATTGTTCTTCTTCAAAAAATTAATTATTATTAACAAGATCAAAGCGGAAGTAAGAGTGACGCAAGTTCGTTGCGTCTTACCGTGAAATAAGAGTTATGCGTCTTTATTAAAATCAACAGATTAATGATTCATCTCTCATCCACCTGCAATTAATTTGAATGTTATTTTTTTATTACTTGGCCCGACCCGCAAATTATCCGCAGTATCAGGAGGACGCTGATACCTCTTTTTCAGCAGAATTGTTCGCGTTCTGGAGCCAGAGAGGCAGAGCCTGTGCTCGTGCAGGCGAACGAGCCTGTCACGAACCGGTCGCGTGTTTCCATAGACTTGAGGAACGAACGCTGATGTAAAGCTGCTGTGTGTTGTACCTGTCCATAACTAGACTATAAAAAACATTGCGCGTTCCGCTGTTTCTGCAGGCAGTGCGACACTTTTGTTTTCTGTTAACAGTATCTGTAGTGAACCGGCTGCTCACATAAACAGCCGTTTCTCACCCGTCCATTCGGAGATAAACTGAAAACGAAACCGTTGATTCACTCGCCCTCTCGCACATAGGGTCTCTCTCGCGCGTATAGTTTTATATATTTAGATATAAATAACAATGTAGCGCAACGTTTCTTGCTCCTCAACGAGACAGCGAAAGCATTTCTCCGCCCCTCTCCTCGGCTCCATTCTGAGGTACCGAAATTTGGTACCGAATGACAAGACACTTTTCGATACTCGGTAGTATCGAGGCAGTTCGATCGGTACCTAAAAAGTATCGAGTTCGGTACCCAGCCCTACCCAGAACACTTTATCAACATGTTAAAAACAACAACATACTTGGCAACTGCATGGCAACGCCCTGGCATCATAGCAGAGGGTTTGCATAGGCAACCACACCTACGTTTTCTTGAGAAAATGTTGTTTGTTTTTTTATGAGCGTATGGCTTACTGTCATTACTCTGTTGCAGCATACCTGTTTATGCTGTAGGGTAAATTACGATATACATGTATTTACTGTCTTCAAATTATATATTTTTTTCTCTTCTTTACAGCACAGTTTTCGGAGAAGGTTCGGAACATGTCTCCTGACGAGATCAGAATTCCTCCTGAACCTGCCGGGCGTTGTTCCAGTCATCTGCAGGTGAGATTGTTGCTCTGTTCTATTTGAGATGTTCTTGACTTGCTGCCATGGGGTCCAGTGAGAGAAATCTTTACAGCACTTGTTTTTGATGGATGCTAGTCTCAGCAGCTATCACATGGCTTGTCTGCTGACCATTCACAGGCTTATGCATATTGCACAAACAATTGACTAGAGTAGGCCAAAATCAATTCTAATCTGATTGGTTGGCTGCTGTGCAATTTCCAGGAGTCACGTCTATACACAAAGAGCTGTGTTAAAGACTGCTGCACTGATCATGTGTTTGTGAGGTCTTTTTAGTAATAAATGAGATCCCTTGTAAAAAATCAGAATGTAACCAATGACTTTTGGACATACAGAATTTTTGACAGCAGTCAACACATTTTTTCACTCTTTTTTTTTTTTTTGTTGTTAGTTGATTCTTTTGTGGAAATTGTTGCATGATTATTTGAATGAGCACTTATTGACTTTGATGATAGACTGCTGTACAATAATTTCAAATTTGTACATAAACTTAATGTTAAAAAGTAGATGGTCAATTTAAATATCAGTCAGATGGCCTCTTCTGTAACACTTTACAATAAGGTCTCATTTCTTAACATGAACTAACAATGAACAGTTCTTCTATAGCATTTATTAATCTTAGGTAAAGGTAATTTCAACATATAACTAATTTTTAAAATAAATGTGGTGTCTGTTAACATTAGATAATGCACTGTGAACTAACATGAACAATCATATTTTTTATTAACTGATATTAACAAAGAATAATATTAGTTCAGGGTGTATGCTACGAAGAAGACCTGACTTTATGCCAGTAGTATTATCATGCTGAAAGAGAGTATTTAGGTCATCATCAGTATAAAGTTACTTTGATTTGCTTAAATACTTTAGTTAACCCAGATTTTAGATTCACTAAAAGCATAAAAAAAATTCATTACTTAAAATAAAATAAACATAACTGAAACAAAATATATATATACAAACCCAATTCCAAAAAAGTTGGGACACTGTACAAATTGTGAATAAAAAAAGGAATGCAATAATTTACAAATCTCATAAACTTATATTTTATTCACAATAGAATAGAAAGTGAGACATTTTGAAATGTCATGCCAAATATTGGCTCATTTTGGATTTCATGAGAGCTACACATTCCAAAAAAGTTGGGACAGGTAGCAATAAGAGGCCGGAAAAGTTAAATGTACATATAAGGAACAGCTGGAGGACCAATTTGCAACTTATTAGGTCAATTGGCAACATATTATAATATATGTTTATAAAAAGAGCCTCTCAGAGTGGCAGTGTCTCTCAGAAGTCAAGATGGGCAGAGGATCACCAATTCCCCCAATGCTGCGGTGAAAAATAGTGGAGCAATATCAGAAAGGAGTTTTTCAGACAAAAATTGCAAAGAGTTTGAAGTTATCATCATCTACAGTGCATAATATCATCCAAAGATTCAGAGAATCTGGAACAATCTCTGTGCGTAAGGTTCAAGGCCAGAAAACCATACTGGATGCCCGTGATCTTCGGGTCCTTAGACGGCACTGCATCACATACAGGAATGCTACTGTAATGGAAATCACAACATGGGCTCAGGAATACTTCCAGAAAACATTGTCGGTGAACACAATCCACCGTGCCATTCGCCGTTGCCGGCTAAAACTCTATAGGTCAAAAAAGAAGTCATATCTAAACATGATCCAGAAGCGCAAGCGTTTTCTCTGGGCCAAGGCTCATTTAAAATGGACTGTGGCAAAGTGGAAAACTGTTCTGTGGTCAGACGAATCAAAATTTGAAGTTCTTTTTGGAAAACTGGGATGCCATGTCATCCGGACTAAAGAGGACAAGGACAATCCAAGTTGTTATCAGCGTTCAGTTCAGAAGCCTGCATCTCTGATGGTATGGGGTTGTATGAGTGCGTGTGGCATGGGCAGCTTACACATCTGGAAAGGCACCATCAATGCTGAAAGGTATATCCAAGTTCTAGAACAACATATGCTCCCATCCAGACGTCATCTCTTTCAGGGAAGACCTTGCATTTTCCAACATGACAATGCCAGACCACATACTGCATCAATTACAACATCATGGCTGCGTAGAAGAAGGATCCGGGTACTGAAATGGCCAGCCTGCAGTCCAGATCTTTCACCCATAAAACATTTTTTTTGCGCATCATAAAGAGGAAGATGCGACAAAGAAGACCTAAGACAGTTGAGCAACTAGAAGCCTGTATTAGACAAGAATGGGACAACATTCCTATTCCTAAACTTGAGCAACTTGTCTCCTCAGTCCCCAGACGTTTGCAGACTGTTATAAAAAGAAGAGGGGATGCCACACAGTGGTAAACATGGCCTTGTCCCAACTTTTTTGAGATGTTGATGCCATAAAATTTATTCGGGACAATATTTTTCCCTTAAAATGATACATTTTCTCAGTTTAAACATTTGATATGTCATCTATGTTGTATTCTGAATAAAATATTCAAATTTGAAACTTCCACATCATTGCATTCTGTTTTTATTCACAATTTGTACCGTGTCCCACCTTTTTTGGAATCGGGTTTGTATATAAAAAAGATTTAATTTCAGCTATTTGCCATGAAAAACCCTGAACCACAAAACCAATCATAAGGGTCGATATTTTGAAATTGAGATTTATACATCATCTGAAAGATAATAAATAAGCTTTCCATTTCTGTATGATTTGTTAGTATCTTGGCCAAATATTGTCATATTCTATTTGAAAATCTGGAATCTGCAGGTGCAAAAAAATCAAAATATTGAGAAAATCACCTTTAAAGTCCTTAGCAACACATATCCACTCACAAATATAATTTTTGATATATTAACAGTAGTAAATTTGCAAAATATCATCATGGAACATGATCTTTACTTAATATCCTAATGATTTTTGGCATAAAAGAAAAATCTATAATTTTGACCCATTCAATGCATTGTTGGCTATTGCTACAAATATACCTGTGTGACTTATGACTGGTTTTGTGGTCCAGGGTCACATTTAGTTTAACCTTGATGTACTAAAATGACTGAAACTTATAAATTATATAGACATGCAGTATATAAAAAACGATTAATAAAACTGACAAAATGCACAACAAAATTACTAAAAATTTAAAACGAAAACAGAAAATATAAAAATAAAAACTAATTCGTATTAGTATTGATTGAAAATTATAATAGTATTTTAATTAAATTAAAATAACACTGGCTAAAACAATACAGACTGTTCATGCTAATAAACAAAGGGTTTTTTTTGTTTTTTTTTTCCCCTCCGTATACCAGCTGAAAAACATTCTCTCAGCAGCTCTGTTTTGGTTGGACTGCTACTCCTTGTCAACAGTCATAAAGAGAGAGAGAGAGAGATCATATAAGTTCATTGTTTTAGTTCTTGGCAATGTCTTTAGACCACATGTTCATGATCCTGGCTGGCATGTTTTATCTCAAGGTGTGGCAGTGGGGGGGTGGGGTGTTAAGGGGGTGGAAGGTTGTGGGTATCAGTCTTTCAGGTGTTTTGCCTCACCTGGGGGTAAGGACTGGCATTTCATCCTAAATCATGCAACTTGCATGCTGTCAGCACATGTCCAGGGGTGTGAACATTTAAGGTCAATGATTTCAAAACCATGTTGATGCTAAGGTCATATTTGAACCTATTTCTTTAGAAGAATGTGGTTTGTGAATATTTATTCATATCTCATTGTAAAATTCTTATTAATCGTACCACTTCCTGTTGTAGCTCTGTCTCTCGTGAGCTGTTGGGGCAGGTGTACACGGGTGTGGTTTTCACACTCAGTATCGTACAGCCAAGTACTGATAGATGGGCTGTGCTTTTCACGTCATGATGAATATCCTGTCCTTGTGGCTATGCTTTTATCGCTGCTCAGACATGATCCTCATTCCCTTATACACCTCACTTGGTCTTCCTGCTAAATTTCTTGTAGTACATTTTGTACAAATTAAGTAAGATCAGTGTCTTAACTATCAACAAAGGACTTTTCAATTTATTTGACTTCTTGGAATGTGAAGGAAAAGTGAAAATGGCACATCTCCAAGTGCTTCTTGGAGTCCGGTTGTCAAAAATCACCCTCTAGTTCTAGAAACTCACAGTCGAACAAAGACTTTATTCATTCTTAGTGTCTCACAACACTTGGAGCAAAGAAGCAGTATTTTCCTTGTTTTGTAGTGCACATTTTACATCAACTAGCATAAAAACTAGACAATTTGTTAATTTAACAAGTTCATACATGGACGTAATATCGATTGGAAAAATAATTTGAAAATAGGACTCTTGTACCTTTTCTGTTTGCAGGAAAAGATCTTTAAGCTTTACGAGCGGAAGCTTCATGGAGACTTTGATACAAACAGCCATATTCAAAAGAAGAAAGAGTTTCGCAACCCAAGGTCTGGAGATAACAATTGTTAATGACCCACCATGCACCAGACATAACCTGAAGCAGATTATATTTTGATACTGTTTTATTTGTTTGCAACCTAACCATGTGTTTGTGTTTTATAGTATTTATGAGAAGCTAATCCAGTTCTGTGGAATTGACGAACTTGGAACCAATTATCCAAAAGTATGTAATGCTTACCTGTTTATACCATGTAAACAAAAATTCTGTTTTGTAAAATATAACTTTTTGTGTTTACTTCTTTATAGGATATGTTTGACCCCCATGGCTGGTCAGAGGATTCATATTATGAGGCACTGGGTATGTTCTGCTTGAAATTAGATTTGACATTTCAACTCATATGGATTAAATTGACTACATTTGTTAACCATTTGTGTGTTGTCCTCTCCAAAGCCAAAGCTCAGAAGGCAGAGATGGACAAGCTGGAAAAAGCCAAAAAGGAAAAGACCAAGGTTAAAACCCTGAGGCACTCCACCTATTATTTATTTTATTTTTTTATTTTTAAATTATATTAAAAAACATTTGTTTGTTCTGTATGGGCCAAAACCTCACTGATGGTTACAATGTTTTTTTATTTTACCCATGTGTCTTTAGATTGAGTTTGTGACGGGCACCAAAAAAGGCACCGCTACTAATGCAGCAGCTCTGGCCACAAACACAACAACTGCCTCATCCACAGGTACAATGCATGATTTAGTGTTTGATGCAAAAAATGAGGGCTTTAAAATTTTACAGTGAGGAAATTGCAACATAAATATTCTGTAGTTCTATTATATTAGTTATGATAGTTCTAGTGCTGTCAAATCGATTAATCGCATCCAACATAAAAGTTTGTGTTTACATAATATATGTGTGTACTGTGTATAATTTTGTATATATAAATACACACACACATTCATGTATATATTTAAGCATGTATATAGTGTGTGTGTGTATATATATATATATATATATATATATATATATATATATATATATATATTTTATGTCTAAAAAATGTCTTAAATATGTCTTAAATAAACACACACATATATTATGTAAACACAAACTTTTATTTTTTGGATGCGATTAATCGATTTGACCACTATTGTTTTGTTGAAAAAAATACTCCTAAAAAAAAAAAAAAAAAAAAAAAAGTATTTCTCTATTTAAATAGATCTAAGTGAACAATCACCTTTTTAAAATGACTTAAAAGCATAGATATAATAACAAAGGAGCAATAATTGTTCAAATAAAGTATCAAAAGCAAGTAGTCATATGGTTTTATTGAATTAAACCTATGTTCTATGACCCTTCAGATGCCCAGAAGAGGAAGAGCAAGTGGGACTCAGCAGTGCCAGTGTCCCTGGCACAACCCGCCCTCCTCACCACCACTGCCACCCTCCCTGGAGTCGTCTCTGTGACCACAACAGCCAGCGGCACCAAGACCACAGTCATCTCAGCAGTGGGAACCATTCTCAAAAAAGCTAAGCAATGACACGAAAAATGTGACAGGAAAAAAAAAGACCGGAAATTTCACTTCAGTTTGCCAGATTGATAGTCAATGGCAGTGCCACATGTAAACATAACAAGTCCTGCTGTTTTACTTGAGCAACAGTTGGCTTCAACTGTCTGGCAGCTAGAATAGATGGTCTTTATCTCATTTTCAGTAAGAGAATATTTTGGATATACAGTATCATCATAACGGCATAATTATACCAGACATGTTCAACTTTGACTAGCTATTTCAAATGCATTCATCTGATGGTTCATGCTTTTTTTTTTTTGTATTTAAACTTCTTGGTTGTGTTTGCCCAGATGTTTTCCATTGAATTCATGTATGTAAAAACTATCCTGCAGCTGTCATACATTGCAAGCCACCTGAACTTTCATGTACAACATATGAAAACGATCAAACCTACAATAATTTGAGTAATTTCTTGTTTTTGTTTTTGGTTTTTTTTTTCCGTTTTTTTTTTTCCTTTTAGTTCATTGTTTGATAGAAGTCCAGTCAGGTTTGCTTACTATCTGTCTCCATTTTCATGTTTTGGATAGGTCATATCTCTGAACACCAATTAAACATCACTGGAGTATTCATTCAGTATCTTATTACAACTGATCAGGGCTAATTTCAAGTATCATATAGACCGAAGGGGGTCTTATAATTTGGTGAAAGTTAATTTTTACTTTTTTTCCTGTCATTTCTATCTTTTTTTTATTTCATTTTAGCAATGCAAGTAGGTATTTTTTAAAACATGTATATATTAAAATGACTCTGTGGCTTCTCTGTAGCTCAGCAGTGTAAAAATAAATGTTTTTTGTATCATTGCAAAGCTGTTGAATTTTTTAAAACAATGCTTTCTGTGTTTAATTCAAATCTGAAAGGATCTGCCTCCAGGATGAAGAAACAGATGTAGAAATGTAATGTCAGGTAGTGTTGAAGAACTTTGTTTTGGATGAGGAATGTGTTTTTGGGTTCTGAAATTGGAAGATGATGTGCATTTACTAGATGGATTGCTGATTTATATCCACGTGATACCTTTTCCATTCTGAACTTGAGCCATCCAAACTTTCGTTCGAGCTTAGAAATCCTGGGCAATGAGATTATTTTCTGGCACTTTCCTTTGAACACATTTAAAACATATTTAAAACCTGCTGAGAATGTGGTCATACAGCGGCAGCCTAGTGGTTAAATACCAATCGATAGGTTGTAGGTTCAAACCTACTACCCTTGATCTAGACACTTTACTCAAAGTGGACTTTTCTTTTGGATAAAACCTCACGGAAATGATCCAATTAGTAATTGGTGTTACATTAGAACAAATTATTTATGTTAATTTCTTTTTTTAACCTGTAAAATGGTTAACTTACACTACCGTTACAACATAGTTATTTATTTGTAAAAAACATTAGGCTATTTGAAGTAGCCTAATGTAAAAGTTTTTATTTTCACTTTTGATCAATTTAATTCATCCTTGAAGAATAAGTTTTAATTTCTTTAAAAAAAAATTTTCTCACCTCAAACTTTTCAACGGTTGTGTATTCCCCAGTTTAGCCTAGCCTCAACTTAACCATAATATGTTGGATTTTTTTCATCATTGCTATTATAACCTCATCAAAACGCATTATAAATGCGTTCTTCTAATTTCAATTGATTAGCAGACATTCTGAAATATAATTAATTGCATTTGCAATTGCAAATTCTGATGGCACATCTTACCCCACTCTCTCCTATTGGCCTGTCAAACTGATTTTTGATCAAATGCAAGGCTTTATGGTTGTATCAAATGTTTTTTTTCTTTTTCTTTTTATTAATTTTATTTGAATTTTGCATGGCCCCAGGTAAATCAGTTGACGCACAGGTGTGAGTTTGCCAGCTGAGATTGAGAGATGGAGATTGCGCGAGTGCAGTATGTGCTGACTGTGCGTCAGGGTGACTCAAATTGAAGACACACCCTGAACAGGCCCTGACTCCACTGATCTACCCTTAAATCCAGCCAAGAAGGATTACTCATGCAGTATGCATAATTATAATGTTGTTACCAAGCATTTAAACATACATAGTGATTCAGCCATTAAACCTGAACTTGACCATTTTTTTAACCTTCCTGTATTACTGTTGTGAGAGCTAGTAATTCAATTCTACCCACTTTAGTTGTATGTTTTTGCCAATATCATAAACCCATACCACATTTTTTTTTTTCTTCAAATATATATTTATTTTCAAAAAGCAAGTAGAATATAGGGGGGAGGGGTGTTGGATCATAAATGTAGGTAGAACATATGAGCTCACAATGTCATATTGAACATGTTGTTGCTAATTTGTTTGGTTTGCAAGATCCCAGTATGCATCATGGCATTAAATGAATTACAGAAACGATTCTAGTATTAGATTGCTGTTTGCTGGCTTTGATGTTTTTTCTCATTACGGTTAATTATTTGTTGTTTTTAGAATTATTATTTGATTGGTTAACATTATTAAGATTTGTGAGTTACATTATATATATATATATATATATATATATATATATATATATATATACAGAGAAACTATACCTTTTTTAAAGATCGTTTTTTGTAAATGTTTGTGAAAGAAGTCTCTTATTCTCAACAAGACTGCATTTAATGGATCAAAAATACAGTAAAACAAATAATATTACTGTTTAAAATAACTATTTAACTAATGCAATTAATACATGTGATGCAAAGCTGAATTTTCAGCATCATTACTCCAGTCTTCAGTGTCACATGATCCTCAAGAAATCATTCTAATATGCTGATTTGCTGCTCAAGAAACATTATTATTATTATCAATGTTGGGAGCAATTGTGCTGCTAAGTATTTGAATTCTTTGATGAACAACTTTTATGTGAAATAGAAAAAAACGTTTGAAGGGTATATATGCCTATATATTAATGTCTGTGAGACCATGTATCTCACTCAGAGGACGTACTGGACTTTTGTGATGTGTAATTGGATAATATAAACTTTTTTTTTTTTGGCTGGGTCATAGCCTAGCATTTTGCTCGTTGGAGTCTGAGTCTGACTCTTCTGAGTTGTTACTTTTTGGTCTGCTTTCAAAGACACAGCTAGCTAGCCGTTTTCATTTGTCCAGGCTGATTACAAATAACAAAAGAAAGTAATAAATTCAGAGTGAATCTTTTGTCATGTAAATGATGGGGCCGTTTGCCTCGCGCTTGCCAAAAATGTGCGTAATGCAGTCCAGGGCGTTTGCAAGTGCAAGGAAAATGTGAATTTATAAAAGCATGAATGTTTATGATACATATTTGAGCTGACTCGGAACGCGCCAATGATGCCCACAGATGTTTTCTAGGAGCTCGATGAGTTTTGACTGAGCGGAGTAGCTACTCTTTGAAGAGGTGAGTTAAATTTACTTTTGTTTGAGCAAATTATGCTCGTGTTGAGTATTGTAAGTGTTATAAAACTACTGCAAAACTGTTTGCAGAAGTTATGTGCTTCATGTGTGGTCGGATTTGCCAAGGGAAATCCTGAGAGAAATGATTGTGACCGCTTAGGGGGAAAACAATATTTGTTGTGTTTGTGTAATGTGGTATAATATAGGCTATATTTATGAAACGTATGCTTTGGTTTCAAGGGCTGGATAATACATACAACCTGCTATTACCGTTGTAACCACCTTTGTTTTACTATATTGTTACTACAAAAACATCAACAACAACTGGTAAATTGGTATTAGTCACCACTGTCGTCAGCAATAGAAATTAAACAATGGCTATTCTGAGAGCTTATTACACTTGCATGTGTTTTTTTCTTTTCTTTTAGAAATGCATAAATCCTATATTTTTTATATTAAAAAAAAATCATTTTGGTGAGCGAGAGAGCCTGATGTGTTTGATAAACATTATTTTAACAGATCCCATATTATTATTAGATAAATCAGAAACAATAACAGTAACCATAATGATTTTTTTTTTTTTTTTTTTTTTTTTTTTTTTTTGTTTGGTGGAGAAGGGAAATCCTGAGAGGGATGCTCTTGACTGCTAAGGAGGAAAACAATATTTATTTTGGAAATTGTGTCCGAAATTGGCAGAAGATATAGCAATAAAACATGTTTTTGTTTCAAGTACAAAAATGTAGGCTACACACGACTTACAAGCAAACCTGTAATATTTGGTAGGCAGTTTATTGCCCTTTTCAACTGATTCGTTTGTATCTTTGTGCCAATTTTTATGCAAAACATGATCATATGAATTGAGTGTTTAAAAGAATGCGAATTGGATGTCTCTTTTGTGGCATAAATTATGCTTTATGTACTTTGATGTTTAAAAAAAAAATAATAATCCAAGGGAAACATTCAAGCATGTGAGGAAATGCACTTGGAACTTCTTTTGATGTCCGGCAGTCAGAAATGGCAATAACAGCTCAGGTTTTCCACAGGTCATCCCCGAGGGAGAGCTGTACCACACACATCCCTTTCTAATGTTTCACTGAGTGCCAGGCAGTCTGATTGTTACTTGGGGAAGGACACACCTTGTTTCTGACTCATTGTGTGTTTAGTGTTATGCATCTGCCCTGCGGGAATGTGGTTCCCATGATTTCTCGTTGCCATGGTTTGTCTGTGTGTTTTTACAGAGTGTTTTCGGCTTGTGAATTTAGTAAGCGTTAGAATGAATAATTGACACCTGGTCTGTCTATGTATCATGCATCGGTATCTATCTGTCTGTCTGTCTGTCTGTCTTCATCTATCTCTCAAATTGTCTATCCATCCCTCCATCCATCCATCCATCCATCCATTTACTGCATGTCTATCTCTCAAATTATCTATCTATCTATCTATCTATCTATCTATCTATCAAATTGTCTATCCATCCATCCATCCATCCATCCATTTACTGCATGTCTATCTATCTATCTATCTATCTACTGCATGTCTGTCTTTCAAATTGTCCATCCATCCATCCATCCATCCATCCATCCATTTACTGCATGTCTATCTATCTATCAATCAAATTGTCTATCCATCCATCCATCCATCTATTTACTGCATGTCTATCTATCTATCTATCTATCTATCTCTCAAATTGTCTATCCATCCATCTTTTTACTGCATGTCTGTCTTTCAAATTGTCCATCCATCCATCCATCCATCCATCTATTTACTGCATGTCTATCTATCTATCTATCTATCTATCTATCTATCTATCTATCTATCTAATTGTCCATCCATCCATCCATCCTCTCTGTCTTCATCTATCTCTCAAATTGTCTATCCATCATCCATCCATCTCTTTACTGCATGTCTGTCTCTCAAATTATCCATCCATCCATCCATCCATCCACTGCATGTCTATCTCTCAAACTATCTATCGATCTATTATGGTTTTATGGTTCGGCACGCACTTACACCGCGGTTCATTGCGAATGCTGATCTATATGGTTTGTTGAAAATAGAAACGTGTAAAACAGACAGAGTTCGGATAATGTATGTTTCAGTCGATGAATACGCATTCTGGCTTCCCAAAACGTTACAACATCGATTATGAAAAAGCGTGGACAAAACTGTTACTCTCTGTAAATTTAGTTCACTAAATTTAGATATCCTAACAAACATAGTCGGTTATGTCTTGAGTGAACGTATAACAGTCGAAAAAAGAGAATGTGTAACAGTATATGTACTGGATCGTGCATTATGTCTGAAAGGAAAAGAAGCCTATTCCTGCTGCCTGTGTTTTTAATGTTAATTAAACAACAAATGACAAAGAAATCACTCACTGCTCTTGACTGAATAGCTTTTGTAACTAAATAATGATTTATCTTTATTTAATTTATACAGTGAAGATAACATGCAGTGTTTTATATTTGACTATTTTATTCATTTTCTGTACCTGAAAAGCACTGTTTATTTTATTTGAATCTTTGCTCTATTGTATTGATTTGCGCTGTTGCTTGTAGTTTGATTAGCCTATTTGTTCTTATTTTCTTTATTTTTATTGGATGGTAGTATTTTTTTACCTGATTATGGCACATACCGAACCGTACCGAAACCGTGAGCCTAAAACCGCGATACAAACCGAACCGTGAGAAATCTGAAATGTTGCACCCCTACTATCTATCTATCTATCTATCTATCTATCTATCTATCTATCATCTCTCTGTCTCTCTCTCTCTCTCTCTCTCTCTCTTTCTTTCTCTCTCTAAACTGGTCTGGATGAGGTCACTGACCTGGTCAAGTTGTAAATGGAGGTCGTTTACTGTTGCTTTGTTCCTGCACAGGAATGCATGTTTTCACCACTCTCTCTCTTTCTGTCTTCTCGTTTCGAATGCTGTCCCTGTATGTCTCGCCTCCTCTCTTGCTGTCTCACTTTCTCTTTTCCCTCTTGAATTGGGGCACATTTTTGTGGCAGTGACATTTGAAAGACTTCAAAGGCAGTGCTCAGTGTGCGCTGCTGAGTTCATTTGAGTGTGTGAAGCCTATCGGATTGTTTTTCGAGCATGCCTCTGGGTTTAGTTTGTCGCTTTCAAAACTATCCTCATCGTCTTAAAGTTTGATCAGGCACGTGTTTGTGTTTTTTCCGCTGTATCCATGTGCAGAAATGAGTGCGGCAACGATTCTTTGTACCCTGCAGGCAATATATCTGCCTGCCACTCCCTGTACAAGGTCAGTCAGGGCAGGGTTTCTTCACTCGTTCTCTCTCTCTCTCACTCACTCTCTTTTCCTCTCCACTAGGGGAGGAGCTCTGACCTGTCATTCTCAAGTCCACACAGGTGAGGGTGCTGCTAAAGGAATGTGCAGAGAGCAAGTGAGCAAAGGACAGAGGGAAAGGTGGAGCGAGCTTGTTACCTCACAAAGCCAGCGAAAGAAAGGAAGGGTGTTGCCTTCAACCCACCTGAACCACTTGAGCAAGAGAGGAGGGACCAGACACACATTCACTCTTAAACACAAGTCGCATCTGGGGGAATATTCAGTCGATTCTGCACAGCACAAAGTGGGATAGGTGGGGGACTTTTTCCTGCAAGCACAAGAAGATTGCCTGTTGCTTGGATTTGTGAAGACGCAGGTGGAAAAGAGGTTCTTTTTACCTCTTTGTTTAATCATTGGACAACAGGGAGAGAATTAAGGATTTTCTTTTAGAGAACTTTGCTGTTTCTTTGTGGACTCTGAGACTTGGATTGGGAAACAACAAACTAAGAGGTTTGTGGGATCAACAATGTTTTTGTAAAGCCTCACAGTCCTGCATATTTTGTAAGGCTCTTTTTTATCTCTCTACTTCCCCTTTACTCTTTGCTTGCTTGTGTCTTTTTGTTTGCTAATGATTGTGGCTGGCGATATGAAGAATAGAAATCTTTGAATCAGTTTGTTCTAGTTCTTTGAAGTTTGCCCACTACTTTTCAGCTCTTTCTGCTCTTTAATCTTTTTTAAATTAAATCCTTATGAAGATATGAGAGGTAAAGAAGGTGTTTGGCTGTTGGTTGTTATGCCTTTTGCAATGAGAGAGTTTGAAGTTGCACCATTCATTTGCAGTTGTTCATTTTAATTTTAATGTTGTTATGCAATTGTGCCCATCAAATCACACTTGTTTCTGGATCGTATTGTGACTGCTGGGTTTGGTTATGGTATTGTGATGCCGTTATCATTCTCAGATCGATTAACATTTAGTAGAATTTGTATTTAGCTTGAAAAAGATTTGCTGGTTGGAAAAGTTTCACAGAATGGATGGAATGACATATTTATTCCTTAATAACATGCTTCATTTGCCACACAAAAATGTCAAGTACACAAAATACTTGTATTAGGTACTTTTGGGTTATGTTGTTTTTGTCTGTGTATGACTAAACATGATTTATCTGCCCATTTGTGAGGTTAGCACAGCACAGATCAGGTTCACAATAGCATGTTAAGGTCTGTTTGGGTCTCAGGCACAGTGATATTTATATGAGATTGAGTTTTCTCTCATCCTGGAGTGAAATTCCAGCGCTGTTGGTCAAAATATGAACTTAGAGCAGATATACGTGAATGTAAAGTTGATGGATGTGCCAACACCAAGTTTAGAACATCCTTTTTTGTTGGGCGGGGGAATGATTGATTTGTATATTTTGGGATTTTGGAGGGAGTTTTTGATAGATAAAAAATTGAAAGGCTTTCGACTTAACATGATAATTTAGTATAATTATTTATATAAAAGTAAAAACATGTAATTTAATGACATTTAATCATGCTCCCTGTAAATCCTTGTTGTTTTTTGCAGGTCTGCAGTCACTGCAGCACCAGCTGCTACTACAGGCAAAATTTTTCACTAAATTCACTATGTTTAGTAGAGCAGGCAGCACATTATGAGTACAGAGGTGTTCAAATATGTTTAGTGGAATGATATAAACTAAAAGTTGTGATGCAATGTCTGTCTGATGCATACAGCATGTGTGTTGATGACATAATGCAAGTATGTGTCCTGTTTCTACCCCGTAATTAGACTTTATTCAGCAAATACTGATATGATCAAATTCACAGATTAATATAAAGTAATTAATCATGGGGAAAAATCAACTGAACGTCCTAACACTCCCTTATTATCTTTCTTTGTAGAAAAAAATAAAAAGACCAAAATTTAATGCACAAATATATATGAAAAGGTGTTCTCAAACTTTCCACTGTCTTTCTCTTCCCTGGATTCTGTGTCCATCTGTAGAGGATATGAGCGGAATTCCTGAGAAATCGTTGGGCTGTTTCTCCTCTTGACTGTCAGAGTTCAGATTTATGGGGGGTGAAATGGGCTCAACTTTCATTTGATGTTTTCAGGGAGAAAGGAAGCGGGTGAAAAGCGAGAGAAGGTGATATCAGCAGGTGGATCAGATTTCTGCTGCTGTTTTAGTGATTTAAGCAGCTGAAGTGCATGCTATTCTTCTTTCTGTAGATTAGATATGGACAGCGGTCTGTAAAAGTCTCTAAAAGTCTAATGGACATGCAGAAATATAGTGTAGATTTAAAGTAAATATCCACTGCTGTGTCTGGTCATCAAAGTCATCATTATGAAGTTTTTACTGCATGTTTTTTTGGTGTTTATCAAGGCACATGTTTGCATGCCTTGAATTACTCAGTTCACTTACGATCAGTTCTGGTGTGTATTTCTGTGTGTGTTTGTGCATGTGTATATGTATGACATCTGTTCACCATGTTTAAATTTATGTAATATGTGTGATCCTGCTATTGGTTTATTTGTGTTCCAGACTGAAATGGGAGGATGGGCGCTGCGTCTCGCTGTGGGCATCTACGTTCTCATGCTCGCTGTGACAGCCGGCCATGCTAATGAGGGTGGGAACATCAAATCTTAAGCCCCTTAAACCTCAAATTTCAATTACAAACACTTTTACTTAGGAAGCAATACAAAGTCAGTTAAAAACAGATTACTTTCTGTTAACTATTATCAGTAATGACAACATGTCATTACATTGGATAATAAAACCACCCCAAATGTCATTTTTTTAAAGGATTTTCAAGCAAAAGAAAAAGTTTATTAAAGTCATTTGCAAAAATCTCTAGCATTATTTGTTTGCAAATGCCACTTATATTTTATTTTATGCAGTGAAATTCAGAAATGTTACCTAAATGTATACAGTAACGCTAAGAAAACCTTAATTGCTGAGTTCAAAACATTTAAAACCAAATTCAAAGACAGAATTACCTCTGTTATATGCTAAATATGTTTTTTTTGTGTGTGTGTGTGTGTTACATAGTGAACCACTGTACCGCTGCCAGGGCCAAAACCTGCTCAGAATGTATCCAGATCGGCAAAGGATGTGCATACTGCCCCGATGAGGTGAAAATTCACTGATCCTTATGCTGTAGAATGAACTGATGTTGTATATGCGTTTGACATGTTTTCCTAAATGAATATGTATTAATTATGACATTTTGATTGAGAGATCAGGTCTGTAGAAGAGTTTTGTAATGTTAACCATTGCAATATGATTATAAATGTCCAAAACAGCAATTTCACTGTTCAGTTTCAATTATGACATGCAACAATCGTATTAAATGGTGATTTGAGGGAGCAGTTCTTCTCCAATTAGCTTTAATAACGTAAAAAATTTTAGGGTCGGTAAGATTTTTAATGCTTTTGAAAGATGTGCATAATTATGTGCACTGAGGCTGCATTTATTTGATCAAAAATACAGTAACAGTCCGCCCCTGTCTCTCTCCCACATCGCTTCCTGTCAACTAAATGTGCTATCTCAATAAAAAGGCAAAAACGGCAAAAATAAATCTTTAAAAAAATATATGTAATAAGGTACGATTAGGCACAATGTTTTTATAAAATGTTTACCACACAATACAAGTATTAAAGCCAAAAATATATGTATCAGTGCAACTTTCATGAAGTAAAATCACTAAAAGCCTTCCTTCCGCCGGAAGTAGTCCCTGACCGTGAACAGCAACAGAAGTTACATTATTACACCATTAGATGGCGGCACAGATCTTTATGAGTGTGTCAATCAGTAGCGAAGACTTTTTACATTGAAAAGACTGCATTGTTGTGATCACGGAACAGGACCCAACTGACAAATGCTTTGACTAGCGCTGTCAGTCACGGGAAAACCCCTTAACTGTTAAAAGGACAAGATAATACATCAGACATTTAATGAATGAAAATGCGCTCGCTCACTCGATCTCTTTCTCACAATACTCTTCTACATAATACAGTAAGCTTCAATGAACAACATCAATTGAGAACATACAGTTTACGTTGCTAAGAGTGGTTGCTAAGGGTGTTGTGTAGTGATACACAGAACCATTGGGTGAAGCGGTCATAGCTGTGTTTCATCATGAATAAAACACAGCTATTGACCAATCAGAATCAAGGGCAGGAACTAACCGTTGTATAAAAATAAATAAACAATAAAAAAATACAGTAACAGTAATGTTGTGAAATATTGTTACAATTTAAATACACATTTTTTATATATATTTTAAAATGTAATTTATTCCTGTGACGGCAAAGCTGAAGTCTCAGCAGCCGTTACTCTTGTGGTCAGTCTCACACGATCCTTCAGAAATTTTTCTAATATGCTGATTTTGTGCTCAAGAAGCATTTCTTATTATTATTTCAGTCATGACAGCTCTCGGGATAGTTTGTAAAACATTTTATTATTGTAATTGGAATGTGCATAGTTTCGGTCTTGGCGGACTAGATCTGCTGCGCTGCTGCTGCTGTTGCAGAGCAGGTACAACTTGCTTTTGCTAAATGCTCAGAACATACAATTGAACATACAATGGAAACATGCTTCTGCTGCTAAAGAGAGGGTGACCCCCTGTAGCAGATCTAGGCAGGTGGTGCTGGGGAGGTGGAGGGTTAGAATAAGAATTTGTATAGCACGCAGAGATTCGTTTGAATGCGTTTGCTTATAAAGGGAAATAGTAATGGATACATGAAATCAGTTGGCTGAGAATGTTACATTGAACAGACCAATCAGAACACGAGTAGAGTTTCATGGCTGAACTACTCATTTTTGTGTAAACTGTGATGCATTTTTTTTTTCAGGATTCTTTGAAGAATGGAAAGTTTGGAAGAACAGCATTTATTTGAAATAGAAATTTTTTGTAACATTATAAATGTTTTAACTGTCACTTTTAATGTCATTGCTGAATAAAAAAAAATTATACTGACCCCAAACGTTTGAACAGTCCCCACCGTAACATTGTGTTTAGTTATTTGTATGTTCATAAAACCTATTGTAGCTCTCTGTATGAACACAGTTATGTAATTGCTTTTATTTGTATTTTATTTTTCTCATCAGATCTTCGAGTATGAGCGTTGTGACCTGAAGGAAAACTTGGAGGCTCTTAAATGTAGTCGGATGGTAACAATTGAGAGCTCCAGCAAAATTGAACAGGTTTTTATTTCAGACTCTACTGACATGTCCCTCACTTCAGTTACATTTCCATATCATGGAATCATGTGTGTTTATGCGTTCATGTGTCTTTGTGTGTTTTTCAGAACGTGCAAATCAATCAGGCACTAAAGTACTCTCAGGTGGCCCCTCAGCTAATGGACATGACGCTTCTCCCCGGGGAAGAGAAGGAGGTGGAGATGGAAGTGTTTGAACCAGCCCGTGGCCCTCTGGACCTCTACATCCTCATGGACTTCTCGAACTCTATGTCTGACGATTTGGACAACCTGAAGAAAATGGGAAAAGAGCTGGGTGAGTGAAGAATGTATTAAGATCTAGGCTGGTAAACATTTTAATTCATTGCTAGGGGATATTTGTGATGATTTGCTGAAAGTGTCAAATTAGGCTCCATTGTGAATTGTGATTTTTTTTTTTAACTTAAACTAGAGGTGGTCATTTTAGTTGAATCAGTTCAAAAGGACTATTTCAGTGAATCAAAAACTCAACAATTCATTCTCATCATCTTACAGTGTTCACACTGGTCTCTGAGTGACAATTTTCATACAGTAATTTAAAATGTATTATATATAATAATATATTGTTAAACATTGCTTATGTATTGTGGGGTTTTTTTAGTTTTTTTTTTAGTTTTTACATTTTAACATTTTTAACCTAATTTGCTTAACAATAGCTGTTTGTTGAAATGATGCTTCCTCTGACTGGAAAAAAGCACATTTCAGAGCAAATCTATCAATCAGTTGATCAATCAATCAATATATTTGCTCTGAAATGGTTTAAAATGTGTTTTTATCTCAAAAAATCCATGTGTATATATAGTATTTTATAATATTTCATGCATCACCCCTTACAATGTTTGAACCAGGCTAACTATATAGCTATACATGCATGCACAAACTTTGAATAAATAAATGAATGAATGGAATGAATGAATGAATGAATGAATGAATGAATACTTATTACTAAACTGTCAGGTTATCAAACTAAACTATCATATTTACAGAAATCATCATGATACTAAAAGATAAGAGATTTAAAAAGATTTAAAATCACATGATAAGGCCTATTGTAAATTAACATCTCTACTATCATGCTATGCTGCAACAGGGTGTGTTTTTGTTACTTTTACTGTACTTTTTTTTTTTTTTACATTGGCTATTGGGTTTGTATCTTGAGCCATAAGTATTGCGTTATTTAGATGGTGGGTCAAGTTAAAAGCAGTTCAACACTTTGAATGCAAGAACATTTTTGAATTAATATCCCTTGAGCAAACTATGATTGGGTGCCACACTCATGAGTACAAAATTGTCTGTTTTTGCAACGTTTTGATATTCATTCATTGTCTCACCCCATGCAGCTGATCTTGTTGGCGATCTCTCTGATGATTACACCATCGGATTTGGCAAGTTTGTGGACAAAGTCACCGAGCCTCAGACAGACATGAGGCCAGCCAAGTAAGATAAATGCACTGTTACTGCACCACACAGTTTAACTTCATCTGCACATGCTCCTTATATATGTTTTCCCTCTTATAGATTAGCTGAGCCGTGGACCAACAGTGACCCTCCGTTTTCATTCCGTCACGTCATCACTCTCACCAACGACACCAACTCCTTCAGACAGAAGCTCCAGCGAGAGCGCATATCAGGCAACCTGGATGCCCCTGAGGGGGGTTTTGATGCCATCTTACAGACTGCTGTCTGCCAGGTACTGACATGTTGGTAGATGGAAGTAGAAAATACAATTGATTGCCTTGCTTGGCATTTACAGTACTGGAAATGATTTGCTTGCTTCTTACTGGTACAGTATAACTTGTTTCTTCTTTTCACAGGAACAGATTGGCTGGAGGCAACACAGCACTCACTTGCTTGTCTTCTCCACCGAATCGGCTTTCCATTATGAGGCAGACGGTGCCAACGTGCTCGCGGGCATCTTGGACCGTAACGACGAGCAATGCCATCTTACTTCAGAGGGAAAATACACACATGACGTTCGTCAAGACTACCCATCTATACCCACCCTAGTGCGACTTCTGGTTAAACATAACATCATCCCAATCTTCGCTATTACCAACCACTCCTACTCCTACTATGAGGTGTGTATGCCTTTAAATACGTATTTTTATTATCTCAATGACATAAATGCATCTTGCCTCCATTTAGAGTACAGTAACCACAATATGAGTGAAGATTATATTGAAAATGTGGTAGCACTTTATTTTGCAGTCCTGTTCCCCATGTACATACTATGTACTTATTATAGTAAATGCAATAATTGGGTAATAACTAGTTACTAACCCTGAAACCTAACCTTAACCCATGTACTTATCTTGTATTACCCATTACTTTCTTATGTAAGTTCACTGTAAGTACATGTAAGTGCACGTACTGTAAAATAAAGTGCAACCGAAAATGTGATATAGCTTTTGTTGTGAAACAAGTGTGATGTTTTCCTTTGTATGGATATGTATGTAGAAATTGCATGAATACTTCCCTATTGCTGAGCTGGGACAGTTACAAGAAGATTCCTCCAACATCTTGAGCATTTTAGGAAAAGCTTTTGAGGTAAATTAATTTTCTTAACAAATACTATGGAAGCTTGTTTCCGCCATGAAATAAAAAATAGAAAAGAATTGCGAGTTATAAAGTCAGAATTGCGTGATATAAAGTCAGAATTGTGTGATATAAAGTCAGAATTGCATGATATAAAGTCAGAATTATGTGATATAAAGTCAGAATTGCGTGATATAAAGTCAGAATTGCGTGATATAAAGTCAGAATTGCAAGTTCTAAAATCAGAATTGCGTGATATAAAGTCAGAATTGTGTGATATAAAGTCTGAATTGCGAGTTATAAAGTCAGAATTGCGAGTTATAAAATCAGAATTGCGTGATATAAAGTCAGAATTGCGTGATATAAAGTCAGAATTGCAAGTTCTAAAGTCAGAATTGCAAGTTCTAAAATCAGAATTGTGAGTTATAAAGTCAGAATTGCGTGATATAAAGTCAGAATTGCGTGATATAAAGTCAGAATTGTGTGATATAAAGTCTGAATTGCGAGTTATAAAGTCAGAATTGCGAGTTATAAAGTCAGAATTGTGTGATATAAAGTCAGAATTGCGAGTTCTAAAATCAGAATTGTGAGTTATAAAGTCAGAATTGCGTGATATAAAGTCAGAATTGCGTGATATAAAGTCAGAATTGTGTGATATAAAGTCTGAATTGCGAGTTATAAAGTCAGAATTGCGAGTTATAAAGTCAGAATTGTGTGATATAAAGTCAGAATTGCGAGTTATAAAATCAGAATTGCGTGATATAAAGTCAGAATTGCGTGATATAAAGTCAGAATTGCAAGTTCTAAAGTCAGAATTGCAAGTTCTAAAATCAGAATTGTGAGTTATAAAGTCAGAATTGCGTGATATAAAGTCAGAATTGCGTGATATAAAGTCAGAATTGTGTGATATAAAGTCAGAATTGTGTGATATAAAGTCAGAATTGCGAGTTATAAAATCAGAATTGCGTGATATAAAGTCAGAATTATGTGATATAAAGTCAGAATTGCGAGTTATAAAGTCAGAATTGCGTGATATAAAGTCAGAATTATGTGATATAAAGTCAGAATTGCGTGATATAAAGTCAGAATTGCGTGATATAAAGTCAGAATTATGTGATATAAAGTCAGAATTGCGAGTTATAAAGTCAGAATTGTGTGATATAAAGTCCGAATTGCGAGTTATAAAATCAGAATTGCGTGATATAAAGTCAGAATTGCGTGATATAAAGTCAGAATTGCGTGATATAAAGTCAGAATTGCAAGTTCTAAAGTCAGAATTGCAAGTTCTAAAATCAGAATTGTGAGTTATAAAGTCAGAATTGCGTGATATAAAGTCAGAATTGCGTGATATAAAGTCAGAATTGTGTGATATAAAGTCAGAATTGTGTGATATAAAGTCAGAATTGCGAGTTATAAAATCAGAATTGCGTGATATAAAGTCAGAATTATGTGATATAAAGTCAGAATTGCGAGTTATAAAGTCAGAATTGCGAGTTATAAAATCAGAATTGCGTGATATAAAGTCAGAATTATGTGATATAAAGTCAGAATTGCGAGTTATAAAGTCAGAATTGCGTGATATAAAGTCAGAATTGCGTGATATAAAGTCAGAATTATGTGATATAAAGTCAGAATTGCGAGTTATAAAGTCAGAATTGCGTGATATAAAGTCAGAATTATGTGATATAAAGTCAGAATTGCGTGATATAAAGTCAGAATTGCGTGATATAAAGTCAGAATTATGTGATATAAAGTCAGAATTGCGAGTTATAAAGTCAGAATTGTGTGATATAAAGTCAGAATTGCGTGATATAAAGTCAGAATTGCGTGATATAAAGTCAGAATTGCAAGTTCTAAAGTCAGAATTGCAAGTTCTAAAATCAGAATTGTGAGTTATAAAGTCAGAATTGCGTGATATAAAGTCAGAATTGCGTGATATAAAGTCAGAATTGTGTGATATAAAGTCAGAATTGTGTGATATAAAGTCAGAATTGCGAGTTATAAAATCAGAATTGCGTGATATAAAGTCAGAATTATGTGATATAAAGTCAGAATTGCGAGTTATAAAGTCAGAATTGCGAGTTATAAAATCAGAATTGCGTGATATAAAGTCAGAATTATGTGATATAGTCAGAATTGCGAGTTATAAAGTCAGAATTGCGTGATATAAAGTCAGAATTGCGTGATATAAAGTCAGAATTGTGTGATATAAAGTCAGAATTGTGTGATATAAAGTCAGAATTGCGAGTTATAAAATCAGAATTGCGTGATATAAAGTCAGAATTGCGTAATATAAAGTCAGAATCGCGAGTTATAAAATCAGAATTGCGTGATATAAAGTCAGAATTGTGTGATATAAAGTCTGAATTGCGAGTTATAAAGTCAGAATTGCGAGTTATAAAGTCAGAATTGTGTGATATAAAGTCAGAATTGCGAGTTATAAAATCAGAATTGCGTGATATAAAGTCAGAATTGCGTGATATAAAGTCAGAATTGCAAGTTCTAAAGTCAGAATTGCAAGTTCTAAAATCAGAATTGTGAGTTATAAAGTCAGAATTGCGTGATATAAAGTCAGAATTGCGTGATATAAAGTCAGAATTGTGTGATATAAAGTCAGAATTGTGTGATATAAAGTCAGAATTGCGAGTTATAAAATCAGAATTGCGTGATATAAAGTCAGAATTGCGAGTTATAAAGTCAGAATTGTGTGATATAAAGTCCGAATTGCGAGTTATAAAATCAGAATTGCGTGATATAAAGTCAGAATTGCGTGATATAAAGTCAGAATTGCGTGATATAAAGTCAGAATTGCAAGTTCTAAAGTCAGAATTGCAAGTTCTAAAATCAGAATTGTGAGTTATAAAGTCAGAATTGCGTGATATAAAGTCAGAATTGCGTGATATAAAGTCAGAATTGTGTGATATAAAGTCAGAATTGTGTGATATAAAGTCAGAATTGCGAGTTATAAAATCAGAATTGCGTGATATAAAGTCAGAATTATGTGATATAAAGTCAGAATTGCGAGTTATAAAGTCAGAATTGCGAGTTATAAAATCAGAATTGCGTGATATAAAGTCAGAATTATGTGATATAAAGTCAGAATTGCGAGTTATAAAGTCAGAATTGCGTGATATAAAGTCAGAATTGCGTGATATAAAGTCAGAATTATGTGATATAAAGTCAGAATTGCGAGTTATAAAGTCAGAATTGCGTGATATAAAGTCAGAATTATGTGATATAAAGTCAGAATTGCGTGATATAAAGTCAGAATTGCGTGATATAAAGTCAGAATTATGTGATATAAAGTCAGAATTGCGAGTTATAAAGTCAGAATTGTGTGATATAAAGTCAGAATTGCGTGATATAAAGTCAGAATTGCGTGATATAAAGTCAGAATTGCAAGTTCTAAAGTCAGAATTGCAAGTTCTAAAATCAGAATTGTGAGTTATAAAGTCAGAATTGCGTGATATAAAGTCAGAATTGCGTGATATAAAGTCAGAATTGTGTGATATAAAGTCAGAATTGTGTGATATAAAGTCAGAATTGCGAGTTATAAAATCAGAATTGCGTGATATAAAGTCAGAATTATGTGATATAAAGTCAGAATTGCGAGTTATAAAGTCAGAATTGCGAGTTATAAAATCAGAATTGCGTGATATAAAGTCAGAATTATGTGATATAAAGTCAGAATTGCGAGTTATAAAGTCAGAATTGCGTGATATAAAGTCAGAATTGCGTGATATAAAGTCAGAATTGTGTGATATAAAGTCAGAATTGTGTGATATAAAGTCAGAATTGCGAGTTATAAAATCAGAATTGCGTGATATAAAGTCAGAATTGCGTAATATAAAGTCAGAATCGCGAGTTATAAAATCAGAATTGCGTGATATAAAGTCAGAATTATGTGATATAAAGTCAGAATTGCGTAATATAAAGTCAGAATTGCGAGTTATAAAATCAGAATTGCGTGATATAAAGTCAGAATTATGTGATATAAAGTCAGAATTGCGTAATATAAAGTCAGAATTGCAAGTTATAAAATCAGAATTGCGTGATATAAAGTCAGAATTGCGAGTTATAAAGCCAGAATTGTGTGATATAAAGTCAGAATTGCGTGATATAAAGTCAGAATTGCGCGTTATAAAGACAGAATTGCATGATATAAAGTCAGAATTGTGTGATATAAAGTCAGAATTGCGCATTATAAAGTCAGAATTGCGAGTTATAAAGTCAGAATTGCGAGTTATAAAGTCAGAATTGCGAGTTATAAAGTCAGAATTGCGTGATAAAAACACAATTATGAGATATAAAGTTACAATTCTGACTTTATAACACGCAATTCTGACTTTATAACAAATATAATATAAATATAATATGATGATATAATATAATAAAATAACAAAATCTTGTAATTGCGAGAAAAAAAAATTATAATTGTGAGAAAAAAACTCACAATTACCTTTTTTATTTTTTGATTATTTGCGGAAACAAGCTTCCATAAAATATGCTGCTAGGATTTATTTTCAAATTTGAGGTAACTCTTTATCATTTTTTGAACAGAATATTCGTTCCAAGATCAGTATCCGTGTAGAGGACACACCAAAGGCGGTGGATGCCAAAATTCTATCTCAGTCCGGCACTTCTTCTGAATTTGGCGATTTCAAAATCACACCAGGAGATATTGTGAGTGTCTTTGCCTTAGTTTTAATGCAACTACAACTGTAGGCTCTCACATACTTTTCAGTTTTTCAAAAGGAAGGAAATGAAGGAAAAACATAAAATGACTGAATCATAAACCAGGTTGGGTCAGTAGGTTTTTTTTTTTTTTTTTTCATGCCCTAGTGATATTTCCCCAGCACTTAAGACAAACTATTTATTTATTTGTTTGTTTGCTATTTTTCATACATATTTATAAATTATTCATTTTTTTATTTATTAAATTATTTAATGTAATTTATTACATATCCAACAGAAAATCAGAGACATGATGAGTCAATGCAATTTTATAAACAAACAAAATCCTTGTTATAAAGACCGTGATTTAAATTTTTCACTTGTTTCTAGGGTAAATTTAGAGTCCATATGAAGGCTCTTACTCAGGTGGGAGAGGATCATGTGTGTAAGGCCAACCAGGCTGATCGGAAGGGAACCTTGAGAGTCAAACCCACCACCTTTAGCTCCGCATTCAGAATCAATGCTGAAGTGCTCTGTCATACATGTGAATGCGAAAAGGTGAGGTTTGCTGCCTCTTTAAAGCCCTTCTCTTGTTCTGTGTGTTTATTTCAAATCTTACACTTCTCTTTCTATTTAAAATCAGACCCCGGTTAAAAATGCGGTGCGCTGTAATGGCCATGGAGATCTTGTCTGTGGGAAATGCCAGTGTTCTGAAGGATGGTATGATGGAAATAAATCTCCTTTGACATTTTTGTTTTGTACCTATCATATATGTAGCAGTCCATAACCATAAGTCTATGCTCTGCCCCTCATAGGCAAGGCCCTTTCTGTAACTGTTCAACAGGGGTCTCCACAGACTCTGCCACGTGCATCGAACCTGGGAAGTCAGAGCCGTGCTCGGGCAGAGGAGACTGCATGTGTGGGACCTGTGTGTGCTATAACCCAAACCAGTTTGAAGGGCCATTCTGCCAGTTTGACAAATCTCAGTGTCAGAGATTTGGTGGATTTCTCTGTAATGGTTAGTATAAATATTTTTTCAAATTAGTATATCCCAAATTTAGCTTGAGAGAAGAAAGAAAAACAGGAAATTTGAAAATGTTGTACGTGCTTTGACCGTTACCACTTTGAGGTTTGTGACCTTTCACCTTTGTTGACAACAGAGCGTGGAAGCTGCAGTATGGGCAGATGTGTGTGTACACCAGGCTGGTCGGGAGATGCCTGTGAATGTCCCATCAGCAACGACTCTTGTCGAGACAGCAAAGGGGTAAAGCTCACAAAAATTTACTAAGCAAGTAAACTATCATTCAAAAGTTTGGGGTCAGTAACATTTTTTTTTTAAATGAATACTTTCATTCAGCAAGGATGCTTTAAATTGAACAAAAGTGATAGTAAAGATATTTATTCAAATATGCATTTCTATTGAACTTTCCACTCATCAAAGATCCAGAAAATCACAAGAATATATTGCATTTTAAAAACTGTAAAAGGGTTAGTTCAGCCAAAAAATTCTGTCATTTATTACTCACACTCATGTCGTTTCAAACCCATAAGACCTTCGTTCATCTTCAGAACAGATTAAGATATTTTTGATAAAATCCAATGGCTCAGTGAGGCCTCCATTGACAGCAAGATAATTAACGTTTTCAATGCCCAGAAAGGTACTAAAGACATATTTAAAACAGTTCATGTGACTACAGTGGTTCAACCTTAATGTTATGAAGCGACGAGAATACTTTTTGTGCGCCAAAAAAACCAAAATAACGACTTTTTTTCAACAATATCTAGTGATGGGTGATTTCAAAACACTGCTTCATGAAGCTTTACGAATCTTTTGTTTTGAATCAGTGGTTCGGAGCGCATATCAAACTGCCAAAGTCACGCCCCCCAGTGGTGAATAATTGTAATTTCGAAACACTTATGACGTAACGAAGCCTCGTTTTCTGAAATCACGTGACTGGCAGTTTGATACATGCTCTGAACCACTGATTCGAAACAAAAGATTCGTAAAGCTTCATGAAGCAGTGTTTTGAAATCACCCATCACTAGATATTGTTGAATAAAGTCGTTATTTTGTTTTTTTGGCGCACAAAAAGTATTCTTGTCGCTTCATAACATTAAGGTTGAACCAGTGTAGTCACATGAACTGTTTTAAACATGTCTTTAGTAGCTTTCTGAGCATCTGAAAGTGTTCATTATCTTGCTGGATTGTATGGACTTTAATTGGTCAATCACAACATTCTGTGGTTAAATATTTAAGCATAATGAAGAATGACTAATAAATTTACTGTTGTCTCCTGTAATGTTTCTCATATCACTCCATAGCCTCTTTCTTCTTACATAATAATACAATTGCAACTCATATCATCATTTCATGTCCATTTTTGTAGTCATTTGATAAGCCGTGTAATAAACTGGATCATTGTCACAAAATACTTCAAAACACAAAAACATCTTCAGGGTAATGCAAGATCATCTTGTTTGGGTTTATTTTGTAATGATAATGACTATACATTATATTTTTAGGATTACATTTATGTACATAATAATTTTATACCTGAAGCATGTAAAATTCCAAATAAAAACTGAAAGGGCATAAAAGTCTTGTACCCTACAAATTATTTTTTATATCAATAAGATTCTTTTTAAAATGTAGTACTATATTTAAAGTAAAGTTGTGTGATTTAATACACAGACAACAAACAGATAGTTAACATTCATTAACTAGTTCAACAATGAAACTGAGAAAAATGTTTTTCCATTGAATTTTGAGTAATTTGATATCACAATCTGTTATCACTCGACTGATCATCGTCTAAGTAAGAGACCTGATTTTGCTCATAACTTGATTTTGACAAATATGTCAGCTCTGTGTATATAAATAGTTTTTTCTCTTTTGTAGGGCATCTGCAATGAGCGTGGTGTTTGTAAATGTGGCCGTTGTGAGTGTGAACACTCTGGACTTCCACTGAGCACGACTTGTGAAGCGAACTTCCAGGTACGATTGTGATGTCTGCGAACATGTGTCCATCTGTCTGTATTCCTTTTTTTTGCATGTGAATAAGCATTATTAGTTAACAAATGTCCTGATACTAACCATCTCTCATGTTGTAGCAACAACTGGGCATGTGTGAAGCCAAGAGGAGCTGCGTTCAATGCCAGGCCTGGAACACCGGTGAGAGAAAAGGACGGAAATGCGATACGTGCTCCTTTAAAATCGTTATGGTGGAAGAGCTTGAAGAAGAAGGTAAGGCGTCAGATCATTCTTTTATATTAAGACATAGCTATACTCATGGATTTGTTTATGAATGGATGAACATATATTGGATTGATTTATTTGTGTACACAGATAAAAACGTGATAGAGGCGTGCAGTTTTCGTGATGAAGATGACGACTGCACTTATCATTACACTGTGAATTATCCATCAAACATCACAGACAAAGAACACAGAGTCCTAGTGAAGAAAAAGAAAGGTGAAATACACACAAATATTAATTCTAAAAGTTTTTTTTAATACAGCATTTTGCCATTTGGGTGGCTTGTAGGTACATTTAAAATGGGATTTTAATATACAGTACAGTCCAAAAGTTTGGAACCACTAAGATTTTTAATGTTTTTAAAAGAAGTTTCGTCTGCTCACCAAGGCTACATTTATTTAATTAAAAATACAGTAAAAACAGTAATATTGTGAAATATTATTACAATTTAAAATAACTGTTTTCTATTTGAATATATTTGACAAAGTAATTTATTCCTGTGATGCAAAGCTGAATTTTCAGCATCATTACTCCAGTCTTCAGTGTCACATGATCCTTCAGAAATCATTCTAATATGCTGATCTGCTGCTCAAGAAACATTTAATGTGTACAATTGTACAAAATATTTGTGTACAATATTTTTTTTTAGGATTATTTGATGAATAGAAAGTTCAAAAGAACAGTGTTTATCTGAAATCTAATCTTTTGTAACATTATAAATGTCTTTACTGCCACTTTTGATTGATTTAATGCATCCTTGCTGAATAAAAGTATTCATTTCTTTAATTTCTTTTCAGAAAAATAAAAATAAAAATTCTTACTGACCCCAAACTTTTGAACGGTAGTGTATAATGCTACAGAAGCTTTGTATTTCAGATAAATGCTGTTCTTTTGAACTTTCTATTCATCAAGGAATCCTGAAAAAAAAAGTACACAACTGTTTTCAACATTGAAAATAATCATAAATGTTTATTGAGCAGCAAATCAGCATATTAGAATGATTTCTGAAGGATCATGTGACACTGAAGACTGGAGTAACGATGCTGAAAATTCAGCTTTGCATCACAGGAATAAATTACTTTGTCAAATATATTTAAATAGTACACAGTTATTTTAAATTGTAATAATATTTCACAATATTACTGTTTTTTACTGTATTTTTAATTAAATAAATGTAGCCTTGGTGAGCAGACAAAACTTCTTTTAAAAACATTAAAAATCTTAGTGGTTCCAAACTTTTGGACTGTACTGTACATCTATATTATTTCATATTAAAGGGGTGGTTCATTATGATTTCACTTTTTAAACTTTAGTTAGTGTGTAATGTTGCTGTTAGAGCACAAACAACATCTGCAAAGTTACGATGCTCAAAGTTCAATGCAAAGGGAGATATTTTCTTTTAAAGAATTCTCTGTTTAAGGACTACAACAAATGGCTGGTAGGGACCACAACGGGCTTCTTCCCTTGAAAAAATGGCATTATACCACCCCTTTAAATAAAATTGAGCTCTAAGTTTTGTAGTTATGTACCTACTACTTATTCTGTATTTCTAGCTCTTGAACAAGAGTGTGTAAAGTCATACATGTCAGGGTTAAACTAACTGATTTATTCTTTGTGTGTCAGACTGTCCACCTGCAGGTTTCCTGTGGTTGATTCCTCTCATTATGTTTCTGATGCTATTGCTTGGTTTGCTTTTACTCTGCTGCTGGAGATACTGCTCCTGCTGCCAGGTAGCTGCACACAAACACACAAAGCATATTAATATAGATTCTGGAGATTTTGTGAGGTAGCTGCACAGAAATCACAAAATTACAACCAATCAGAACATGTTTGATGTGTAATATATAAGTGGAGCAGGATTGCGCCAATCAATAAGATTTTACTGGAGGCATTGATATATGATATAAAAACCAATCAAATGTCTTGTTGCTTGTCCAGGTTGCTATATTACACATTAAAAATGTTCTGATTGGCTTTGATTCTGTTTTGTGATTCACTTGCTGTTTAAAACTTGTGATGCAACCGGTTAGGATGTGTGTAGTAATGTTATATCACAGTTAATTCACATTTGCGTCTGTCCCCAACAGGCCTGTCTTGCTCTTCTCCCATGCTGTGGCAGAGGTAATCATGCTGTTACACTTAAATTACATTAAACAGAGATCAGCGGAAATAGATATGCTGTATTGTTCTTAATGTGTGTGTGATTGGCAGGTCGTATGGTGGGATTCAAAGAAGACCACTACATGCTACGTCAGTCTTTGTTGACCTCCGATCATTTGGACACCCCGATGGTGCGCACCGGCCCTCCCAAGAGCACAGACATTGTGCGCTGGAAAGTGACGGACAATGTTCATCGAGGACCAAACCACCCCCAGAACCAAATCAAACCCAACCCCAATGAGACTAGTGAGTCTAAACTGAGATTCAGAACATCTAGTGTGACCAGGGTCCAAAATTAAAGGAATAGTTCACCCCAAAATGTAAATTCTTGTCATTCCAAACCTGTATGACTTGCTTTCTTTTGTGGAACTCAAAAGAACATATTTTGAAGAATGTTTCAACTGTTTTTGTCTATACAATGAAAGTCAATGGACCCAGTGGACCCCATTGACTTTCATTGTATAGACAATACTTTTTTTTTAAAAATACAATTTTTTTTTGTGTTCCACAGAAGACAGAAGTCATACAGGTTTAGAATTACATGAGGGTGAGTAAATGGTAGAATTTTAACTTTTTACGTAAACTGTTCTTTTAAACAAGTTTTAACATGTAAAACCACACAGGGATTTTTTCGTGCTTGTTCATATTCATATTCTTTCATCCCTCTCTATTCTTCATAGTCCAGTACCCTGTCTCTCTTCGTCTAAACCGGCAATATTCCGAAACTCTTTCCCACCTTGAGTCTCGGGACACAGACGTGCTCAGACGAGAAGTAGAGGACAACGTGAGTGCTTATAAATGTGTGATGATTCCCAAACAAGCAATTTCTTGCACATGAACGATCATGCCTGACTGCGAATGTCTCTGTGTTTTTCACAAACAGCTCAATGACGTGTTCCTGCAGATCCCTGGCGCACAGAGAGTGCAAAAGACTCGGTTCAGGTGAGAAATAGCTCTTAGTGACTGATAAATATTGGTGTGGCTGTGCCTTCTGGGCAAATTTTTCTAAAGTATTGGATGAGTTTCAGATTTCGACGTGTGTCTGAATGTACTGTTTTACTGCTTTTCTTTTCCCTCAGGACACAAAGAAATTCTGGAAAGAGGTACAGTAGCTACAGTTGATTACATTAATGAAATACTGTATGTTGATTTAAGTCTGAGATTATTAATTCGGATGGATCTCACAAAAAGCTGACAAGAACATGTCCAGGTTGTATTTCACCCCAAAAATCAAATGGAATTTTTTTTTTATAATTTGAGTAAAAAACATTTGTATGAGTATGACTAATGTGATTAATTTCTCATGAAAATAATATCAACACTTTACATCAAGATAATTGTTTTGCATTAAGCATGATGCATTAAAGGGTTAGTTCACCAAAAATGGAAATTCTGTCATTATTTACTATTATTTTCATGTCGTTCCAAACCCATAAGACCTTTGTTCATCTTCAGAACACAAATTAAGATATTTTTGATGAAATTCAAGAGCTTTCTGGTCTCCGATAGACTGAAACGTTATTACCAATTTTTAAGGCCCAGAAAGGTAGTAAAGACATCGTTAAAATCGTCCATATGACTACAGTGGTTCAACCTTAATGTTATGAAGCGACAAGAATACTTTTTTGTGAGCAAAAACAACAACAACAACAACAATAAAAAAAAAAAAAACGACTTTATTCAACAATTTCTTCTCTTCCATGTCAGTCAGTCTTAAGGTTGAACCACTGTTGTCACATGGACGATTCTGGGCCTTGAAAATGGTAATAACGTTGCGGCCTATTGGAGGCCAGAAAGCTCTCAGATTTCATCAAAAATATCTTAATTTGTGTTCCAAAGATGAACGGAAGATGAAGGTCTTACGGGTTTGGAACAACATGAGGGTGATTAATGACAGAATTTTCTTTTTTGGGTGAACTATCATGGTGAAGTATCATGGATATGAACTAACAATAAACAGTAACTCTTTTCTGGATTTATTTATTTTTATTGTGTATGAGTTATATATAAAGTACTAAATAAACTATTTTTTGTTCTCTTTGGGGTAAACTATAACCTGAATATTTTTTTGAGATTTACTGATTGGTACAGGGAATCTCAAAAATCTCAAAACTTTTAAGATGATCAATAATAACTCTCATTTTTCATCTACAGACAGAACAACACAATTGTGGACACAGTTTTAACTGCCCCACGGGCCAGTTACCCAGATATTGTGAAATTGACTGATAAACAGGTTCAAGCTGGAAACTTCCGGGACCTGAAGGTGGTTCCAGGCTACTACACCGTAGCTACTGACAGAGGTACAAACCCTGCACAACTCACTTATTTTTCCCAAACACATCATCACCTGCTGCCATAGTTTGGTTACAGTCTGTTGTTGTAATTCTGTAACGTTTCAGGTTTGTTGGGTACATTTAAATTCTTATGATTCCACTTCCTCTTCTCCTCTGTAGAAGCGGCAGGTGCTGTGGAGTTTCAGGAGGGCGTGGAGTCAGTGGATGTCCGGGTTCCCCTCTTCATCAAAGATGAGGATGATGAAAAGAAGGAGCTGCTTGTGCAAGCCGTTGATGTTCCAGTTGGAATTGCGAAGATTGGCAAAGATCATGTCAACATTACAGTGATTAAAGAACATGGTAGGACATTTAACCCATAAAAAACTGCTAAAAATCTTTTTAATAAGTATTTTTTCTTTTTTTTTTTTCATTAAAAATATTTAAACATCCTTAAAACAACATAGATTTACTTGAGAAGCTAAATTATAGAAGACTGTTTTTCATAGAATACATCTTGAATTAGATTGTTAATTTAGATAAGTTTGTTTTAAGCATAAATCTAACAAACTTTTATGATGCATGATCAAAAATTTAGATTTTTGTTTGTTTATTTGTTCTACTATAGCTAGGAGCATCTTTACCTTCCTGCAGCCGTCATACACCTACAGTCGTCAAGATGGTGTGGCGAACATCCCGATCAGTCGTGAGATCATTGAGGATGGACGGACACAGGTCACATACTGCACCCGTGACCTCACTGCCAAAGACAAGAAGGTAAAATACACTAACACTAGTTTCATTGCTGTAATTTGTAGTGCATTTAGATCGATTTGGTCATATATATGACAACACTTGAAGTGATCTCGGTATCTCCTGGATTGAAAGAACATGCAGAAGTAATTCTCATTGTTTGATTGTAGTAGTGTTTATTGCTCATGTTTACCTTCTATTCATTTACTTAAACAGGACTATATCTCAGTCGATGGAGACATGAGTTATGGACCAGGGGAAACGCAGAAGACCGTCCCAGTGAAACTCTTGGAACTTGGGGAAGGAGACGGTCTGCTGGAGGACAAACAGGTCAAACAGTTTGTGATGGATCTGAGTAACCCACGGCAAGGTGCTAAACTGGGACGTTACCCACGCACCACCATCACCATCGCAGATAAACCAGGTATATATCAGGTTTACAGATCTGAAAGTATTATTTGTTGTTATTCCCTTATCTAAATGTGAATTGTCCTCACAGAACCCAGTGTCGTGATGTTTAAGAAGGGTACTCAAACTTACAATACAGCCGACCCGCTTTACTCCATCCCTGTGGTACGCACTCGAAACCAGGAGGGTCCGGCCACTGTTTACTGGCGCACAAACAAAGCCTCACGTTTCGACATTTCCAGTCCTCTCAAATTTGCTCCTGGCGAGATGGAAAAGAATGTTGTCATTGATCCTCGTGCATATCCATCTCCCATCACACCAGAGACCTTTCATCTGGAACTATTCGACCCAAGTAACAATGCAATCCTTGGAGAGAGGAAGACTACGATGGTGAACGTCATCGATGGTAGAGGTGAGAATACAGGGGGTTTAGAGTCAGGTTTGGGGTCTATGTTTGCAACCATTTGTAAATGCAAAAATATTCATTGTTTTTTTTTAACTGTAGTTCATGTTTATGGGAGAACTGATCACTTTAGTAATCTGCAGATGCTGAATGCCACATAATGTTTGCGTTTTGTGATTTCAGGGGATGGTAAAATCCAGGATTTCCCGCAAATGGAAATGGTTAATCAGGTAGCCCTATCTCCTGGAGGACGCCTTTACTCCCCAACCAACATCAAAGCTATCGCTACCGGCGCTAAAAACATACGTCTGAACTGGAACCCCAGTACAAAGGCCATTGGTTACAAGGTAGGTCACGCAACATGATATGCCATTATTTATTATGTATAATCTGTTTTTATTTTTTTGTTTACCTTAAAATAAATTTGTTTATTTTAATAAATAAAAAGATTAAAAACTGCTCATAAATGAAGACGCCCAGTTAAGCAACAGCCGTTATTCAAAACATCTGCCTCAGACCACTAATCCTGTTACTGATTAGATATAAATGTGCGAAAGCTTCGGTATTTACACAGCATTAACCATGCTGTTTACTTAATTTATAGTAGCAAAAGCCAGGAATGTGACACATTAAAGTTGCAGGAGAGCGTTTATAAGTTTTATAAGTTGTAATGTGACTTTATTTGTAGATTTTTTTCATTTATAGTTTATGAAATAAACCATTTCTGCTTGGAAAGTGTCATTATAGTTGCAATATTTATGATATTACTATTTTAATAAAGACTAGCTTAGCTAAAGAGGCTGTTGAAAATAGTGTTAAATACGCCATTTGAGCCGTGATTTGCTGTTTCCAGGTGAAGTACTGGATATATGGAGATCCTGAGGCCGATGCTCAGGTGCTGGATGTGAAGACTCCTCAAGCCGAGCTGACCAATCTTTACCCATACTGCGATTACGAGATGCGCGTATGTGGCTGCAATGCACTTGGAGATGGCAATTACAGCGATATCATCCAATGCCAGACTCTAGAGGATGGTAAGTCAATCTTGACTTGAATTTTGGGTAACACTTTATTTTAGGGTTTTTTAACTAGTTGATTGTTAGCATGCATATTACTAGAATATTGGCTGAATATTAGTAATTATTAAGCACATATTAATGCCTTATTCTGCATGACCTTATTCTACATTCTTAATCCTACCCAATACCTAAACTTAACAACTAGCTTACTAACTATTAATAAGCAGTAAATTAGGAGTTTATTGAGGGAAAAGTCATAGTTAATAGTGAATACATGTTCTCTATACTAAAGTGTTACCGAATTTTGTATTTGTTTTAATTTTTGGGAAGCATGTAGTCCATTTCTAGCATCCCCGTTGTTGCTTTTTGAAGTTTCTGTCTCACAAACATGTGCATCTGCATTATTTTACCCCTCCAGTACCTGGTGAACCTGGTCGCTTGGCTTTCAATGTCATCAGCCCCACTGTCACTCAGGTCAGCTGGGCAGAGCCAGCAGAGACGAATGGTGTCATCACTTCCTATGAGGTCATCTACATACCCATCGACGAGGGCAAGAGTAAGAGTCCTAAAATACCCTTTATGGCATCTGTGTCAGTATTTTGACTTTTTATTTCTTTGATTGCAAATGTCCATATATTTTCTCTGTTCAGAGCCGACAGGAGCTTCTAAGAAGGTGATGATTGACAACCCCAAAAAGCGTATGCTGCTCATCGAGAACCTGCAGCCCTCTCAGACTTATTGTTACAAAGTGCGTGCTCGCAATAAGGTGGGCTGGGGCCCGTACAGAGAAGCCACAATCAACCTGGCAACACAGCCTACCAGACCCATGTCAAGTAAGCGTCTCAAAAAATGGGGTGGAATCAAACTCAAGTTCAGACCAAACAGTTGTTTAATAAATCGTTTTACTGACTGTGGATTGATTCTGTTTGTTCTGGTTTACATCAATCCTACAGTCCCCATCATTCCCGACATTCCCATTGTGGATGCAGAAGCTGGTGATGAATATGACAGCTATCTGATGTACAGTAATGAAGTACTACGATCCCCAACAAGTAGCCAGAGGCCTAGCGTCACAGATCTGACCGAAGGTGGGTGTCTTTTGTGATGTGATGCACTATTGCAACACATTGGAATCATGTCAGTGTACACTATCCAAATGTTTGGGGTCAGTAAGGAAGAAATGAATACTTTTATTCAGCAACTATGCAATATATTGATAAAAATTGACAGTAAAGATAATTAAAATTAAATTTCTATTTCAAAATAATGCCGTTCTTTTGAACTTTCTATTCTTCGAAGAATCCTGAAAAATTTGTATCATGGTTAGAATCATCATTAGAATGATTTCTGAAGGATCATGTGACACTGAAGACTGGAGTAATGATGCTGAAAATTCAACTTTGCATCACAGGAATAAATTACATTTTAAAATATATTAAAATAGACAAACAGTTATTTTAAATTGTAATAATATTTCGCAATATTACTGTTTTTACTGTATTCTTAATCAAATAAATGCAGGTGTGGTGAGCATTCTTTCAAAAGCATTAAAAAATCTTAATGACCCCAAACTTTGGAACGATAGTGTATTTGATGAACATCCCTTCTGAAAAGACCAGGATGTATTTCAATGACGTTCAAGGATGGTTTTGTTCTGGTTTAGCTGGTGGACCAGTGTAGCCATGGTGTTCACTAGCAAAACTTGAGCTGGTGAAGGTGGTCAAGCAGCATGGGTAAGCTGGTTGGCCGTGCAACTCTTGGTAAAGGGGACACCAGCACACTAGCATCCTAACACCGTGTCTACACCAGACGTGAGTGGCGTGCCGCGACAAAATGCATGTAGAATCCATTATAATTAATGATGCTGTCTACACTGGATGGGACGCAACGCAACACGACAAATTTGCGACAGTAAACTACTTCCCCGTTCTATTTCTGGCGTACCTCAAGCACTCACGCTACTTCTGACACAAAGAACAAATGGATTTGCAATGGTCGCTTTGTCATGTCCAGAGTAGACAGCCTCAAGCTGTTGCGGTGTAGAAACGGTGTAACAATGCTAGCCTTTTCATCAGGGATAGCAGGAAACTAAAACAAGACTTTGCAGACAAATTTTTCAAAACGTGTCAATGCTTGTCTGTGTTGCATGCCTGAACATGGTGGAATTGTTTCAAGCATTCAAAAGCTTTTTTGTGCTACGTTGACCTGTAGAAACTACTGGTCAATAGCAGTCAGACATGGTCATGGTTTGCCTTCGTCTTTGGCGTAACAGGATGATGTCCTTACATCATTCGTATGCAACTCCTGTTGAAATCGAAAGGCTCTTTCTAGTCCCCTGTGCATTGAAGACCCCGCAAGCACTTGCCTTTGCCGTGGAACAATGTCTTTTTCTTTTCTTTTGGCTTTGTAGAACTGGGTGACTGGGCTATTTATGGAAGTTTAACTCATTGTTTGTTCAGCCTTCAGGGAATGTTGCAGCTGTAATGTTTGGGCTCCTTCGGCTGTCATTTGGCAAGAATGATAAGACTATTTAATTGGTCTTGCTAGTTAAACTAAACATCGCTAGCATCATGGATGGGCTCAGAAGACATCAGCTTCCCCTCTTTTCTTCTTTTCTTCTTTGCCTAACTCTAGTTATTAAAGGAACAGTTTACCCAAATATGAAAATTCTTTCATCATTTACTCTCCCTAAGGTTATTGCAAACGTATGACTTTCTCAATTCCAGGGAGCACAGAATAAGAGGCTGATCTTTTCCGTAAATAACAGTGAATGAGGATGGACGCTACAAATATGACATAAAAACTACCATAATTATAGTCCATATGGAGTTTTGAAGCCAAATGATAGTTTTGTCCAAGAAACAGACCAAAATATAAGTTGATATTCACTGAACATCTTCCAATCCACCATAACTCTTAAATCTCATTCATATACAATGTAATATACATTTATCAAATAAAAATAGACGTGTAATTAACTGTGGCGACCAGCCATAAGGGAACGGCGCGAGGCCGGTGGCGCGAGAGTTAATGAGCTCCACCTGGGAGGCACACCGGCCTCGAGTTCTTCACTGTCGTCGCTCCTCCTTTTATGCTTCCGGAGCTCCTCCGTGAGAGACTCAAGGCCGGTGCGCCTCCCAGGTGGAGCTCATTAACTCTCGCCCCACCGGCCTTGCTCCGTTCCCTCACGGCTCTCGTCCGCCCTGGTCGCCACATTAACATTTCACAAAAAAATTGTACTACTACTTTTATCCTAGTTTTAATCGCCACATTCACTTATGTGTTATATGGAAAAGTGCAGACGTTTTTGTGTTCAGGAAAGTCATACAGGTTTAGAACGAAATTAGGCTGAGTAAATAATGACTGAATTCTCATTTTTGGGTGAATTAAATTGAGCACGGACAGCCCACACATCCTCTGTGCCTTGCTTGCTTCCCCACATGATTATGGAAGGCTCACGCTGGAAGCATGTCCAGCTAGTCGGTTCGGACCTGGATCTCCGTAAAGTGTCCTGGAAACTGCCTGCTGACATCATCCCCTGCCGCCTGAGCCCAGACACAGATGCCAGCGATAGTCATGCACAGACCCTGCCACAAGGTGAAGACCTGTCCCTGGCAGTTAGCATGCCAGCTACACCCAGCGTCAACAGACAGCTGTGCTATCAAAGTTGCTAACTGGCATCAAGAATCTCAGAGTGCTAAATGGCATCATTTCTCTTGCTTAATGTAGATTTCTAATTCCATTGCTACAATAAAAATATTGTTTCTTCTTCTGATCTGAGAGGCTTTCTGCAGTTTGGGTCTGTTGAGGGGATTCTCTCCTCTAGGCCGCAGTTCAAAGCGCTAGTCTGGAGCGCTAAATTCAACTGTGAATTGTAAGGCGCTAATGTTGCTATGCTAATTCATAAAATTGTTGTCTCGTTCTCATGTGTCCTTACAGATCAGTTTGTAAATGGAAAGTGGGACCAGAATTTCCTGTTCCCAGGAGGAAGCAGCTCCCTCTCCCGCAACGTCAGCTCCTCCTCATCCACGTACAGCCATTCCACCCCTCGCACCGCTGCGACCAATCACAGCAGCACCACAACGTACATTTCCGGCAAAGGTATTAGAGTATTAGATGCTCAAAGATATAGTTAATAGGCAAAACCATTATATATATATATATATATATATATATATTTTTTTTTTTTTTTTTTTTTTTTTTTTTTTTTTCCTCTCCGTGTACTTGTCATTTTTGAGGTTTTGGGCTATTTTGCTTCCAGAACATGTCTTCTTGCCAAAAAAAAAAACCTCAAACTTACATCAGCATCAACATCATACTTTACAGTTTTATTCCTATCTATATTCTGAAGGTTTTTACCGAGGGGTTTGTTAATATATCAATCGCCTGATTAATCCTCTGGTACTCTTGCCGTGGCGGTCAAAAATGACTTCTTTTTTATTCCCCAGTGAAATTAATGTACTATATTTAATATAGTACTAATATATATATTTAATATTTTGTATTTTTAGGGGATTTTATGGCACTAAATTATATTTATGCAGTAGTTATAATCCATTTTACTTTTATAATCCATTTTACTTTTTGAGCATAGACCTGAAAATGAAATTTTCACCTTAAACTGTCCTAAATCATGAATGCTTTGGAGCAAAGAATTAAGTTGGGGACACTTGGCAGATTATTGCTGAAGTGAAAAAAGTGTATAAAAAAGAACTTAAAAAAGCTATAGAATTTAAGTTTATTCTTATGAAAAATGCACAAAACTACCATTTTCAATTTTTATATAAATTATATATTTTCTAAAACACGTTTTACTCCAAAACTGCGAGAAAATCAAAGCCATACATTTAAACAAGTTGTGTTCCAATTTTGATATCTCAAAAAATGAGCTATCAGTAAGATTTTGTTTGGGTGCAGTACCAAACGTTTCCACTAGAGATAATTTGTTTTTCATTCATTTCTAATGTGGTAATTTTTGACCACGAGTTCCAACCACGTTCCTGGAGCCAAAATGACTGAAGAGCACCAGATGGTTAAGCATAACGTTTCAGAAAATTTGCAATATAAAACAATTGTCCTGAACGCACTGTAATTACTCAATTGGGGAAAGTTTGGTGATATCTGTTAGTTACCTTTTTTATCCCATATTCACCTGTGGTGTCTTGCTTTAAAAATAAAAACGCAGTCAGTATTTAGTTATCCTCATGTTGTTCCAAATTTTTATAACCTTCTTTCTTCTTTTTTTCAAATACACTATAAAAGTACCATGAAAGTGAAAGTAGTCTAAACAATTCTGAAATGCTGTGATAGCTTTGTGTGAGGAAAAGGCTGATATTTAAGTTGTTATTCACTGAAAATCTTTACTTTTAAGTGAACTTGAATGTCAATTTCAGTCTGTTACTCGCACAAATCACGTGGAACACTTTTATGGCACTTTTTTGCCCTTCATTTTGTATTTTCTTACTGTCTTCCTTCATTATGGTAAAGAGCAGCATTGAATATCCTTCAAAACATCTATTTTTGTGTAGAAAGTCAAATTGGTTTGGAATGAGGGTGTGTGAATGATGACAGAATGTTCATTTAAGTGTGTGTGAATCATTCTTTGATTCAATTCATATGCTTCTCTTAAACAAAACTGTTAGTTTTAAACTGTCAATAAATTGCCTTTGTAGCTCATTTATCAACCATTGTTGTTTTGTCTCAATCAGGGGGCTCAACTACACACAGATATGATGTTAGAGACGGCGGGCTTCTCACAGAGGAAGTGACCCTGAGGAAGCGATCTGAGAACAGGCATTACACTGAAGGTGATGGTGTGAGGGATTCTATCGTCATGGGAAACCTGTCTGGAGGATTTTTGGACAACTTAGGTAAAGTGAGCTTGATAGATCTGCCTCCACATAAATTTGATATAATGCCTCGCAAGGTGCAGCTTTTGGCAAGAATCCTTGGCTGACTCTCGCTTCAACACTGCTCATCTTTTTCTCTTTCTTATGCCATTTGTCTGTTCTCTACACTTTTTTTTCTCTCACTGTTTTCTCGTCATGCGACGGCTGCCTGCCAACCCTTTCCCGCCACACCCTGCCGTACCCCACCCTGCCGTGGCTTGGCTGTCTCTCAGGGGTCTCTAGCTTCAGCACAACTACCAGCTACAGCTTGAGCTCCAGAGCTCGTACTCAGTCTGAAGATATCAACGATGCACTGCAGAACCTGGATAGTGTTCTTCAGGGTGAGTGAACCCGGAAACCACCATCAGTGCGTCAGGAGACCTTGAAACCATAGCTTCTCAAGATACAAGCTTCATTTAACATAAAGTAGTTAAACCAAAGTCAAGCAAACCTTACATATATATATATAAATATGAATAAATATGAATAACTGGTTCATTTACTTCAACTGTCTGAATGAACTGATTCGCTACAATCTAGCATTTTACAATCTAGCAATTATTTCCTTCATTTATTTGTGCAAAATCATTGAGCATTTTTTTGGTCATCTTAGTCATTGTGAGAAGTGGCTACATTATTTTGAAAACAGCTGAACTACTGAAAAATGTAGTCATGTTAGTAGCGTCTCTACTTCTCTTTAGTAACTCCCTAACACTGCAACCAATTAAACCCTGAGACACAACTCACATCTGAACAACAGAGTCATTTGCTGACTGACACACCTCAGCCAGTTCCCTGCTGTTTTCCCAATGCTGAACCAATAAAACAATTTGTGGCTTGCAAAATTAAATATGTCTGTTCTGTGGTTTGACATTTTACCGTCTGCACTGCTTGTGCCCACAGATTCCCGCTTCAACCCCGGTGTTCCTGAGACTCCCAGCAGACTGGTGTTCTCAGCCCTGGGGCCCACAGCCCTGAAAGTGAGCTGGCAGGAGCCCAACTGTGAGACTGATGTACTGGGCTACTGCGTCCTTTACCAGCTAATCAATGGAGGTGATTCATCTCTTCTCATTCATAGTTGTCATATACTTCATTTTTATTTAATTATCAATATTAATCAATTTACTTTCATATAATATTTCATATATAAATGCATGAGGATTCTGTCCTTTTTAGGGTCTCATCTTCCTGTTTTTGGTTCAGTTTACATGTCTTTGGTCCGTGTTGCGTTCATATATCATTCAAACCGCACCAGAGTTCGCTTGGAAGCGGACCGAGACCCATCTTTTCAGCGGCCTCGGTCCGCTTGTTTGGTGCGCACCAGGGTTCGGATGGCAGCGTTCACAAATGTTCAAATGAACCGCACTAACAGAGCAATCGAACCAAACATGACAAGTGTGAACACACCCTAAATCTGTTTCTACTCCAATTCGATGTTAAAATATATTCATTTACACAATGGCCATCATAACTTGTTTCCATGACAGATTTATTTAAACATGCATTAAACATATACATTAAATAATCAAGACAGGTTAAGTAAAATATAATGAATATACAGGCTAATATAGTGCATTTATGTATCAAAAGAGTTAATTTCTCTAGCGAACTAACAAGCTGTGTACACTGAATGGCATTTCTGAGGTAAATGCTACGTGATATATTGTTTACAAGCTATTTCAGTGATGTCTTTCTGCGGCTGAAACACTGATTGAGCGATTACACGAAATACATTTCAGTAAGTTGTACTGTATCTTTCAACATACCTTCAGATGTTCATTCATGTTGATTCTGTAACTATTAAAGAGGAGGAGATGATCACATTCACTTGCGATCTGCGCTGCCGTTTGAACTGAGGCGCCTATATAGCAATCTCACATCAAAGAGTGACAGCATTTATTGTTTGAATTTCGTGATAAAATGGACAGGATTTGAGGAATGAGACTTTTTCTTATCGAAAGTAACAAAACAGAGTTTATTGCGATTATTGGTGGTTAAAGGTGGTTAAAAGTGGCTAATGGGCTACAACTTTGTATTCGTCTGTATACATGTGTACCGAACCGAAAGATATATATATATATATATATATATATATAATATGTATATACACACACATACTGTATATTGTACAATACACAGAAAATGTCTATTTATTTTTCCATTGTATTATGTTCGTCTTATAGGTGAGGTAAGGCGTATCGAGGTGAACAATCCCGCTCAGAACTCTGTGGTGGTTCAGGATCTCCTGCCCAACCATTCCTACATCTTCAAAGTGAAGGCCCAGAGTCGGGAGGGCTGGGGTCCTGAGAGAGAGGGAGTCATTACCATTGAGTCTGCCGTCGACCCCAAAAGTCCACTGAGCCCAATGCCAGGTGAGTTGTTTAATTGTTGTTTTTTATGTTACCTATAGGGGGCAGAGTAGCTAATTAGCAACTATTGTGAAATCTTGATTAAATATTACCACATTATTGTGTGTATGCATCATTTAATTGTTCTTAAACATGTATTCATGCGTGTGTGTGCTGTCGTTCAGGGTCTCCGTTCACTCTCAGCACTCCCAGCGCTCCAGGACCTTTGATCTTCTCAGCTTTGAGTCCAGACACGCTGCAGCTGAGCTGGGAGAAACCCCGCAAACCCAATGGGGACATCCTGGGCTACGTGGTTACCTGCGAACAGCTGCACGGTGGAGGTCAGACAAAAAAAAATTTTTTTTGAATTTTTGAATGTTGCAGCGGTCACAACTGCACTAATCAGAAACAAGCTTCCTTGTTAAGACTCTATCTTTGGTGTCCGTGCAGGAGATCTTCGCTCCTTTCAGGTGAATAGCAATGCTGCGACTTCTTTGACTGTGTCTGACCTGAAAGAAAACATGCCGTACAAATTCAAAGTTCAAGCCCAAACCACGCAAGGCTTTGGACCGGAGCGAGAGGGCATCATCACCATTGAATCCCAAGATGGAGGTATGCGGGAGATTATAACAGTGTCACAGAGAGAGTGACATGAATTTCACTGTTAAATGTTAAAAAGTGTAAAATCATAGCCTGCTTTTTATGATTCAATCAAATCACGATGGATAAAATCTTCAAGTCTTGCCCTACATTATATTCTGATGAATATTCTGTTTTATTTGGAAATACATCACGTCTTGGAGGTTAAAACTTCTTCCCTTCTTTTCTCCTCCTCCTCAGGCTCCATGTCACAGTACAGCGGTCAGTCAGTCACAAAGAGAGAGGTGTTTAACCTACCAACAGAGATTTCTTCACACACCATGTTCTCAGAACCCTTCGTGTCTTCAGGTACTAACACACACTCATGGCCGTTTCTAGCCATTTTGACACCCTAACCGAAATCCCTGTTGGCTCCCCCACTCCCAAACAATTTAAGATTACATACAAAATAACATAAAAATGATCATTTAAACACTCACATCTTAAATAGCAACATGTGTATACATATTGATACATTTCCAAATTGCATTTGTATATATTTGTTAATACGGATTAATCATTTTTGTCAACATTTAGATGTTTTTAAGATGTTTTTTTTTTCATTATTATTACAGTCAAACCTATAAAACCTTTTGTTACCCCAAACTACATATAAAAGCTTGATCTGTCACATGAAAGTAATCAGAATAAATACTGATTTAGCATGGTCAGGGACGAGGCTGAATCCAGCTACTTATTCCTTTGTTACTCTGAATTGAATGAATCGATTCAGCATTTCCATGCCGTCTGTAAAGATGTGTTAAATTCGACAAAGCAGTTTAATAAAGGATGTATTGATCTTGTGAATTAGCATGTTTTACTATACCAATATTTTTAATTGGCTGTTAAAGTTTTATATGGGACAATACACACTGATCCTTTAACACTGCATTGAGCAAACACACACCTTTTGGAAGTGCACATAGAGAAGAAAGCTTTATAGAGACAAAATATAACTACACACTCACTTCAGCATTTTATAAAAAAAATAAGTACAATACACACTGAGCCATATTATGATATCTGCCCATTTTACGGCGTGATTTCTCAGCTGCCACAAATAGGTAGCAAGTAGTATTTTTTATATTTAATATAATTTATTAAATACACATTTCCATAGATGGTATTTCAAACATTGATTATTAATATCATCTTTTGTTTTTAGAAATACCATATGTTGTGTGTATGATAATAATGTTTGAGTAGTTCATAAAAAAACAACAACAAAAAAAAAGTTGATACAAAGTGTTTTCTTTTTTAAAATAATTCTATGTTAATCCTCTGGTGCTGTTCAGTCATTATTGCAAAATTTTACATTTATATATATATTTTACTCCATTGGAATGGTATGAAACTTGGTAAAGGTGACTGCAAAATGCTGCACTGGACACTAATGGGAAGCTAATTTCATCTAGTGGAAATATTTGGTACTGCACCCAAACAAATTCTTACTGAAAGCTCATTTTTTTGAGAGATCAACCTCAAATTTGGAACACAACTTGTTTAAAATCATGGCTTTGATTTTTCGCAGTTTTAAAATAAAACATGTTTTGGAAAATAAATATTTCATATACAATTTTAAAATAGTATTTTTGCGCATTTTGGAAAGTTGGAAATTTCATTTTCAGGTCTATGCTCAAAAAGTGAATAAATGGATTATAAATACTGCATAAATATAATTTGGTACCATAAAATCCCCTAAAAATACAAAATATTAAATGGAAAAACATTATCGAACTAAAATATGAAAATATATATATTTTCAAAATTTAATTGAAATAATAAACAGAAAATCCGTCATTTTTGACCACCACACGAGCAGCACCAGAGGGTTCAATTCTAGATACAAGACTACATTATAAACATCTTTCCCTCATTCTATCTGTCTAATGTTTGTGTTGTTTTTTTCTAGATGGTATGATGATGATGTCGAGCAGGCAGGTCACGGAGTCGGGCGGCACGGTCACACGGCAGGTGGAGATGGTGCAGAGGGGAGTCGTGTCCAGCAGCACCGTCACAAAGAGGCTGGAGAGGCAGTACTTTGAGGCCTAATCGAACTTCCTTTTACCTTCAGCAGAATGTATATATATACGCTCAAGCGAAATTAAATTAACTAGAGAAGGTCACCGACCAATGTGCACAACATATGGTTTTTATGTGAGGAGGGGAACAGCTGAGCTCTTGGATTCCTTGGATTATTGCTCATAAAGACCAAAGTCTTCAAGCCTTGATATTTTGTTGAATGTAAAGACTTAAAACCTTTTAGTGTTATCGCTTCCAAACAGGTATTTGGTAAAACTTTTGGCACCAAACCATGTTTCCCAAAGTGTTTGTGAGAAATTTGTTTGATGTATGCGCCATGGGATACAGTTAGAGATCTTCTGTTGCTTATTTGAGCTTGATTGTGTTCATTTTGACAAGTTTTGAGTTTAGCAGATTTCATATCATGCTTTCAAGTTTCAAGTTGTATCAAATTTTTCAAGCATATGTTTTCTAAATGTATTTTTTCGCATCAAATATGCCATGTCTTTTGATTTAGAGTCTACACTTTAACTCATTAGTATTTTTCCTCCTAAATCAAATTGTACTTGTTAAGGGTTGCATAAAACGTTGCAACACAAGCGCAAGCATATGGACTCGATTCTTAGGATTGTAAATATGTTACTGAGGTTTGTTTTTTATTGCCTGGTTGCAAGATGTGCTGTTGCAACTTCAGGTTGTATTTTAGATGACATATAAAGTCTGGCAATTTGGAAAAGATTACCAACCTCACACCTATGTACACTTAAATTACATTTTTACTGCCTTTAATAATCTGTATGGAACTTTTGACTTAGGGGAAAAAAATATTTTTTTAGATTTTTATACTAAAATTGCATTTTACCATCATATTCAAGCCGTAGTATGTAGTATGCAAAACTTCTCACTGCATCAGATCACCGCACTTAATGAAACAATAAATCATTCTACCACAGTCGACTCCTTGTGTTCGCTTTGTTTATTAGAAACAGATTTGGGTGCAATCAACTGTTTTAGCACAATGTAGACCTACTGAAATGCTTTATGTTGATTAAAGGAGCATATGCTGACAGTGCCCTCTATATGCTTTCTTATGTTACTGAAAAACACAAACATGGAGTAGAATGTGATTCCATCCAATATTTGTTAAAACTAGATTTGCATTTCCCTAAGGAGCAGTGCATTCCGGGCAGCAAAAGAATAGTTAAATTTTAGGCATTGGATTTGGCTAATTATAACAATTTTCTGTTAGCTGTGTACATAAAAACAATGTAAAATTTAAATGGACATATTATATGGGTAAACAGATGCAAGAAAAAAAAACAACAATCACAATTCAGTATTACAGTGTTACAATGACAATCGCTGTCGGTCACATTTGTGAGTAGATTAGAATAGACTTTACCTTTGTGTTACTTTTCCCAGCTGGGCTGGGTTTGATTGTTTTGTTTGTTTGTTTGTTTTTTTAATAACAAAAAACCAAAAGTTCTATTTTTGGCAAATGTAAAGGCCCTTTCACAACAAAAGTGAAATGAATAAGCCTCAGGCTGAAGGAAATGCAAATTCATGCCTGTACAGTAGAGGGGGCAACTCAAACATTTCAGAGAAGAAAGTTCCACACTCTTTCTTCAGCAATAATAATAAAAAAAAAAAAACAGAACAAAACACAAATGTGGAGCAAAGACATTGGTTAATAAAGTAAGATTAAATACATAAAGTATATTTGTGTCATTTTTGTAGGTTTGCATAATATTCTGAGTTTGTGTTTCTTTGTTTTTATTAATTTTGCAACTGTGCAAGTAAGATGAGTAAATGCATGCTCACATTTAGTCTAGAATAACCATCTTGTTTACACAACGCCTCTGCATCTCACTCCCGATTTTTCTCAACATGGGGACAGGAGAAGTGTCAGTCAATAATCAGGAAAACAAAGTAACTTGCTTTACTTATTTGAAAAAGTAACAGATATTTTGATGTAAAATTAAAATGCATCACTTTAATGTGTTACTTTACTAGTTACCTGTGGAAAAAAGTCATCTGTTTACATAACTCACGTTACTTGCAAGAGGTATTTTTGTAGGCAGTTCTGCCTTAATATTATAAAGCGACGAGAATATTTTTGTGCGCCAGTGACTCGGATCTCCTATCAAACGGCTAAACTGCTGAAATCATGTGACTTTGGCGCTCAGATTCACTGATTCGATTCGTAAAGTTCTGAAGCAGTCTTCTGATATCAGCCCATATAGATATTGTTGAAAAGTCGTTATTTTGGCGCACAAAATATTCTTGTCGCTTTATAATATTAAGATAGAACCACTGAACTCACATGAACTGTTTTAAATATGTTTTAGTACCTTTATGGATCTTGAGAGAGGAAGTGTCATTGCTGTGAATTCAGACCTCACTGAGCCATCGGATTTAAACAAAAATATCTTAATTTGTGTTCTGAAGATGAATGAAGGCCTTACGGGTGTAAAATGACATGAGGGCAGGTCATTAATGACATTATTTTCATTTTTGGGTGAACTAACCCGGTGATTGTATTTAGGCTTCCAAATTCATTAAAAGTTGTGTTTATTTGTGAAGATTATCACGATGAACAAAATGTGTAAGAATCATAAACTTTTGTTGGTCACAGAGCTTATTTTCTGCAATAATCCAAAAGCTTTGAGTAATGACCACTTTTGAGACACAGTTGAGAGGAAAGCCTTGATGCTTTGCAAAGATTTGTTTAGCCAAAAGCCAATGGAAAAATCCTATAGGGTGTTTGTCAAGGGAACCAGGGTGATGCTAACTTCCAGATCTGCCTACAAAAATACATCATCAGTGTAGAACTACTGACATGAGTTTTGGGTGGGGCTATCTGTTTGTCTGACCAATCAGGACAGGGGTAGCTGCAGCCTGAAGTAATGGGCGTGCTGAAGGAGGCATTCTGAAAGGTGAATCTGTACAACTGAAACTACCCCTAATCCTACCCCCAAACAGCTGTGTCGACCAATCATAAAGACCTTACTCCACTCCCCTATCTTTCGGCACGCCCGAACCTTTAGCCAGGCCCATTGCTCCAGCCTGCATTTATCCCTACTTGAACCAATCGCAGACTGTTTAACAAGACTTCTTTTTTTTAATTCCTTGTGGTGCAGAAATTACAGCTTCAGCTACTCTAAAAAATGTAAAATACCTTCTATGCACCCTTCAAACTACTTGTTTTTGTAAGCATTGATCAATTACTGTATGAATGTTTTATGTTGTGTGATTTTTTCGTATCCATGTGCGTGAGAATTGTGCGTTTGTTATGTACATTAGTAGAACAGACACTGTCCCTTACAGAGACATCGCTCCCTCAGATCTGCAGGCCTGATCACCATCTCACGCACCATCTCCACCGTCCCAAACACCGGGTAAAGCTTCTCTGTGAACCTCTCGCTGTACGTGTAGAGGTGCGCTCGCTTTTGCGTGTCATAGAAGGACAGCTGCCCCTCCTCATAGTCCAGGTAGACACCCACCCTCCGTGGGATGAGCGACTGGGGCAAGAAGGTAGGCGGTGTGGTCAGGGCCTTGAGCTCGGACCCCCGCTCCAGCCTGAGGGTGAGGTATCCGCTCTGAGTGTTGAGCGGTCTGTAGCCTTTGCAGAGGGCTGATTCTTTGGCCACACCGAGACGCCAATCACGGTCGCCCACTTCTACCTCCCAGTACCGGCGTCCTGACGAGAAGCCCTCTGAGCCGAGACAACACCACCAGCCGTCGAAGCGGCGCCGGCTGCTGGGGACCGCGCGCCGCTCCAGACCGCACTGCATGCGCTTGCGGTCCTCAGACAGGACAAGGGTAGGGTTGGCCGTTTCTGGGTCAAAAGTCACCTCCACTGTAAAATAAGGCCGCACTATGGTTAGATTTATGATTTTAGGTTTATCTTGGAAGGTTTTCAAGAAAGCTAGATATCTAAAAAAAAATTGCATACTACGGGACGAATATCGCGCGCGATTTTCGTCGACGTTTAACGCCTCGTGACTAAACAACGGACGCCAATGTGAGTGTGCACACCGACGCGAAAAACGCGCCATTTTTTAAAAAACGCCTCGGGTTCGTTTTTTGGCCAAAAAACTGGCCGACCAATGAGATTGGTGCTTTTGTTCACGTGCCTGGAGCTGCTGAAGTTACGGTAAAACACAACTTGGTGGCGCTCAAGCACAAAACAGTCTTGCTGAGCACACGAGATGACGAAGAGAAAGTAAGTAGACGAGGAAGACCCCTACAAACTATCCCTGCATCTCAAACAGCTCCCTAGCTTCCTAGGTCGTGTATCAGTATACCATTTAAATGAATGTGGCCGACTCCCTGATCAGTGCCCTGACTAGTGAACTAGGGAGCTGATTGAGACGCACGCTATGGGTGCTCTGCCAGTTCTTGGCCATACCAATAGATGTGTATTATTTCTGTATTTTTGCTGTTTTTTTCTTTTACATTCAAGAAATATAGTTGAGAATGTCTATTTCATAAATGTTTATTTGCACTACTGTTTCTGACTACCATCTCTCATATATGACATTTAATATCTGCATTTTTATCTTCTTTAACTTTACTAATATCATATGTTTAATTGCACTACCGTTTCTGACTACCATCTCTCATATATATGCCATTTAATATCTGCATTTTTATCTTCTTTAACTTTATTAATATCATAAATATGCTTATTTGCACTACCGTTAAGCACAAGCACCACATACTGTCAGGGAGTGAATTTGCACGTACACTCTGCGCATTGCCAGTTAAAATCGCTTGGGTGTGAACACAAAAAACGTCTCGAAAAACGCTGGCGATAAACGCGTGCGATATTCGTCCCGGTGTGTACAGGCCTTGATAAATAAAAAAAGTATAATGTTAGCATATTGCTAAAATAATGATGCAGTACACTTATAAGCATAAAATACATAGCACACGGATAAAAATATTGGGGAAAATGTAGGCCTGCCCTTGACTAAAGTGAGGCAAGTAGCCTATAAGCGGAGTTTCGGTTCATTTTTGTGACGCATTCCAGTCTCCAGTTGAGGAAGACTGAGACGGCAGAAAGCACATCCTGTTTGTTTTCTTTATTTCACAAAAGCACAACGTTTATTGTTATTGTGAATATACACAAATAAAAGTAGACCCTTTACAGTTTCGAATAATGTATCTGTAGTATGACCAAAAATGATGGAGTATTTTAAGTATTTTATTCTGTTAACAAAAAAAAAAAAAATGCCAGTGATAAATCATGTCCTCCCTTGAAATCGGGTCTTCCCAAACAGTCAGTTCCAATGTAGAAGGCGACATTCTCAGGACCTTGCACAATGTTCCCTAAAAGTTCTCTAAAGGGGATGAAAATTCTGAACCTTTTGGGACCATTTGGGACATTCCTAAAACGTCCTCTTTTGGTAATGAAAGTGCTGCAGTTCAAGGTTCCTTATATGACTTTAGGTGGACATTCCATTTTGGTTATTTTAAGGCAGGAACACACCAAGCAGACAGTCGGCCGTTGGGCAGTTTTTGTTCGTTGGTTTTTCGTTGGTTTTCTCAGTGTGTTCCACACCGTCAGCTGAAGTTGGTCCTTGTCAGCTTTTTTCGGGCGATTCGAAATGTTGAATCGGCGTCGGCGATCGTCGGTCCATTGGGCCATCTGATCATTCTGATTGGCTGTTCAGATACTGCCACCTGCTGGTTCGGAAAGGCATTTCATCTCACGCAGGCGCAGAACGGACGTGCTACTTGGCCGTCGGCTGTCGAGCGTCAGTTTGGTGTGTCAGGGCAACTTTGGACACAGATACTGCCGACGTGAGCCAACCCCGCAGTCTGCTTTCGTCGCCACTAGTTCGTCAGTGTCGGCTTGGTGTGTTCCTGCCTTTATGGTCAAAAAAGAATGTTACAAAGAGGATATTTGGGACATTAACAGAACGTTCCCGCATGGTCCTCTGTTGGTCATTTAATAATGTTCCTGATATGAGTTTAGGGGGACGTTCTATTTTGGTTCATTTTATGGTCACATAAGAATGTTACAAAGAGGACATTTGGGAAGTTATCAGAACGTCCTATAGTGATAGTCCCAGAACGTTCAGAGACTGTCACAATGTGGCGTTCTTTTAAGGTTTGGGGAACGTTATTTCGTGGATGTTCAGGGAACATTCAGGACGTTCTGGGAATGTTTAGGGGACTATTACTATAAGACGTTCTGATAACTTCCCAAATGTCCTCTTTGTAACGTTCTCATGCGACCATAAAATAACTAAAATAGAACATCCCCCTAAACTCATATCAGGAATGTTATTAAACGACCAACAGAGGACCATGTGGGAACGTTGTTAATGTCCCAAATATCCTCTTTGTAACATTCTTATGTGACCATAAAATTAACCAAATTGGAACGTCACCCTAAAGTCATATAAGGAACCTTGAACTGCAGCACTTTCATTACCAAAAGAGGAAATTTTAGGAACGTCCCGAATGTTCTGTAAAGGTTCAGAATTTTCGTCACCTTTAGAGAAATTTTAGGCAACGTTGAGCAAGGTCCTGAGAACGTCGCCTTCTACCTGGGTGTTTTATAGACATTAATAAAGTTTGAAGTCACCGTTATGGAGGTGAGCGTTTGCTTTAGATGGACTCTTGATTCTTGATATTTTAACATTAGATTTTCTCTGGCTGCTTTTACTGTGTTTTCAAAACATGCTTGTTACAGCAAAAACTACAAGAGAAATGATCAGATGAAAGTCTGATCAGAAGAATTTGGTTATTTAGTGATGGTGATTCAATCATGGTGTGTCCTGATTCACTGATCTTTTCCTGAGACTAAACTCAATGTATTAACTTTTAGTTTTGCATTATTTAATGGTTGATTTTTCTTTTTTTAAATTCATTATACTGACAGAGCAGTGTCTTTTAGACTAATACAGTCATCAATCAGTGTATGATCCTCAACAATGGTGACAATAAATTAAAATCTTTTTTTGTGACTTTAGTAGCTTGTTTTTTGATGTTCAGAGTTAATCTGTTTATCTGAAAATTTAGTCACCATTGCTGAGGTTCATACGCAGAATCTTGATGTCTGTGTGTGTCCACATGATCATGTCTGAATAATTTCTACACGGTGATGAAAAGTTTCAAATTATCAAAGCTGGACAGGATTTTATGCGATATCATAGAACTACAACAGGAAAGAAATACAATATTCAGAGATCATTAACAATGAACTATTTTTTTTTGTAACAAATGAACGTTTAAAAACACACTGTGACAATAATTGGAGAAATATTAAAGTCAAAACATCAAGGGTCAGGAGCCCAACTAAAGCAAGCGCTTACCTCCATAACGGTGACATTTATAAATTTTGATAAAACATCAACACGTCATTAAGAAGTTTGTATGAAAGAAATAAAGTCAGAGTGGTTTGTAAGAAGTGAAGATGCAGAGATCTAAAGAGATCTGATAGTGTTTAATGTTCTGTTTCTGTTATCTGAGTTTTGTGAGGTTACCATTGTGCTGGAGAGTAGCGCCTGTGCTTCAGTCAGTGATGATCCAGAAACACTGATGTTCTGTTATTTAAAGACAGTAACTGTGTAGTTGATGCAGCGATATGGCAGTTACATTAGCTTTTGCATGTGCTGTTGTCGGTTAATGACTTACTGCAAGAGATTTGCATTTACTATTGGATGTTCTGATAACTTCCCAAATGTCCTCTTTGTAACGTTCTCGCGAGACCATAAAAAAACCAAAATGGAACGTCCCCCTAAAAGTCATATAAGGAACCTTAAACTTTCATTACCAAAAGAGGACCTTTTAGGAACGTCCCGAATGTTCTGTAAAGGTTCGGATTTTTTAGGGAACGTTGCGCAGCTGGAGTAATGATGCTGAAAATTCAGCCATCACAAGTTTTGTGAAGAGAGAGAGAGAAAGAGAGTCAAGCTTTATACTGTAACACATACCTGCAGCATCACATATCCAGTTCCACACTGTAACAAAGAGCAACATTTCTGTGTTACTACATAAAATAATAGAAACTATTGCACTAATGGCCTCAGTGACTAGATTTACTGAATGTCAGTGCATTTCAATAGTATTAAATAATTATTTGATTGCTGAACCTATTACTCTCTCACCAATGTGTGGAATGTAGCCAGTGCAATCTAAAAAAGAGATCAGAGAGAGAGAGAGATTATCAGAAAGCCCATTCAAGACACGCCAATCATCTTCTCAATGTCCAAAGAAATGTAGGTCTGATCTAATAAAACTGCTGTATGTGATTTCACGGATTACACTATATACCAGAAGACTGTTTTTGCAATTGCATTTGGTGCCACTAGTGGTGCAGAAATCACTTACAGCGGTTATAGTTCATTATCCTTCAAAAGTAATTCAGGGACATTAATGTCAATGCCTGCTCACCGATCTTCTGGGTCTTTTGTTTTTGTACCAGCCACAGTCTTGGAATGAGCTCCTACAATGTAAATAGTGCTTGTTATTAGATTAGTTAAAAATATAAATTGCAGATTTTGAATTTTACTTAAGTCTATGAATGTTTTATATGTTTCCAGAGGCATGGCACCTTGTCCAGGTGTTCCCCAAGAACCACCCCAATGAGTAGCTCCACAGCAGACTGCAGGTGTGACAGGTGACCCCGCTTCCACTGCAGCTCCACGTCATCCAACATCATCAACACCGCCTCACCCGGCCAAATACCGTGCTGGAGAGAGAAAATGATAAATGACTGAGGCCAGAAGCAAAAATCATGAAATATATCTTTAGAACACACTTTAGAAACTGTTGAATTTGTGTGCATGTGTCACAGGCGGGTCAGTGAAGTTGTTTGTAATGAGAGATAGAGAGAGATCATACTTCACTAACAGTATTTCCTGATATCGAATTACACACAAATTGTTCCTAAGAAAATAAAGAGGACTCTGAGAAATTAATGAATTATTGATTAGGCATCAGAAAGGTGATGCTATATTGAAAGGATATATGTCCCTATAGACTTAAGGTGTGTAATTTTATCGATGTTTAAATGCTTTCTCGTATCCAGGTTAATGTGTGACAACTATTTGTTAGCCATTTGAAGGTTGACTTCCTCGAAGAGTGTAAACACTGTGGCTGTGTCTGAAATTGCCCCCTATACCTTTAAATAGGGCACTATTTAAGGGAGCAGCCATTTGTAGTCTGAAACCATAGTGGACGTTATCGAGTGCATTTATTCAATCCCACAATGCACCGCAATAACAAATGTACAACCAATGTACACTCAACAGGTAAAGTATACCCGGAATGCACTGTGAATTCCCGCGTCTCGCCAGAAGATGGCGCCCACAGCTGAATCATCCATCCGTCCATTTTCCAAACCACTATAAATTCCTTTTAAATTGATTATTAAATGGTTTAATTAAGGCTTAAACATAGTTTCCATGACAGATGTTATATCAAACAGTTCATCTTACTACTGGAGCTACCAATTTGCTTCAAGTTTCAAATAATTATTAAACAGCAAACACAAACTAGGCAAAAGCGGCAGCCCTTCCAGCGCACTCATGCCAAATTTACACTGAAAATGTGGCATTTAAGTGGCATTTAGGTGTCTTTACACAGACTTTTTAAAGGTGCCATCGAACGTTTTTTTTTACAAGATGTAATATAAGTCTAAGGTGTCCCCTGAATGTGTCTGTGAAGTTTCAGCTCAAAATACCCCATAGATTTTTTTTAATGAATTTTTTTAACTGCCTATTTTGGGGCATAATTAGAAATGCACCGATTCAGGCTGCGGCCCCTTTAATTGCTCGCGCTCTCCGCCCCCTCCCGAGCTCTTGACTCTATCATTGCATAAACAAAGTTCACACAGCTAATATAACCCTCAAAATGGATCTTTACAAAGTGTTCATCATGCATGCTGCATGCATACATCGGATTATGTGAGTATTGTATTTATTTGGATGTTTACATTTGATTCTGAATGAGTTTGAGGCTATATGCTCCGTGGCTAACGGCTAATGCTACACTGTTGGAGAGATTTATAAGAATGAAGTTGTGTTTATGCATTATACAGACTGCAAGTGTTTAAAAATAAAAATAACGACGGCTCTCTTGTCTCCGTGAATACAGTAAGAAACAATGATAACTTTAACCACATTTAACAGTACATTAGCAACATGCTAACGAAACATTTAGAAAGACAGTTTACAAATATCACTAAAAATATCATGTTATCATGGATCATGTCAGTTATTATTGCTCCATCTGCCATTTTTTGCTACTGTTCTTGCTTGCTTACCTAGTCTGATGATTCAGCTGTGCACAGATCCAGACTGTTAATACTGGCTGCCCTTGTCTAATGCCTTGAACATGAGCTGGCATATGCAAATATTGGAGTCATACATATTAATGATCCCGACTGTTACGTAACAGTCGATGTTATGTTGAGATTCGCCTGTTCTTCGGAGGTCTTTTAAACAAATGACATTTATATAAGAAGGAGGAAACAATGGAGTTTGACTCACTGTATGTCATTTCCATGTACTGAACTCTTGTTATTCAACTATGCCGAGGTAAATTCAATTTTTAATTCTTTAATGCTGCTCAGAGGTGGCATAAATGCTTTACACAGCAATTTCAACTACTTTGACACTAGGGACTGAGGTGGGTCAGAGCAGGCATAGTTTGGTCTGGCTTTTATGCAGCATTATGTCTTTACACAGAATTGTGAGCAGTCACAGAGCAGCCTTAAGTCTGCTGTGTAAAGAGGCCTTCAGTGTCCGAATTCGCTCACTCGTTTTCATTCGTTCCCTCAAGCGAACAAAGTTATGAACTAAAGTTCTTCCAGTAACGTTAAAAGAATATTTGTTCAAAGTTATCTGGTCTTTAATAACATTATGAAACTTTAGAACAAAAATGTTATTCATAAATCATTCATGGAATGTTTTGGTGCGTTCACACTTGTAGTTCGGTTCGTTTGGTTAATTTGGTCCGGACCAAAGAAGAAAAAAAAAAACATTTAGTCCTGGTCCGATTAGCGTTCAGACTGGCATTTTTATCACCGAACCAAAAGATACAAAACCTTAAGGCATAGGGATACATTCACAACGTGATTGGTTGGATTTTATGACGTATTGCCTATTTTGAGACGGAACTTACCGAACATCCAAAACAATGCTGTTTTCTGAGGTAAATGCGCTCGTTGTGTGTGTGTAGCGGTGCGTAGCCTGCATGTGATGGTATTTTGGCCAGCTGGGAACTCGTGAAGAGCTTATAACATGTGTAAAGGAGTCAAAACAGCGGCGGGAATCCATCCGTCACACACACAAACGATCTGCTGCATGGAGACGCGCGTACTGATGCCTGTGATGGGCAAACTCGCGACTATGTAAAAAAAAAAACCGACATGCGTGAGGATTCTGTCCTTTTTAGGGTCTCGTCTTCCTGTTTTTGGTCCGTTTACATGTTTTTGGTCCGTGTTGCGTTCATATATCATTCGAACCGCACCAGAGTTCGTTTGGAAGCGGGCCGAGATCCATCTTTTCAGCGGTCTCGGTCCGCTTGTTTGGTGCGCACCAGGGTTCGGATGGCAGCGTTCACACATGCTCAAATGAACCGCACTAACAGAGCAATCGCACCAGGGTTCGTTTTAATCGAACCAAACATGACAAGTGTGAACGCACCCTAAAACATTTTATGTTAGTCTAATATTTTTAAATGTTGCTACAGAGAACATTCAAAATATTCAGTTAATACTCGCAAAATGATAAAATAGAAATAAAATTCCCTTAATGTTTTCTCTAACATTCACATAACCAAGAAAAAACTGGATGTTTTGAACATTTTGAGAACATTCAGAAATAATGTTTTGATGGGAACTTAATAAAGTGGTGCAGGGATGCCATCAAAACCCAGAAGACTAATTCACCACTGGTTCCCAGTGTTTTTTTTCTTTTCTTTTTCAATTTATGAGTGAAATATGTCATCCCCGCACCACTCTACTATGAGAACATTAGCAAAATGAATATTAGCAAAATATTTCTGTTAGCTTGGTAGCAGTTAAGTAGCCTATATGACACAACACACTGCATTTATTTAGGTATTGTTGCATAAGGCATACTGTTTTACATAGGCTACTATTAAAAATTTGAGGTAATACACTATGCTAGAAGCTAGAAGTGTTTGGCAAACCTGTCTTTATTTTAATCGAAAAAACAGTAAGTAAATGTTAGTTTCCATTTATACAGCTTAGCGGGTTGTGCATGTCTCTGTCAGGTCAGTCAGTGAGGTCATTCGTAATCAACACAGTCGGACAAGAGAGGATCATAGCAAGGTTAATATCCTAATTCTTAATCAGAGAGCAACACGATACTAAGACCCATAGACAGAGAGAGAGAGAGAATAAGACGCTTCATTTACAGCATGGATTAATATTAAAATTACACACTCACAAACAAATTACTCCTGACAAAATGAGAGAATGTTGTAACTATTAATATATTTACTGATATAAACTTGTTTGCTATATAGAGGCCTACTAAACACTACCAGTTTGTGCATGCTTGATTGAATGTATGTTTTTTCGGCTCTAACAAACCTTTTGAGCTATAGGCTTATGCTTAAATGACTGAAATTAGTTTTGTAGACAAATATAACTTATGCCTGTCTATGAATTTCTTTCGCAAAATAAATAAAATATGTTAGTATGTGAATTCCTTCAATATGATTGAAAAAGAATCCCAGGATGCACCTCATAAATAGTTGGTGGTGTTTCTGATCCTCACCGGGTGTCTGTTGCGTTGTCCTCTGGTCCAGTCCATGATGATCCTTTTATATGTGCCCATGTCGTGCTCTCCTTCCTGCTCAAGCATGCTCAGTAAATGACTCTTCCAGTCCCGCTTTTCTGGATGCAGATCGGCATAAACTTGTATGGGCTTCTCTGTATTTTCCTGCACAGTGTGTAAAAAAAAAACAAGAATATTATGATACTTTTATTTGAATATTGAAATCTACAGACACATAAAATGGTTAGAAAGTTGGAACTTGTAACCCAAAGGTCATAGGTTCGAGTCTCAGTACCGGCAAGAAATGCAGGTATATAATATATAATACAGTCAAACCAAAATTTATTCAGACAACTTGGACATTTCATTCATTAATACAGTTTATTCACTATAGTTTAAAAAATGGTAATAAAATATGACAAGATCTCAGAATTAAACTGTATCATAAAAAATGAATCTTAATTATGTCAGAAAACACTTAAGCAAAACATGGTCAGGTCAAAGTGCCAAATTTTTGTCAATTTTACTGGTAGTCCACTGTATGAAGAATTTTTGGGTATAATATGTCACAGTTTACTTTATTTTGCTATCCTCACTTACATAAATGAACTATAGTGTCCTTCACCCACTAGTAAAAATATATCAAAAATGTCTGAATCATTTTTGGTTTGACTGTATATAAACTGAATTAAACTGAAATTACATCTGACCAATTAAATGTCTGTATTAACAACCCTGTTTAGACATTCAGTTCCAAATCGGTCTTGATTCAAAACTTAATGCAATTAAAATTTTGCACCATTTACTTGATTCAGTATCAGTAATTCTGCAAATAATTGCCTCAGTAACTTGAGGCCAATACAGCCCCTTGAGCTAAAATTTATGACGCAGTAACCTTTTTTAATAAACAGCCCGTGTCTGACTCAAATCAATTACTTTGATTTCTCAGAAGAAATGTGCTGACTACAAGCTTTTTTAAAAGTACACTAAATCCGCGAGACGGACGCCCTGGAGCGAACTACAGCTCAACGCCTTTCTCAAGGACACAAAAGTACTGCGGACTATACTATAACTTACAAACAAACTGTGATTAGAGCTTGATCCTTTGAAAACTGACACAGAATTTTAAACCCTTAAGCCACTGGACCTGTCAGTCAGCCTGATATAAACAGACTAGCTGGTTACTATGGGGACTGGAGGCACTTTGAGTCTAAAGCAGGATTTTATCTAAATATAACACACGCTTCTAACCAACCAACATCAGCCTGTAATTAAAGTCATGCAGATCCTGAGAAACAACAGCTGTCTGAAAAACAGTGTGTATCTGGCTAAATTAACACAGGAAGGTGAGTTTATCTGCTGAGGAACAGGGTTGTGCACTACTCAAAAAATAAACTGAGAACGTTTCATACAATTCTAATTATATCCTGAACTTAAATCGAGGTAGAAAAACAGATGAAAAATTATCATTTGAATTTAAGGAAGTAGAATTGAAATGAATTTAACTTCTTTCTTTTTTTTACATAAAATACAATAATAAAAATATTAATAATTTGTTTTGTTTTTTTTCAGTAAATTGTTATCATACACAAAATAAGAGGCATTTATATTTTATTATAATTTTAACATAATTTTAAACTTTTAATATATATACACTACCATTCAAAAGTTTGGGGTCAGTAAGATTAAAAAAAAAAAAGATTAATAGTCTTATTCAGCAATGACACATTAAATTGATCAAAGGTCAGTTTACAATAACATTTACAGTGTTACAAAATATTTCTATTTCAAATAAATGAAGGATCATGTGACACTGAAGACTGGAGTAATGGTGCTGAAAATTCAGCTTTGATCACAGGAATACATTTTATAATATATTCAAATAGAAAACAGTTTTATTATATTTGTATATTAAATACACAATTCAATAATATTTTTCTGACTACTATATTACAGAAAAATATTATTGAAATTTGTATTTAATATACAAATATAATTTTATTAATTTATAATAAAAGTTTGGGGTCAGTAAGATTTTTTTAATGTTTTTGAAATAAGTCTCATATGCTCACCAAGGCTGCATTTATTAAATCAAAAATACAGTAAAACACTAATATTGTAGAATATTATTACAATTTCAGATAACTGTTTTCTATTTGAATATATTATAAAATGTAATTTATTTCTGTGATGTCAAATCTGAATTTTCAGCATTCAGTGTCACATGATCCTTCAGAAATCATTCTAACATGCTGATTTACTATCAATGTTGAAAACAGTTGTGCTGCTTCATATTTTTGTGGATTTTGTGTATATATATATATATATATATATATATGTGTGTGTTTTTTTTTTTTTTTCATTTTAAGTTTTGATGAACCTTACAAAGATAGAAACCTTAAACAGGACACATAGGAAATGATCCATTCTTGTGTTTTGTTGTTGTGTTGGACTAATGAAATTCCTGTTGTGTGATGAATTACTTTAAAGTGCAATTCAGTAAACTCCTCTGCCTGTGATTCAGTTCATGTTCTAACCTTCATCTCCAGAATGTTGGCAGTCTCCACAATGAACTCTCGACAGGCATGCGGAGGCCATACGTCCTGTCCAGTCCAGATATGAGCCAGAACATCTGACCTCTGAAAAACATCAACATAAAATGTTCCAACAGAGAGTTTGAAAATGTGTGTGGGAATCTAGTAGACATATTTGAGCTGATGCCAGTAAATGTATTCATTGATGCCAGGCACAATGCAATAATATATTTGTCTTACCTGACAGATCCTGTTGAGTTCTCGTGCGAGCTCCATTATGAACAGCTGACTCTCCGTTAACGGCTCTTTCTTTATTTGTTTCACTCTTTTCCGCGTCTCCTGTACAGAGATGTGGAAACTATGGAGTTACTAAAACTCCGCCAGGGAATATAGTAGCAAACCTATATATTTTATATTCATTTTTTCTGAAATGACGGTTAAGTATTTTTGGATTATAACTGCTGACTCCTTTGTTTAGCTATTTTATGTATCCTTCATACACACAATTCAATAATATTTCCATAGTAAATAAATAATTACATATTATTTTCACACTTTCTGCATACATTTAGACAAAATTACAGCTTGACTGGAAATTACTATATTCAGTATTAAAACTACAAACCCGATTCCCCAAAAAGTTGGGACACTGTACAAATTGTGAATAAAAAAGGAATGCAATAATTTACAAATCTCATAAACTTATATTTTATTCACAATAGAATATAGATAACATATCAAATGTTGAAAGTGAGACATTTTGAAATGTCATGCCAAATATTGGCTCATTTTGGATTTCATGAGAGCTACACATTCCAAAAAAGTTGGGACAGGTAGCAATAAGAGGCCGGAAAAGTTAAATGTACATATAAGGAACAGCTGGAGGACCAATTTGCAACTTATTAGGTCAATTGGCAACATGATTGGGTATAAAAAGAGCCTCTCAGAGCGGCAGTGTCTCTCAGAAGTCAAGATGGGCAGAGGATCACCAATTCCCCCAATGCTGCAGCGAAAAATAGTGGAGCAATATCAGAAAGGAGTTTCTCAGAGAAAAATTGCAAAGAGTTTGAAGTTCTCATCATCTACAGTGTATAATATCATCCAAAGATTCAGAGAATCTGGAACAATCTCTGTGCGTAAGGGTCAAGGCCAGAAAACCATACTGGATGCCTGTGATCTTCAGGCCCTTAGACGGCACTGCATCACATACAGGAATGCTACTGTAATGGAAATCACAACATGGGCTCAGGAATACTTCCAGAAAACATTGTGGGTGAACATAATCCACCGTGCCATTCGCCATTGCCGGCAAAAGAAGCCATATCTAAACATGATCCAGAAGTGCAAGCATTTTCTCTGGGCCAAGGCTCATTTAAAATGGACTGTGGCAAAGTGGAAAACTGTTCTGTGGTCAGATGAATCAAAATTTGAAGTTCTTTTTGGAAAACTGGGACGCCATGTCATCTGGACTAAAGAGGACAAGGACAACCCAAGTTGTTATCAGCGCTCAGTTCAGAAGCCTGCATCTCTGATGGTATGGGGTTGCATGAGTGCGTGTGGCATGGGCAGCTTACACATCTGGAAAGGCACCATCAATGCTGAAAGGTATATCCAAGTTCTAGAACAACATATGCTCCCATCCAGACGTCGTCTCTTTCAGGGAAGACCTTGCATTTTCCAACATGACAATGCCAGACCACATACTGCATCAATTACAACATCATGGCTGCGTAGAAGAAGGATCCGGGTACTGAAATGGCCAGCCTGCAGTCCAGATCTTTCACCCATAGAAAACATTTGGCGCATCATAAAGAGGAAGATGGGACAAAGAAGACCTAAGACAGTTGAGCAACTAGAAGCCTGTATTAGACAAGAATGGGACAACATTCCTATTCCTAAACTTGAGCAACTTGTCTCCTCAGTCCCCAGACGTTTGCAGACTGTTATAAAAAGAAGAGGGGATGGCACACAGTGGTAAACATGGCCTTGTCCCAACTTTTTTGAAATGTGTTGATGCCATGAAATTTAAAATCAACTTATTTTTCCCTTAAAATGATTTGATATGTCATCTATGTTGTATTCTGAATAAAATATTGAAATTTGAAACTTCCACATCATTGCATTCTGTTTTTATTCACCATTTGTACAGTGTACCAACTTGTTTGGAATCGGGTTTGTATAAAAGAATAAAAATATTCTGATCACAAGTGAAATTTTACTTTAATTTTCCTTATTTTCTGCAAAAGCCATGTGTCTCATATTTCATTTGATCTCATTGATACTATACTACATTATTAGCAGGAAGAATTGTTGGTTGTGGAGGAAATTATGTCATAAATAAGATCATCTGACGTAATAAAGTCTCATCTGACATACAGTAGTGGCCAAAAGTGATGTCCGGAAAAGGAAGATCGACATCTTCACCCTTTATTAAAATATTATTAAAAATATGTAAATGATTTTGTAAGCATATTGTGTAATTGTGGTTGGAGTCAACTGTTTTATTTGTGATAATGCAATGAAACATGCTAAATTGTGTGGACATCATTTTTGAATGCAAAAATATCACAGAACCAATGAAATATTAATAACTGATCATGTTGTAGTCAAAGGATGCTTTTCTCTGTGAGCTTTTTGTTTTCTATGCATTTTTTGCACAGTATAATGAAACCTGTAACTGTTGTTTGCCTTTTTGTTGCCAAATAGTTTTGTCAGATAAATACCTCAACAAATTTTAGTGTTTTGTTCTTACCCTGTCAAAAAAACCAACTCATATTTTGACGATACGTGAACTTGTAGGGTCATTAAAAACAATGATATCACTTTTGGCCACTACTATACAAGTGTCTATCATTTTGCCCTGATATTTATGAATTTCACTGAATTACTGATAAACCCTTTGATGCAGTGAATGAATGAACGAATGACACACTGTACCTTGAGACGAAACTTGAGCTTCTTGGCTGGCTCAATGAGGAACTGAAGGCAATCTTTCATCATACTGGCAGGCTGACGTGACCCTATTCGAAACCTGAGAGAGACGGAGTGTAGAATACAGCAAGAGAGGAAGAGAGAGAGATTTGAGATGTTTAGGATCTGATGATGTAAATGAAGGAGTGTAACAGCTGAGACAGATGGGAGGGGTTTGTAAAAAGCCTTATTCTCAAAACTCAGCAAACTCAACACAGACTCAACCTGCAACAACGCAATATTTTTTGATCACTCTGCGGCTCTGCTTCGTTCAGCTCGTTACGACTGAGTCCTTCAGGTCCAGAGAGACTCGCGGAAGCAGTGAGAGCACTTTTAATGGAAGCTCAGGGACAGAGTGGGATGCGGTTGTGCTAAATCAGCACGTCTTCTCGGCGTTTCTCCAGCACACCCACTCAACCTGCCAGAACACCTCAAGTCTCAGTCAGTTTCCAAATCTTCAGAAACCAATGCCAAAATGTTAAGAAGCAGCTTATAATATACAAACAACATAGCCTAAATATCTGAGACAACTAGTGAAATGGCTTCACTTTCACATTTTTCTAATTTAAGACATTTTTCATTACAAATTATATAAACAGCATGACAATTTGAGTGCATAATTTCATGATTTGTGAATTATCTAATTTCTTTACATCTGATTAGTGACCTAGAAATAGTGCAGTATAACAAATATTTCTTCTTCGTTTATGTCCTAATATTTCTTTGTTTTAAAGTCAGCATGACACAGAATTTGTGATAGTCTTTTCTTCCCTATTATGACGTATATCCAAGTGAAATGGCTTCTCGAGCAATTGATTGGATCGTTGGATGGTTGTGGTTTGCTATTGGTCGTTCTCATGTGAGTGACAGGTTGTCCCGCCCTCTGGAATTATGATGTGCACAGATAAATAATTTAGAATAAATTATGGAAGCTTGTTTCCACCACTGAATAAAAAAATAAAAAGTGTAATCTGGGAATTCTGACTTTTTTCTCAGAATTGCTTGATATAAACTCGCAATTGCTAGAAAAAAATGTCAGAATTTTGAGATATAAACTTGCAATTGCAAGAAAAAAAGTCAGAATTTTGAGATATAAACTCGCAATTGCAATAAAAAAGTCAGAATTTCGAGATATAAACTTGCAATTGCTAGAAAAAAAAGTCAGAATTTTGAGATATAAACTCGCAATTGCAAGAAAAAAAGTCAGAATTTTGAGATATAAACTCGCAATTGCAAGAAAAAAAGTCAGAATTTCGAGATATAAACTCGCAATTGCTAGAAAAAAGTCAGAATTTTGAGATATAAACTCTCAATTGCAAGAAAAAAGTCAGAATTTTGAGATATAAACTCGCAATTGCTAGAAAAAAAGTCAGAATTTTAAACTCAATTGCAAGAAAAAAGTCAGAATTTTGAGATATAAACTCGCAATTGCTAGAAAAAAAGTCAGAATTTTGAGATATAAACTTGCAATTGCAAGAAAAAAAGTCAGAATTTCGAGATATAAACTCGCAATTGCTAGAAAAAAGTCAGAATTTCGAGATATAAACTTGCAATTGCTAGAAAAAAAGTCAGAATTTCGAGATATAAACTTGCAATTGCTAGAAAAAAAGTCAGAATTTTGAGATATAAACTCGCAATTGCAAGAAAAAAAGTCAGAATTTTGAGATATAAACTCGCAATTGCAATAAAAAAGTCAGAATTTTGAGATATAAACTCGCAATTGCAAGAAAAAAAGTCAGAATTTCGAGATATAAACTCGCAATTGCTAGAAAAAAAGTCAGAAATTTGAGATATAAACTTGCAATTGCAATAAAAAAGTCAGATTTGCAGGATATAAAGTCACAATTATCTTTTAAATGGTTTTATTCTGTGGTGGAAACAAGCTTCCATACTAAATAGTGCAATTTTTTTTTTTTTTTTTTTTTTTTTTTTGGTAAATGTTTAAAGTTCTACAACTTACTGTTAATTTCTGGGTTTAAAATAGATGTTTAATCCCAGATTTTCAATGTTGTCTTAGACGTCTGGACATCACTGTAACAAGCATTTTTTAGATTTACTGTAGTTTCTTATTTTTAGTTCACAAGTTCACCTCCCCATTCAGTCTGAATGGTTAATGGTAAAACAAACTTGGCTTGCTGTCCTCCAAGGAGGCTCGAGCTCTGAGTTAAACCCCCCTATAACAGTACTGCATAGAGGGAGAATAAGAGAAATAGAGGAGGAGGAGGGATGCTGGAAGAATTGTCGCTGGGATGACGCAGTGACTGCTGCTTATATACGCTCGTAATGATGATTGACAGGACTGAATGTTTAGGATCCTCCCGAACCTACGTTTGGAACTACATACAACAGGAATGAAGGAAGAATAAAAGAGGTCTCCTATAAATTAACAAATTTGTACATTTACAAGATGCCCAGAGAAAAATGCTTTGACACAGTATGTCACAAATACAAATACAGTAAAATTAGGCAAATTCCTTCATTTTATGTTATTTTGGCACAGTAGTGCATGCCAGTGTCACACCAGAGAAACCACTTCAGCGTACTGACATTTATTTATGATATTGCTATACCTATTGAATGAACATGATAAATGGAGTTTAAAGTCTGTATATTTACATGGTGCACTGAGAATAAAATGCATTGGCACCATTACATCCTTAGGGAGCCAATAACACAACACAGCCAGACTCTGATAAGACTTTATTAATGATCAGCTATATTCTGAACTAAATGAAATGCAATCATTTTCCTCTGGTGTGCAATATGCACATGTTTTATTTAGGCTCTAATTAACTTGCTTTCATTTATTTATGATCAAATAAAATTGCTGACTGAGATGAATGAACACGATTAATAAAGGAGATAAAAGTTCCTACATTTACAGTACATGGTGCACTAAGGAAAAATGCACTGCATGGTCCATCCTAGCTAACAGGGAACATTCTCTCAAAGTAATGAACAAGCACTCTTCCAATTACATCTGGGCTTATATAATGTTCTCAAAACTTTAGCACAAAAACATTAGTTATACATTGTTCATGGAAGGCTTGTTTTTGTTTTATTTGGACGTTCATCTAACATTGTTTTAGAATGTTCAAAGAATATTCAGATTTATCTCATAATATTTGCAAAACGATAAAATGGCATGTTTCCTTAATATTCACATAACCAAATGAATTATTATTATTATTTTTTTAAAAGCATTGGACGATTGTTTTAATAAATTTAAAGGGTTAGTTCACCCAAAAATTAATCACAAAATTACTGTCATTAATTACTCACCATCATATCGTTCTACACCCGTAAGACCTTCGTTCATCTTCGGAACACAAATTAAGATATTTTTGATAAAATCCGATGGCTCAGTGAGGCCTCCATTGACAGCAAGATAATTAACATTTTCATTGCCCAGAAAGCTACTAAAGACATATTTAAAACAATTCATGTGACTACAGTGGTTTAACCTTAATTTTATGAAATGACAAGAATACTTTTTGTGCATCAAAAAAAAAAAAAAAAAAAACGACTTTTCAACAATATCTAGTGATGGACAATTTCAAAACACTGCTTCATGAAGCTTCGAAGCTTTACGAATCTTTTGTTTCGAATCAGTGGTTCAGAGCACCAAAGTCACGTGATTTCAGTAAACGAGGCTTCGTTACATCATAAGAGTTTAGAAATTTCAATGGTTCACGTAACTTTGGCAGTTTGATACACGATCCGAATCACTGATTCGAAACAAAAGATTCATAAAGCTTCGAAGCAGTGTTTTGAAATCAGCCATCACTAGATATTGTTGAAAAGTCGTTATTTTGGGGTTTTTTTGGTGCACAAAAATGTTCTCGTCGCTGTGGTCACATGAACTGTTTTATGTCTTTAGTATCTTTCTGGGCATCTGAAAGTGCTAATTATCTTGCTGGCAATGCAGGCCTCACTGAGCCATCAGATTTTATCAAAAATATCTTAATTTGTGTTCTGAAGATGAACGGAGGTCTTATGGCTGTGGAACGACATGAGGGTGAGTAATAAATGACATAATTTTCATTTTTGGGTGAACTAACCCTTTAAATGTATTGTTGCTTTGTACACTAAAAGACATCAGCAACAACAACAACCCATAACACCCAAGAAACTACATAGCAACAACCTAGTAACCGCCTATAACACTCAAGAAACTACTTAGCAACATCCTAGCAACCACTCAGACACATTAGCAGCCACTCCATCTATCTGTATAGCTATTTATCAAGGCATTGCCATAAGATCAGTTTGAACCTTGTTTGGTTCTTCTGGTGTGCACTGCAGTATGCACTTGTTTTCAGCCTGGCAAAGTGTTGGCAGTGTCACACCACGTGTCAGGTCGGGAATAGGGACAGATTAAAGAGGTCTTGACAGATTCAGACACACAAACCACGTGAACGAACACAAGGAGCAGCTCTGAACCACACCACTGATCCTTTAAGCGAATTAAACCAGCAACCCTGCGTGTATTTTTGAGCATGTGTGAATATGTGGTGTTGGGCTAAGGTTAAAAAAAGCTGCTGAAGACAGACTCTTTCATTGTCATTAAAAGGAAAATATCACTTATTTGCATTTTATTAATACAAATAAGTGTTCTTTAATATAATAATGATAATGATTAATTATATAATAATTAATAATAATAATAATAATAATTATTATTATTATAAGCATTTTGGCATCTCATTTATCAATATGACCATATATGTTTTTCTTATTAGAGCAAAAAAAGTAAATAATATATTCCTTATGTTTACGCAGAATGAGACCAGGAAATAAATATGCAGAAGATAAATGACGACGTTATAATACTCTTCAAACTCATGAGTACGCATTGCAGTCATAATATTACGCAGGTTCACGCATATACAACATGCATTAAATATAACAGAAGCACCGCTGACAATAACAGAAGTTTACTAAGATGAAAATCACATACCTTTCTGTTTTAACCTTTCGAAATATCCTCAGAAAGTTTTTCTACATCACACCCTCATTGAATGTTTGTGCATCTTGCTCCTCATTCATTGAATGGGCTCTCCTCAGCAGTCAGGAGGTGCATCTCGTGTGACCAATAGGCGTCTTTTTGGTACTTTAGCAATAAGCCTTTGTCGCGGAGTGATTAATGATCGTGTATTTCCGTAACATTCCCGAAGGAGGCCGAAGGACTCCTCGTATATTTTCGTTACATTACCGAACTAGCGCTTCAGTGACTTCTCTTGCCTTATTTAAAAGACATCCAGCAGAGGGCGCTGTTGTCTAGCATTTCTTAAACCCTACTGTCCTGAAAAATATACTTTATTTAAAATAATAAATACATACATAATCTTATATGTGACACTGATATTCAATTAATTTTACAGTTTTTACATCACGATGATATATATTATATTGCTACTGTACCTTAAATTGTAACCTTCACATTTCTGCTTTGCTATTGATGTATTTTATTGCATATTTTCATATTGTTCTGCATTAACAAATGAAAACATAACTTTACTCTATAAATAACCTGGCTATACTTTCAAAAACAGGAAAAAAAAACTTAAAATACAAAACTTTATTGAAAATAGAAAGGACAACAAATATGTAGATGAACATGAATGCTGTTATGCACATGAGAAAAACAAAAAAAACATCATCTCATTAACAGTTTTCGTACAAAAGGGTAAATCTTATTTGATGTCCATAACAACATAACAAAACAAATGGAACTTCAGTATTTAATCTTGCATAGATAGTTGATTAGTTAGAAATAAGCAGCTATTATTGTTTCAAATAGTGTGAAGATCACAATATTTCCAAGTGAATCAAATGCAACATAAACATCTAGAACTACATGAACATAATTCTTGCATATTTGCATACATTTGCATATTTGCATGGTGCACCACTGGCACCATTTTTTTTTTTTAAACTCACAAATGAATATAAAATTTCAGTTTCTCTTTGTGATTTAAAATTTCAATTATTATTTTCTTCTTTCACTGAGGCAGTAAGTTGCTTTAAAAAAATGAAAAGAGAATATTTTGTAATGGTGTACAAGTTTAAATCTCTCAGTTGTTATTGGGAACTGTTCTGGCACCTCGGAAATGAGGACTCTTATGGTTTCTGACATGAAAACAATCAGTGACCCACAGTTACACCTTGACAATTACTGGCATACACAATAAACACACAACTCACTTACAGTCATACACAAGGAAACTGACTGCATAGATGTCAATGCAGCTGCAAATTATTCAGTCGGAGAGAGGATTGTCCAAAGTACATTTTCTCCAACAAACACATGCACCGCTGTAATCAGCTGACCTTGAGGTTAGAACTCACAACCACACCCAAATCACACAAAAACAACAGAATGACAACATTTTAATGCTTTATGGCATTTTACAGGCTATATGTAGTCACTGACTCTGAGTAAAGCAGACGTTTCCAGTGAAAGAACATGTTCCAGGTAATGGAAAGACTTTGAAAGGACCGGTTTTGGAATCCCTGGTCCTCGTTTCCAAGGCAACCATCTTTAGGGCTCAGGTTAATCATAAGCACCGGGTGAAGCCAATGTTACAGCAGTTTAGGATTTGGGCAACTTTGGTCACTCAGTCATTTGAAGGCTTCGTCATGGCTGACCATGATTAGTTAAATGCAAAAATGTTGAACAAGGAGTGCAGGTGTGGTGGTTTGACGGAGCTCATTACTGACCGCGGTCATAGATCTTAACCATTCGTTTAATATGGAAAAGCTTGTGGCGTAGTTTGCGACACTGGTGCTTCTTGTTTTGATAATCTGGCATCTAAGCAGAGAGAATAAGGGAAAGAGATCCTCATATTAACATCAAAAAGCAGAGCATCTATTACTATGGACGTGAGTCAGATGTTTAGTCATTCTTTAGTTTTATAATCACGACTCACCCGTTTTAGGTCTTTCAGACGATTATATTCTTCTGCTACAGCCTATAACGTGATATAAAAAAACAAGAAAGTCATGTATTTGAACAACAGGGAGGTGAACTTTTCATTCAAAATGTTTCAGTCACTCACCTGGTACTTGGACGTTCCCTCATCAAGTGTGTCCAGCTCTCTGCTGAGCTTGTTTATCTGATCGTTGATGTCATCCATTTCAGCACACAGTTCCTTATAGGACCTGAGGTCCGAGTCAAACTCTTTCTTATACTCGTGTCGCTGGGAATCAGATGTGATTTCTGGATACAGACTGATTGGGAATGAAACAGAAGGCAGTTAACATGGAAGTACACAGGAACATGGATGTTGTGATACTTGCTGCCACTTATGGAGCAGGTATATTCAGCTTTAATGCAAGATAAAAGGGAACAATAGTCATTTGGTAGTTATTTAATAAACACCTAGAGTTGAGCTTTTTGATCAAAACAACAATGATGGTATTTAATGGATTAACTGTTGTGGGGTTTGAACTGACAGCCTTTTATTTTGCCACACCACAGGAAAACACCCACCATTAACCGAGTAAAGGTGCACGCATTTACCATAGCTCAGCCAAATTTTGCCAGCAAAATCTAGTCATTTAATATTTCAGAATTTTGCTAATGTGAACTATCATCATTCGCCTAAATTTTGTTAATGTAAAATACTACAATTCGCAGAAATTTCACTAATGTAAAATACTACCATTTACTGTTACGCTAATGTAAAATACTACCATTCGCTGAAATTTCGCTAATGTAAAATACTACCATTTACTGTTACGCTAATGTAAAATACTACCATTCGCTGAAATTTCGCTAATGTAAAATACTACCATTCGCTGAAATTTCGCTAATGTAAAATACTACCATTTACTGTTACGCTAATGTAAAATACTACCATTCGCTGAAATTTCGCTAATGTATAATACTACCATTTACTGTTATGCTAATGTAAATACTACCATTTACTGTTACGCTAATGTAAAATACTACCATTTACTGTTACGCTAATGTAAAATACTACCATTCGCTGAAATTTCGCTAATGTAAAATACTACCATTTACTGTTACGCTAATGTAAAATACTACCATTCGCTGAAATTTCGCTAATGTATAATACTACCATTTACTGTTACGCTAATGTAAAATACTACCATTTATTGTTACGCTAATGTAAAATACTACCATTCGCTGAAATTTCGCTAATGTAAAATTCTACCATTTACTGTTATGCTAATGTAAAATACTACCATTCGCTGAAATTTCGCTAATGTAAAATACTACCATTTATTGTTATGTTAATGTAAAATACTACCATTCGCTGAAATTTCGCTAATGTAAAATACTACCATTTACTGTTATGCTAATGTAAATACTACCATTTACTGTTATGCTAATGTAAAATACTACCATTCACCGAAATTTCGCTAATGTAAAATACTACCATTCGCTGAAATTTCGCTAATGTAAAATTCTACCATTTACTGTTATGCTAATGTAAATACTACCATTTACTGTTATGCTAATGTAAAATACTACCATTCACCGAAATTTCGCTAATGTAAAATACCACATTCAGCAAAATTTCTCTAATGTAAAATACTACCATTTACTGTTACGCTAATGTAAAATACTACCATTCGCCGAAATTTTGCTAATGTAAAATACTACCATTTACTGTTACGCTAATGTAAAATACTACCATTCACCGAAATTTTGCTAATGTAAAATACTACCATTTACTGTTACGCTAATGTAAAATACTACCATTCACCGAAATTTTGCTAATGTAAATACTACCATTTACTGTTATGCTAATGTAAAATACTACCATTCACCGAAATTTCGCTAATGTAAAATACCACATTCAGCAAAATTTCTCTAATGTAAAATACTACCATTTACTGTTACGCTAATGTAAAATACTACCATTCACCGAAATTTTGCTAATGTAAAATACTACCATTCACAGACATTTCGCTAATGTAAAATACTATAATTCACCGAAATTTCGCTAATGTAAAATACTACCAATCGCCAAAGTTTCGCTAATGTGAAATATTACTATTTAATGAAATTTAGCTTTTGTAAAATTCTACCATTTGCCAAAATTTTGCTAAAGTGAAATTCCACCATTCACTGAAATCTTGCTTTAGTAAAATTCCAATCGCTGAAATATCAAATAAAATCAAATTAAATATCAACATTTAAAGAAATTTAGCTAATGTGAAATACCACTATTCGCCAAAATTTCACTTGTGTAAAATTCCACCATTCACTGAAATTTCACTAATGTGAAATACCACTATTTACCAAAACTTTGCTTTTGTAAAATTCCACTATTTTGCTAACAGAGATTAGCTAATGTGACATAAATCCATTTACTAAAATTTTGCTAGTGAAATACCACCATTGGTAGAAATGTTGCTAATATGAAATATCACCATTTGCTGAAATTCCATTAAATTACTCTCTTGAGTAATTTACAACCCTATATTCTTCATTTGTACCAGAAAATCTGGCTAGAATTAGCCATAATGCAGTGAATACAAGTATTTTATATTGGGTAACACTTTACAAAAAGATTTTTATTTATTAACAGTAGTTAACTACACAAGTTAACATGAACTAACAATGAAAATAGTTTCTACATCTACATTTAGTAATCTTAGTTGATGTTAATCTCAGCATTTACCAATACATTTTTAAGAAATGCGTTATTAACACTGAGACTACAAAAAATCCTTACCGTGCCCACAGATCCTCATCAAAATCGTTGGCGGTCTCTCCTCCCGTCGTGTACTCAGTTTCATACTGGGACTCGTCCAGCTCAGGGTTCCTCCTGCGTCTCTTGCCCCTGGAGGCGGACGGTTTGCGGATGGTGTCCGTCTGGTCGGAGGGGCTGGAGCTCACTTCTCCAGACGGGGACGTAGAGTGAGATGGGCGGCTGAAAGAGCGCTCCGGGTAACTGTTACTACTGTATCCGAACAGAGAAACGAGAAAAGAAATCATTATCCTAATGATTTTTGGCATAAAAGAAAAATTGATAATTTTGACCCATACAATGTATTGTTGGCTATTGCTACAAATATACCCATGTGACTTGTGACTGGTTTTGTGGTCCAGGGTCACATTTAGGCTTTAGGGTATACCCTGTTTTTAAATATAGCATGAACAGAAACCTGTTGGCAATATTGTAGCAAAATATTATTTTCTCAATTTAAAAGCATAATAAATAGTGAGGAATACTTCAAATGCCCTCATAAATTGGTGTTTGTGAGGACATTTTTGAAAATTTGGCCCTCACAAGTAAAGCCAAACCAGTATTTAGCAAAACAGCTTTTTTATTGTACCTCATTGTGATGTTTTTTTGTTTTGTTTTCCAATAACTGTTTGTTTACTCTTAACAGGGACTTTGCCAACACTGTCTATAAAAAAATGACGTGAATTCATTCATTTATACACAGCCACACAGAGAAAGAGAGGCAGACATCGAGGGAGAGACTTAATTTAAAAACAAATTATAATGAAAGAACATCTGATTAAAAAATGCAGCAAGTTTGATCTCAGGCCAAGACACATCATATCTGGTGTAATCTAACCTGACTTCATAAAACTAATGGCCGAAACCATTAGCCAGCCTAATGGCCCAGAAAACTAATGAAAGCACAATAGCACTGCTGATCTAACTTCATCTAGCAAAGGTCACAAAAAAGTCTAAAAAAAAAAAACGCCACACAATAGTTTGAATCAGAAGTAACTGTACACTATCGTTCTAAAGCTTGGGGTCTTTAAGATTTTTTAAGAAATCAATACTTTTATTCACAAAGGAAGGATACGTTAAATTGATCAAAGATGACAGTAAAGAAACTGTTTACAACATTGCTAATAATAAGAAATGTTAGAATGATTTCTTGAGGATCATGTGACACTGAAGACTGGAGTAATGATCCTGAAAATTCAGCTTTGCCATCACAGGAATAAATTACATTTTAAAATATATTATAAATAGAAAACAGTTATATTAAATTCTAATAATATTACAGTTTTTACTGTATTTCATATCTAATACAGTAAATGAAGCCTTACAGTAAATGAAGCCTTGCTCTTTCAAAAACATATTTTTTGCAAAACCTTTCCAACCCCAAACTTTTGATCAGTAGTGTATGGAAAACTGGAATGCAATTTCAAATGACTTTAAGCAATAAAGTAAGATCCATCATTTCCTTAGCAGGGACATGCAATATTGCCTGTTTACATGTAGCTCAGCACTGAAGTCTCCAGCTAGGCCAGGGCCAGATCACTTACTTACTCACCTGACAATATTGTGGGTATCAGAGCTAAAGACACTGCCAATTTTTGGAGGGATGGAGCCGACACTGGGGGCAGAAGCCAGAACAGGAGCCATCTTCTCTGAAAACACCATGGACGCCTCCTGCATGCTCTGTCCATCCTGTACATGGTTGACCTGAAAAAGAAACTTCCTGTTTAGTACAAAGTCTGCAAACTTCGATACATATCTGAACAAAGAGTCTGACGTGCGTAAAATCAGGAAGCAACATTTTTCAGATAATTACAGGCAAAAGATCACAGTGTTTTTCAACATTAAGATTATGTAAGATTACAGGAATATTTCTACATACATGGTCATTTAGCAGATGCCCTTATCCAAAGTTTCAAATGAGAAAGCAAGTACGCAAGATATAAATGTGTAATAATCTTATAAGGCTACACATGCTTTGTCTCTCAACAATCTGTGGCCATTTAAAAGTTCAGGGTCAGAAAAATTTTGATTGTTTTTGAAAGACGCTCACCAGTAAAAACTGTAATATTGTGAAATATTTTTACAATTTAAAATAACTGTTTTGTATTTTAATATATTTTAAAATGTATTCTTTTGATGGCAAAGCTGAATTTTCAGCATCATTACTCCAGTCTTCAGTCACATGATCCTTCAGAAATCATTCTAATATGCTGATTTGCTGCTCAAGAATCATTTCATATTATTATAAATGTTGAAAACAGTTGTGCTGCTTAATATGTTTGTGGAAACTGTGATGCAGTTTTAGGATTCTTTGATGAATAGAAAGCTCAAAAGAACAGCATTATACATCTTTACTTTCACTTTTGATCAATTTAATGCATCTTTGCTGCATAAAGCTGTTAATTTCTTTCAAAAAAAGAAAAGAAAAGAAAAAAAAGTTTTGAAAATATGCAAAATAAAATGATCTGAAACTGTTCAAAATCTGTTACTTAAAATAAATAAAGAGTTAAATTGAAAAATTTTATTTGTAAAAGCTGCTGCCTTTAAGTATGTTGTGCATACTGATATAATGTAAGAAAAAACTAAATTATTTAAATTAACATCATAAATCTGCATTGAATGCAGACTTTTAAAACTGCATTCTGTGCATTATACAAACACAGAAACCATTTTGGATCCATTGTTTAGACTTTATTGTCCTTCTGCTAGCGTACAGGAAAATCCGTAGAGAATAAGAAGCAAAAAGTGCTCTGGCTCTTCCTGTTGAAGTTTGATTTCAGAGGATGTTCTCGGTATGTAAGTTTTGTGACAAACACACAATGCCAGCAGTTATGACTTCTGGTACAATATATGAGTGTCAAAAAACTTCCTAATTAAATTTAATTTATCCTATTTATATCTTAGTATTTATATCTTTTCAAAGGTGAAAAAAGGATTGGCCATGTGGATATAAGGGAAAACTATCCAAAGCAGTACACTGCTAAAACAATGAAAGCAGATGTGCGTGTCGGAAGGATTGTTTGTTTTTTTCCGGAGGGGTTGTGTGTGAAGTTATGTGTGTGTGTTCGGAGGGATTGATTGTTTTTTTTCTGGAGACTGAGAGGTTGTGTGTGAAGTTATGCGTGTGTGTTCGGAGGGAGGACGCAGCAGGAAAAAGGGTGGAGGAGCGTTTCCCTGCAGCTGGAGAGAAAGGGAAAAGCCACTGTGTAGAAGAGCCCAAGTCATCCAGGAATTCCAACAATGCTTTCCCTGCATGAGCCACTGCCAGCACTGATCCGTGATCACGCTACATAAGCAGGGAAAGAATGCTTGAGAACACAGAAAAGAGGGTCGTTTCATGTTCGTGACCTCCTTTTGCACCAGAAAAAAGTGAAGGAGAGATAGAAAGGCACTAAGAGTAAGGTATTCAAAGGGAGTGTGTGGAACGCTGTCAGAGCTCATAGATTTACTGAAAGCACCAGGGCAGAGACAGACCAGTCTCATGATGGTAGTAATTATGTTTCTAATGGACTTAATCCAAAATCAAACCGCACCCCATGGAGCCTCTACTACCAGGTACAGGTTCATAAATAACCTGCGGACTGGACCAAAGATTTATTGCTTAGAAGTTGCTCATTTATAGCTTAGGATTTTCAGTTATAGCATAGCAACTTTGTCTCAGACATTTCTAAGTAAAAATAGAAACAAATGAGGCAATTTTAACATGCATTAAAGGTGCCCTTGATTCAAAAATTGAATTTACCTCGGCATAATTAAATAACAAGAGTTCAGTACATGGAAAAGACATACAGTGAGTCTCAAACTCCATTGTTTCCTCCTTCTTTTATAAATCTCATTTGTTTAAAAGACTTCCGGAAAACACTCGGATTTCAACATAACACCGACTGTTACGTAACAGTCGGGGGCTCCACCCCAATATTTGCATAATGCCAGTGTTCAAATGCATTACACAAGGACAGCCAGTAACGTCTGGATCTGCACAGATGAATCATCAGACTAGGTAAGCAAGAACAACAGCGAAAAATGACAGATGGAGCAATAATAACTGACATGATCCATGATATCATGATATTTTTAGTTATATTTGTAAATTGACTTTCTAAATGTTTCGTTAGCATGTTGCTAATGTAGGCTACTGTTGGTTAAAGTTACACCGTTTATTACTGTATTCACGGAGACAAGAGCGTCGCTATTTTCATTTTTAAACACTTGCAGTCTGTATAATTCATAAACAACTTCATTCTTTATAAATCTCTCCAACAGTGTAGCATTAGCCGTTAGCCACGGAACACAGCCTCAAACTCACTCAAAATAAAACGTTGACATCCAAATATATACTTTACTCACATAATTCGAAGCATGCATGCAGCATGCATGACGAACATCTTGTAAAGATCCATTTGAGGGTTATATTAGTTGTGTGAACTTTGTAAATGCGCTGTAATATAGTCGACAACTCATGTGGCAGGGAACACGCTCGCTCTTAAAGGGGCGGCGTCAGTGAAAATCAGTGCATTGTTAATGATGCCCCAAAATAGGCAGTTAAAAAAATTAATAAAAAAAAAACTATGGGGTATTTTGAGCTGAAACTTCACAGACACATTCAGGAGACACCTTAGACTTATATTACATCTTTTAAAAACATGTTCAAGGGGACCTTTAAGAGTAAAGAGCTTTAGAATTATTGATGGTTTTGGAAAAATGTGATGAAAAATGTTTGAATTCATACTGAGATATTATTGCAGACTTTGGTATCTCTGTAAATCTGAGCAGTGAGCACAGTTAAAGAGACCACATTACACCCTTTCACAAAGTCTTGATTTTGTTTTTGGGCTCTACTAGAATAGGTTTTCATGCTTGAATGTTATATTTTACATTGTTGCAGCACCTCTCTTCCCAGTCTGTCTGTAAACGCTATGGGCTTCGTTTCTCAAAAGCATCGTGAGCTAAGTTTATCGTGCAGATCATTGGTGGCAATGGTTCTGTGGTCTATTTAGGCTTACAATGCTTTTGGTAAATGCAGTCCTGTGTAGTTCCTGTCTCTATAAATCCCCTCCTCCCAAAAAGCGTATTGTTCTCTGATTGAAAATGTCACGCCTCTTACCATTTTCATCATAACCACGAGTTTCAACACACTACTAACACAACATAATCTGCGTAAGCCTTAGGCGGGAATTATTTAAATAAGGAATATTGTAATTCGCAGACGAACAATGAAGACTACAATGGAGGTGTTTCAGGGAGTTCAGAAAGAGTGTTTACTGGTATAGAGAATAACTCTCTTTGGAGTGACTTTGTGACATTTTTCATGCTCAAACAGCAACATTACACACTGAATGTAAAAAAAAAACATAAAAGGTCCTCTTTAAAGGGTTAGTTCACCCAAAAATGAAAATTCTGTCATTAATTACTCGCCCTCATGTCGTTCTACACCCGTAAGACCTTCATTCATCTTCGGAACACAAATTAAGATATTTTTGATGAAATCTGAGAGGTCTATGACTCATCTATAAACAGCATAATAATCTACCAGAAAGGTAGTAAAGACATCATTAAAACAGTCGACGTGTCTGCAGTGGTTCAACCTTAATTTTATGAAGCGACAAGAATACTTTTTGTGCACAAAAACAAAACAACACTAACGACTTTATTCAACAATCTCTTCTCTTCCCTGTCATTATCCTTACGCAGTTGCCGCAGTAAGCACAGTAAAGGCTTACGTGTTTACATCTGAATGCTGGCTCAGTATTGGCCAAAGCTGCACACGTGAGCAGCACGATGCATGCCTGTGATACTGACGCAGGAGCCGGCCAATAACGAGTCTGCATTCTGACATAGAACCTGGAAGCGCTGGATGTAAACAACATATGACACAGAAGAGAAGATATTGTTGAATAAAGTTATTTTTGTTTTGTTCTTGCACATAAAAAGTATTCTCGTCGCTTGATAACATTAAGGTTGAACCACTGCAGTCACATGGACTATTTTAATGATGTCTTTAGTACCTTTCTGGACCTTGAAAGTGTTGCTTGGATTGCGGTCTATGGACGAGTCATATACCTCTCGGATTTCATCAAAAATATCTTAATTTGTGTTCCAAAGATGAACGAAGGACTTACGGGTGTGGAACGACATGAGGGTGAGTAATTAATGACAGAATTTTCATTTTTGGGTGAACCAACCCTTTAAGATATTAAAGAGATCTCATCTGCCTCTCATAGTAATCAAACTTTATTTGATGACAATTAAATTAAAGTTAAAAAAAGCCTGTTTTTTGAATAACCTTTATTGCTTGAATTGCTTGGTCAATTGCTTGAATTGCTCCTCTTTTTTAAATGAGTCACAATGAGGAATGCAATGTTAATGTGTGATACACACATCATGACTCATGTTCTCTTACACAGCACAAATGCACTGTATCACTGAAACACACTGTTCTGTAACACAAATAAAACCATAGATGCAATGCAAACATATGGTACTATACTGGCTAGGATGATATATTTGGCTTTTTTTTTATTTTAATAATCTGCATTAGATAATAACAATCCTCACATAGCTGATGAACAATTTTGTCAGTTACAGAATTTACTGACAGCCATTTTCTTATGTACATCCTATGCACACAAGTATTCATCTAATTTCAGAAATCCATGGCAAAAATAATATATATATATATATATATATATATATATATATATATATATATATATATATATATATATATATATATATATTCAGATATATTTTTAAATATTTTTTAAAATGGCAAAAAATATTGATAAATAGATGTACATAAATAAATCTATTTCTGATAATTCTTAGCTACTTTCAACCTATTATTTTTCATCCATTTTAAATATTTTTATAAATGTGTTTTAAATCTAAATATATTTATACAAACAATATATATATATATATATATATATATATATATATATATATTGCATTTACCCAAAATGTATTTTAAGATCATAAATGTATGTTCCTGCTACTCTTAAGTTTTGTACTGTATTTTGGTATTTCCAGGTTTAAACAAAATATATTTTTAATTTGAAACTGCCCCTCTTTAAATATCTCCATCAGTATCAGCCATTAAAAATACTTCTAATAAATATGTGTATACGTCGACATTCTATTTATTCATTGAACTGAAAAGAAATACTAATTCAAGCATACGTTCTAACCATCTAGGTATTACAAAAGTTTAACAGTTCACAGTCCCAAGAAGTTAAAAGCCACTCGACTTTCTCAGTTTGGTTAATGATCAATCACAGCGAAACTAGGCTGGCCGTTAACAAACAGACTGTATCAGCAATTCATTCAACCTTGTGACTGAATTATCACCAGTGTCACACAGGCCACTGAAACTATTAAAGGCTTCAATACACCTTCAAACCGCTCCCAGTCTACCTAAAAAAAAGGTCTTGATTGACTATCACAAACTATTTAGCAGAATTTAACAGCTCGTCCTATGTATGGTCACAGGGATGCTGGAGCCTATAGCTTGTGCATTTAAATTGTATGGGTTTTTTCCTTGAAAAATATTTGGATGCTGTTTGCTTTAGAGACTAGCAATAAGCCTGACACTGGCCTTTCATTTTCATCAGCTTAGGCAAGACACTTCATGCCACTTTGATCTGGGTGTGCCATTTAATTAGTGACCATGTGTTTCTTCTTCCATTCAGCACGTCTCTGCCTACACAAATAAGTGGTGATAAGGAAACTTACCCAATCCTCCACATCTCTGCCCTCAGTTCCTCCCATCAGTGGTCGATCCCAGTAGATGTTTGGCTTCCCATAGCGCCAGATTTTACTTCTGGTCCTATAGGAGAAGAAGGCTGCCACAGCCAGTGCCACCACAACCATGAACCCACAAACCATTGCAACTGCCTTGGAAAAACAAAATTGTATCCTTAAGTCCAATGCATAGAGAAATTATTTATCATACTAAGCTAAAATAATTTAGAATACTACAGTTATTATCTTAATAATCACTCTGGGTTAATTAATAATTCTGGGTTATTAACAACTACATATTATCTATTTTGTTTCTTAGCTTGCAAAAAGGAACAGAAAATGTGTTTACAGTAATGAACTGAGGATGGAAGCCTAATTCATATTTTTTAAAGCATTTGGATGAATTTTTGCATTGAAATGTACATTTTATTTATTTGAGGTGTAACTGTTCTCAAACAAATTTGTTTTGAGGAAAGACTAATTTTCCTTATGGGTATACTTTTAAAATACACTGACAAAAAAAGTTAACCTGTGTTTTAAGTGATGACAACTAAATTAATTGTTTTAAGAAAGAAATCTATTTATGTGATTAATTCTATCTATTCTATTTTGTAGTATCATTAAAGGATAGTTCACACAAAATTAAAAAAGTTGTAATCAATTACTCACACTAATGTCATTCCAAACACATTATACTTTAATTTTGCAATCAATCAAGCACGTTTGAGCTTCTGTTTACCATATTTGATGTGCTCTATGTATGTGCTTTGATCAATGTTTATATGTGAATAAAAACCTAAATTAAAGGGTTAGTTCACCCAAAAATGAAAATTCTGTCATTAATTACTCACCTTCATGTCGTTCCACACCCGTAAGACCTTTGTTCATCTTTCGAATACAAATTACGATATTTTTGATAAAAAAATGACTCAGTGAGGCCTCCATCGCCAGCAAGACAATTAACACTTTCAATGCCCAGAAAGTTACTAAAGACATATTTAAAACAGTTCATGTGACTACAGTGGTTCAACCTTAATGTTATGAAACGATGAGAATACATTTCGTGTGCCAAAAAAACAAAATAATGACTTTATTCAACAATATCTAGTGATGGGTGATTTCAAAACACTGCTTCATGAAGCTTTACGAATCTTTTGTTTCGAATCAGTGGTTCAGAGCGTGTATCAAACGGCCAAAGTCACGCCCCCCCAGTGGTGAACCATTGGAATTTCGAAACACTTATGACATAACGAAGCCTCGTTTACTGAAATCACGTGACTTTGGCAGTTTGATACACGCTCCTAACCAATGATTCGAAACAAAAGATTCGTCAAGCTTCGAAGCTTCATGAAGCAGTGTTTTGAAATCGCCCATCACTAGATATTGCTGAATAAAGTCGTTATTTTGTTTTTTTGGCGCACAAAAAGTATTCTCGTCGTTTCATAACATTAAGGTTGAACCACTGTAGTCACATGAACTGTTTTAAACACGTCTTTAGTAGCTTTCTGGGCATCTGAAAGTGTTAATTAACTTGCTGTCTATGCAGGCCTCACTGAGCCATCGGATTTTATCAAAAAATATCTTCATTTGTGTTCTGAATATGAACGAAGGTCTTACGGGTTTGGAACAACATGAGGGTGAGTAATTAATGACAGAATTTTCATTTTTGGTTGAACTAACCCTTTAACTTTTCATCATATAAAGTAATCGTGTCTCTTCAGAAGACTTGGATTAAAGCGCTTGATTCATATGGATTTATTTGACAGTGTCTTTATGAACTTTTTGAATTGTCATAGTTTTGTTTACATTCACTTTCAAATCTGGCAGGTTTCATTAAAAATATCTTCTTATGTGTTTTGAAGATGAACGAAAGTCTTATGGGTTTGGAACGACATGAGGGTGAGTAAATGATGCCAGAATTTTTGGGTAACTAACCCTTTAAGATAAAAATACTATTCAACATTACTAAATCAACCTAAATACAAAAATGTAGAAGCAATTTTCACAAATTGCAAATAAATTTCACAGTTAATTACAAAGAATCGGCAAGTAACATTGAATTAAAAGTGAATATTTTAAGTAGAAAGAGTAAAACTTTGAACTTCGAAAAAACAGTTTTTACCACATACTACAGATTACACTTCAAAATAAAATGTAAGGGTTAGATCAGGCTTCAACTGTAGGTGTAAATGCACTTCCTTTCGGATTTTACACACTAAGGGGCAAGCGGAAATTATGGTCTGTTGTAATCCTTTGATTGTAGACTATAAAGGAAACACAAATTAAATAAAGACATTTCCAAACATCCTGTAACTTTAAAATGGTACCTCCTGAGGGTCCACGTAGCAGTAGTGGTACAAGTACTGGTTATAGACAGGAAAACCGGCCCCCATTCCTGTCACACTGCTGCCGTAGAGGTTCTGACACATCATAATCATGGGGTTGTAGTATGAGCTGGTGGAGCTTTGGGCCATAGGGTTCACTCCTACAATGTACACAATGTTTATAATGCCCTGAATCACTGCCATTATGGAACTGACAATAAGCACCGCCAGGTAGAACTTCCTGCTGCGGAACGTGTTTGTTTTGGAGAAGCTGGCTGCAAAGAATGCCAAAGCGATGATGAAGTTTATGGCAGCGATGGCGATCATGCTGGTCTTAGCCGAGTAAGGGGTCGGGTAAGAATTGTAGTAGCCTCCGTAACCATATCCACCTCCCCCGTATCCGTAGCTTCCGTATCCATACCCGCTGCCAGCTCCGTACCCACTTCCATATCCAGGATAGCTTGAATATCCTGATCCGTAACCTAATCCGTACTGCATGTCCCAAACCAGAGTCGAGGCCACGCAGGCGAAGATTCCTAGACAGAGGATTATTACTGTCCCTATCATAATCTTCACAATTCCCGGAGGGGAGAACCACTTGTAGAAATGCTGTGGTACCTCCTCGCCAATATAGTAGGATCCTGGAGGTGGAGGGTAGGGATCAAATTCACTCCGTGGGTCTTGGAAGCTCCCCGGAGGTCCGAAGCCATTGGAAGGGGGAGTGTACATCGGGGGACTATCGTAGGGTTGTTTCTCGAACATCTCTTAATGATGACCAATGACCTGCTAAAAGAAGCAATTGAATGTGTAAACATGAATAGAATCAAAAGTATTAGGTTCTTAATTTACTGTTTAAGACAAGCTAATTTTTAAAAAATATTTTTTAAGGTAAAAAATACCATAAACATAGCCCAATTCAAACAATGCACTATATTCCAGTCTAAGACATACAACAGCTTTGTGTAAGGAACAGATTGAAATTTAAGTAATTATTAACTGAAAGTTAACTGAAAACTTAAATTGTATTTATTTGTGTTATTATTTCATAAATTATATGACATTACACACACATATATTAAAGTTTAGGGTTGGTAATATTTTTAAAATGTTTTTATGCTCACCAAGGCTGCATTTATTTAACCAATAATACAGTAAAAACTGTAGGCTAATACTGTGAAATATTTTTCACACAACACACTGCTTCATGAAGCTTTACGAATCTTTTGATTTCAAAATCAGTGGTTCAGAGCGTGTATCAAACTGCCAAAGTCACATGATGTCAGTAAACGAGGCTTTGTTACATCATAAGTGTTGAGACCATAGACTGTAAAAAAAGGTTGAGACGTTTTGAAATTTCTATGGTTCATGTGACTTTGGCGGTTTGATACCGGTCCGAACCACTGATTCGAAACAAAAGATTTATAAAGCTTCGAAGCTTCATGTGTTTTGAAAACGTCCATCACTCACTAGATATTGTTGAAAAAAATTGTTAATTAGTTTTTTTGGCGCACAAAAAGTATTCTCGTCGCTTCGAAACATTAAGGTTGAACTACTAGTAATGAGTAATAAATATCAGAAATTTAATTTTGGGGTGAACTAAAATGTAATTAATTCCTGTGATTGTATATATATATATATATTTTTTTTTTTTTTTTTTTTTTTTGACAGACAGAAATTCTCCTTTTTTTGTACTCTGGAAAAAATTATACAAATAACAGTATATGGGTTTGAAACAAAACGAGTGTGAGTAAATAATGACAGAATGATCATTTATAGGTGAACTGTCCTTTTAAATGTCTTAGGTCAGCACGTCAGCAGTGACATCAATTAATGGACAGGCCAAAATGACGTTACCCGAAACCACAAGCCGTGTAATCACTGTGCTAAAATAACTGTGCTGTTTATCAGTGTGAGGTAACAACAGAGAGTAGCGTGGAGACATCGGCACCAGGGATCAGAGTCTGTCCACACAAAGCCACTGTTTACAGGCCCAACCGTGGGAGTTAAACTCAATCTCAACCATTGTCCAGCACTGACTTTGAAATGCACAGATTTCAATTCCTGGCAAATATGCCGTTTGTTTAATTTTAGATCACATGCTCTAGGGATGAAGTCACAAACAGGGCAAAACTAGTCAAAACAGGACTCGAAATCAAAAACTTAAAATATGTCTAATAATCTTACGAGGTTATATGTTGATTACAGACAAATTTTAGTTGTACTTTAATGTTACCATAGATAGACAGCACAATCTACTGTGATATTTTGCTTTCAAAAAAATATTCTTACACAAATACTTTTAATATTACACAACAAATTGCAAATTCCTGAAAAAAAACTTTTTTTATTATTTGTAGATGTGATATGAAAGTCCTTGAAAGTGTTTTGTAAATTTATTATGCCTTATGGTTTAAATTGTAATGTCATGATTTTATAATATTTAATCAGGGAAAAATAAAAAGCATGCATTGATTACTGTTTTATTTAAAAGTCTTCTGTCTCAGTATCTACTGTAGCGTGCAAAAGCACAACAACAGAAGAATGCATACTACACTTTCAGAGCTTGGCAAAGGCCTAGATAAGCCATTTCATTTGACTGGTTACTATGTGTTCACCTACTACCCAGCCTCCCCCAACTTCTCTCCTTTGTTATAGCAAAAAGTCAAGGCTGCACTCTGTCTGTGCATGGTTACCATAGTAATAAAGGCCTGAGGTAAAAAAAAAGAGAGGTTTGGATAGAAAAACACAAGAGCTTCACTGTCTGGGCCGCTCTGGAGAGGGGGTGCCTACGTAGGCAGATACAGTTGTAAGGATCAGGTGTCCTCAAGAGAATCCTTTCTTATTTACCATCCGGCACAGGTTTGATTTAATGATTAATTAATGAATCTTTTGAATGACCAACAACAGGTGAGAGGGTAAAACAAAGTTGATTTAAAGGAGATTCACTCATTTTTAGGCTGAAACCCTTTACTGTGTGGTCTTACATAAAAACTAGTGTAGCAGTCCCATGGTAAAGTGATCGTAATACAATGGTACGTACATGGAAGTACAAGGTATTTAAAAAATACTACCACATTACATGGCCAAAAAACATGGTCTTACTGAAGCATGATGATACTGTGGTATATAAGTAAAAACACCATGGTATAATGGGGAAAAAACAAAAAGAAACATGGAATGTCCCAAAAAAGCATGGTATTACCATAATATAATGTTCAAACGTAATAGCACCATAGTATTTTTGAAGCAGATAATGATGCATGAACTCCAGACACATGAAAAGTAGGAGCAAAGATTTTTTTCTTTTCTTTTTTCTCTATTTTTTAGGAATATTAGTTACTTACATGTTTCTTCTGTTTACTATTGAACCATAATCTTTTTTTAAAAATATTGTTTATTTTTTTTTGCATGTACCAACTTGTTCTGTTTGTTAATATTGCATTAAAAAAGGAAAAAAGTAGGAGCAAAGATCACAAAATCTGTTATTGCTTCTAGTCGTAAAACTGCTGCATGTTTATAACATACTACAGTTCAGACAATTTTATTACTTTTATAAAAAGCTTAACGCATTAGTGTCCACAAAACACTTTAATAAATAGCTAAAAAAAAAAATTATAATCATATTTTGAAATATAAGCGATAAATTGAATTTTTATGTATATTTAAAATATATAAAAATCTAAAATAAACAGAGAAAAATCATTGTTTACCTTTTTTGAAGATTTATTATTATCCAAGATTATTATTCTTCGTCTTCAAATTCAGTTCTTAGCTGCTGTTGACGTCTACAGCATAAAAAAAAATAAATTCAGCAGTCGAAAGTAAAGGTGTTGAGAGTTTTCCTCTCTCTCTCTGTCGGTTAAATCTCTCTGGTCCACCTGCGCCTGCATGCAGTGAAGCACATCTTTATTTGTCTCTCTGTATCAGACGTCTGATTGTTTGGATTCACCAGTCCTGACCCCTCTGAAAAAGATGTGGGTGGAAATGCATGAACGACTGTGAAAATAAACTTCCTTGAGAACAAGTTTACTCGATCTAATCCTGGGACGTGACAGACGATCATACCAGGTTAAATCCCATTGGACAAAGGCCGCAGGGGGGCGGGTCATTCATGTCATTAAGTTGGCATTTCCCCCTCATATTATAGTGGATACTTAAAAAAAATTGATCTAAATTAGATTAGTTTTATATTGTCGCAATTAGGTGAACAAAGATTTGTAGATAATTCTAGGCTACTACTTTGATGCGAGCAGGTGTTGTCATTTTCCCACGTAACGTAGGTGTTATAAACGCTAACGTGAAAATTAATTTTTTTAAAGAAATATTTCAGGCATTTCTTTATTTTTATACTTGTTTGTATGCTAGTTACCTTCTATGAAGTGATATCATTTGTTGTGGGAAAGGCAAAAACATCATCAAGAAAAAAAACATCAATAAGTATTAGGGATAGATTTAATTAATTATTTATGAAGACATTATGGAAACTAGTGTGATATTATCAACAGTTCAAAAGTTAAATATAAACTAAGATATCAGCGTGTACTTTAAATTGACACCTAACTAAAGCTGTTTATTTCCATCCGATTCGACGTCATTCTATTAATTTCCTTGTCAGAATGTAAATAATCAGGTTTTATATATATATATATATATATATATATATATATATATATATATATATATATATTTAATGAAAATAAACCAATTTACAAACAGAGCATAGCATAAGACAGTGCAATACAAAGTGTGTCATTAATTAGTAACGGGATCTGAAAATAAAATCATAATATTTTAAGCATGTTAATGACTTTTTGTTATTTAACAATTTCAGAGAAGATATAAAACAATCAAATTCCACTAAAAATACCTTAAATATTGGGGATGAATTTAAGCATTTTTGTTTATGTATATACAATTTTGCCAGCAATATAAGTAAATTAACAAATAACCAGGTTATAACTAATAAAGTTCCTAGTGCTGGTGACGTTTAAGAGCAACATTTGCATTGAGAGGTTAAATAGCGCCCTCTGGCGCAGAATCAAAGAATGGCACGAGAATAAAACTAGGTGAGAAGTCAACATGGCGCAAGTGTTCTTGTGCAACAACCTATGAAATAAATAATAATCTGTTATAAAATCAATAATAATCTGTTGTCCATTTTTTGTTAGGCTACATGTCAAAATGTAAGGGCTATACATATACAAATGTTTATTTAAATATAAACTAACAACTGCGAACAATGTTATTTACAAGGAATTTACTACATTTGGTAACAGTAGTTATATTTGGCCAGACCTGTGATGTAAATTTGATCCAAATAGATAGCATTGTGTAGAAATTTTTTTTTCCACCATGGCATGGACATCCGTGGACAAAAGAACAAGTGGATCTCTTAGTTTAGGCATTTTTTTCATACTTATTTAGTTGAATGTCAGAATGACATCATTTCATTTTAACTCGGACTTACTTTCACATCTGTAAAAGAATAAAAACCAGGCAAGAATATAATAGCCTAACATTCATGCACCAGATTCTTTGTTCTCATATAACTGTTAAAATGATTTGAAATGAGATTAAGGGATCCTGATAGTCTCTTTTTTTGTTGTAACTTGTGTCTCATTGAGAGAGTATGATGAGCAAGACAGCAATATGACCAAAAAGTGCTTGTTTTACCCTTTATGAACAAAAAGCAAACTTATAACCACTCCGCTATGTTCTATATATATATATAGGTATGTATAAATAATTGATAAATCCATTAATTCACATTATTTCTGTGCCCTTGGCTGTACCGAGAGTGTCCCTCTTTAAACAAACCTGCATGAAAAATGTGCCAGGTTGATTTGTTTTGGTCCTTAAATATTAATAAATACTCACTGAGTGAAGCTGGACCCGGGAGGAGTGTTGAGTAGAGACATGCTTGGGGAAAACAGAGAAAGTGCTTTTTTTCAATTATTAATGCAGATGGCATTTCCCCACACCAGAGCACCTGGGGTAAAACAACTTTGTGACAGAAGAATTTTAGTGTAAAACAGCTTTGTGGCTGTGAAAGTTTTTACAGAAAGTGTGAACAGATGGAGTAGGATTAACCACAAACAACATCCCCTATATTATCTCACTTATTTATAAGCTTGAATCTCTTTAAAAAGGTCTAACCTAACCGTAATGTGATATCTACAAGTTTCCCTGTAGTTTTCTCCAAATCATACATCAGACATTAATAAAATTCATGTGGAAAGGGAAGAATTCCATTTTTGGACATAATAACCACATTCACCATGTGCAACCTCACAGATAAAATGATTTCCTCTACATGAAAATGCTGTCACATGCTTTTTAATACTGTTTGGCTGCCTATAAACAAAGGGTCATCTTACCTTGTGGCTCATTTTACCCCAGTCTTCCCTATGGTGTTATTGAGAGAGGGGGAATAAAAAGAGTTAATTTGAATGAGAGGAAAAAGAGGAAGGGAGAAAGAAATTTCCAAATTTTTGCAATTTTTTTTTTTTTTGATGTATAAAATAAATCGTATCAAAAGGCAGTGATTTCTGAGGAAAGTAAACCTATTTTTTCAGCATTTTGCAGTTCATTTTTAAATGTAGGTTACTCAAAGTAATATTCCACTAGGGCACAGCCTCTATGATTGTACAGCCATTTGGGAAAGTGATCTTCATTCTGAGTAGCTATTCATTTGCATTTAACTGTATTTTGATCACGTTTATGCATGCCGTGTGTCACTGAAGCGCTTTGTAGCGCTGAAGTCAATTACTAAAACAAGACATAATACAAGAAAGAATATCAATGAGGGCGAGATGAGACAGGTTTGTCACAGCACCTACTCATTTGTACTGACTGAATATATCAACTTTCACAACTGCATATGTAAGAGATATATTTTGTTGGTCAATACCGCAGAATCACTGTATTTTGCGACAATCACCAGTGTTTGACGTGACACCGGTAACATATATGCTACTGATTTTAATTAGGTAGGCCTGTCCTGTTCATGTAGGTCTATATCACTCACCTTATACGAAAAAAAGAATGTACTATAGAATGTGCTATAACATTACAGTAATAATTATGCTTAAGTGCTGTGAGGACATTTTTACTACAATTTGAATTTAGGAAGTAACGTTACAGGCTGTCTTGGCGTGAATGTCCAATCAGAAATGTGTGGAATTGGGTTGCTATTGAATTCTGTAGTTTTGAAAGTTTAATAAAAAAATACATTTAAAAAAATTTCCTTTAAGACAAGTAATTTCACTCAGCGGCCATCTTTGAAACACCTCTTGGGCATTCAAGTGCAGCTCCTATCTCTCTAAATGGGGAAACATAAAATTCTCCAAAGATGTTTGCCAAGCTTCCGATTAAATTTCATATTTGAAATCACCAATGAAATCTGACAACAACTGTCTCATAAATGCTCAAATCATGACAAAAAACTGTATTTTTCAGGCTGGATCAAGCTAATGCGCATGCACAGCTCTAAATGCGTGTCTCTTGTGCCTCATTTCGGAGGCGCGCGTCTGACTGTTTCTATAAGAACCGGAGCTTCTAACGAGCGCTGCAGTGACGCGATGACTTTGCCAATCGGCGATTGGCTCTTATTTAGAAGGCGTGACTTATGCTGCGTTCCAGGCAACCCCTAACCCGTGTTTTTCCAACCTTCTACCCCTGAAAGTGCATTGGAACAGCAGTTAAACCCGTGACTTCCCACCCGTGAACTCCTAAGTTACTATATCGATGTACTCCCAGTTCCGCGCTCTGACATCACATAGCCCGCGAAACAACAATGGCAGCCCCTACGGATGCCTTGTTTATGCAAGTGCACGGTAAAATAACGTAAAATAAAAGGTATAACAGCTTCTCTTGCCTTATGCGCCGTTTTCCTCCTCTGTTTCCCTCAAATAAGTAAGGAGTAAGTACCTTTGGTGATAGAAATAATTGTTAATGAGCATAAGCCCCGTACAGTCCGCCATGTTGGTTTGTTTACACTTTTACGCAGTTTGGCGTGACTTTCCTGGAATTAATAGCATTAAAAAGCTTATTTTTCAGGCTAGACGAGCCAATGCGCATGTGCAATCCTAATCGCAAATCTCAGGTTTCTATGGGAACCGGCGGAGCCTCTAACGGCAGCTGCAGTGACGCAATGACTTTATCAATCAGCCATTGGCTCTTTTACTTAGAAAGCGGGAAGTGTTCCGCCATATTGCCCGTTGCAGTTTCTCCCATTCATCATAATTAATAGGAGTGAACAGTCTTTCTTTATCTATTATCTTTGACTGTAGTCAAACATAACCTTATGGCAAGTCAGAGCTAGATCGATGGATGAAGAATAAGAGAAAAGCGCATGAGTTACAGGCTTTAAAGTACCTTGTTCAGTGACCTAAAACTGCTGTCCATTTTCTTCAGCACAAAAGTTGTTTATGGTTACACGGGAGTAGTAGGAATGGCTATTTCTAGGTTGTGTCCCACATCCTGCGTCATTACGCTGTTGTCCTAAAATGGACCAAAGGGTTAGTGGATTCAAACCAGGGGAATCCACAGAACAAAAGTAGTTAATGTAAAGACAACATGTCCAACGAAGACAAAGTTGATACAAATGCAATGTGACTCTTTAGTGGATTTGTTCATTTATTTCTTTATGTTGGAGCCCAGCATTAAGTAAATCCGCTACAGCTTGGTCAACAAGGCCAAAGACACACAGTAAAGGCAGTTTGCTGTTTTTCAAACCCGTAATGACAATCACATCTTGACATTTTCGTTCTAAACCTAGAACTGGGAACCAAACTGGTTAATTCATGTAAGTGGTAATGATATCCAAATGTGGGATTCATCTGTTGTTCGTTTCTACATTTTGTTTAGGTGATTTTTTTAAGTCTTTGATCAAGGAATGCATGTTTTCAACTATGCTGCCACTCTGCGGAAACATTTTGTATATCCTCTACAAGCTATAAAAATCTAGGTAAATAATAAAAAAAGAATCTCTGTAAAAAATGAGAAAGGAAAAGAAAGGAAAAATTAAGAGAAAACCATCCTATCTCCATCAACATTTGCATTGAATCATGCAAGGGGGTTGGGTGTTCAGTATTTTCTTGCCATCACATCCCCAGGCTGGATCACTGGTCTTCCAAAGGCCCTTCCTCACCTCCCGTGAGCTCGACAATTCAATAACAATTCTATGAACTTCTAGTCAACAGAATAGAATACCAGCTTAGTACTTACTGAATACTATGCAGTATATACTGTATTATTCCACTGAATTTGCATTATTCCACAAATGTGTAGTTGTTGTCACATGACCTTAACGCATTGCATATTAATTCAGGGAGTAGCATCCAGTTATCATTTTGGAATACATTTATATTACACTTTTAACCATCAGGTATTTTTCACTTCAGCTTCACACTTGTAATCCTCAGCAGTGAAATCAAAGCATACTTTTTAAAAATGAAAATAACATAATAATAATTAATAATAATATTAATTCTTTAATATTTTGTATTTTGAGGGAATCTCATGGTACTAGGAAAATCATTAATCATTTCCATAACGTTGGAAAATCCGAGACTACTACTGATTGTCCTAAAAAAATTGCTCTGTATTCACACATTTTTCATACTTTTCCAATTCATTTTCTTACGGCACTTATTTTCAGTGTTGGGGAAAGTAATGCATTTTACTTCCTAAAAAAGTAACTAATTGAGTTACTTTTTATGAAAAGTAATGTGTTGCATTACTTTTGTGTTACTTTTTCTCATTTGGCCTGGGCTGTTTGTTTGTTTGTTTTTATAACAACAAAAATGTTCTGTTTTTGGCAAATGTAAAGGCCCTTTCACACCAAAAAGCGAAATGAATAAACCTCAGGCTGAACGAAATGCAAATTCATGCCTGTACAGTAGAGGGCACAGTTCAGATAAACAAGCCTTTCAGCTGTGCTGCTATTCTGGAATACAGAAGAATAGGATGCAGAAGTAAATGAGTAAATGTATGCTCACATTTTTAGTCTAGATAGAATAACCATCATGTTCACACAGCGCACACAACGCCTCTGCACTTACATCTGATTTCTCTCAACATGGGTACAGGAGAGCCGTCAGTCAATAAATAGAAAACAAAGTAACTTGAGTTATTTATTTGAAAAAGTAACTCTGTTACTTTACTAGTTACTTGAAAAAAGTAATCTGATTACGTAACTTATAATGTTACCCCCAACATTGCTTATTTTTGACCGCGACAATCACAAGTGTGACAATTTTTAAAGACCATTTTGCCTTTTCTAACCATGCCCACATTTTATGTATTATCTAGTAAGTGCCACAAAATTCACCAAGTTTCATACCATTCTGTCAAAAAAAGTAAAACCATGTAAAAATTCTGTCTAAAGTGACCGAACACCACCTGAGGATAAATAAAATTTTGAGTAAAAATGTCTTATTTTTGGAGTTCAATCTAGAAATAGATGTTTAAAACCACCGTTAACCATAACGCTGAAAATGGAAGGTCAATTCACGCACATTGCATTGTGGGATACGGTATCAAGGCAGTGTGCTCTGGTAAATGTAGTAGGGTATTTTATGCACACAGAAAATTTGCATACTGTACACTGTATATAAATAAATACTGCAGCAACAGTAAGTATTATGCTAGTATGCTAATCTGAACGTAGCCTACATCTTCAAACACTGCCATGGACAGAAAGTCTCTCTGGTGAGTGACTTCCTCTCCCTCACATTTTTCCTTCCTTCTCAGTCCTCTTTATTTTCATGGGTTTAGTTCCATTTAATGCTCTGTTTCAAACTATATCTCTCTCTATAATATAAATCCATTCCACCCCCTGCAGTCTGAATCCAGTCCATACTATACAAGGGCTTTACAAAAAAGCTAACTTTAAACAGCCATACAATGGCTAAACATAAACCATATCTCTACCATGATGTGTTAATTCATTACATTTTATTCCAGTGTGTTGAAGTTGTCATTCTTGTTAACGTTTTAGTACTAAAAGTATATTTAGCAGTGTTAGTTGATGACAGAGGTGTGTAGGAGAGGAGTGTGTGTGTAGGTTTAGAGTATGGTTTGGAGTGTGTGAGAGCGTGCTAGCCGCTATCGGAGGACGTGTGTGGTGCAGTAGAAGGTGATCTCCGTCGGTGCACGGATGACGCCCAGGAGCGTTCGGAGGTCTGCGAGGAGGGTCTCGTGAAGGTGAATCCGCGCTGGGTCAGCCCGTCCAGCAGGTGTTGCTGTTGCTGCTGTATGGCTTGTGAGAGCAGGCCAGGCAGAGCCTGCAGACTGCTGTTTATGGAGTCCAGTTTTGCCTCTAGGTGACCGATCCGCTTTTCCAGCTCCTCGCTGCGCTCCTGCAGCTCTGAGACCAGGTCGTACATCACATTCTGCGTCTGAGGAAGTTATAGTTACAATAAGTACACATAAAAACACATGAATAAATAGACTCACACATCCTGCACATAATATAGGCAAATTTTCTGACAACAAAAAACATATTCAGATTTAAATATTTCAAAATATTTAAATAATACTATTAAAATATATATATATTTTTTTTTTTTAAAAAGTAAAACATTCTAAACATAAATATTTCAGTCTAAAGTGACCAAAAGACGGCAGAAGATTAATTAAATTTTGCTTAAAAATGTCTAGGAGTTTGATCTAGAAATAGATGGTAAAAATCACAGTTAATGGAAAGTCAGGTCGAGCGTATTGCATTGTGGGATACGGTATTCAACGCAGTGTGCCCTGGCAAATGTATTAGGGTATTTTATGCATTCAGAATTTATTTTAAGACAAAAAAAAAATTATGTAAAAAAAAAACAAACAAACATATTTAAATAACATTTCTGGTTTATATTGGTCCAGCACAACAGTTGTGCTGCTTAATATTTTTGTGGAAACTGAGATATATATATTTTTCAGGATTCTTTGATGAATAGAAAGTTGAAAAGGACAGCATTTAGTTGAAACAGACATCTTTTGTAACATTATAAAAGTCTTTACAGTCACTTTTGATCAATTTAATGAATCCTTGCTGAATAAAAGTATTAATTTCTTAAAAAAAAAAAAAAATCTTACTGACCACAAACTTTTGGATGGTAGTGTACATAATATAGCCTGTCTGTGTCATCACACTCCTGCTAAAAATTATAATCTGCTAAAATATACATAATTTATACAAAATCTAATAGTCTAATACACACACAGCCACAGTCCTTTGCTTACAGTACATGACAATGCTAAACAACGAACATGCCATCACTATAAATCTAACAAGGTGAACAAGCAATACAGTACACACCTTTGCTAAGTCCACCAGCGTGTTTGCTTGGTCATTCAGCTTCCTTTGCTCCATCTTCACACTTCGCAGTCTGGGAAAAAAGAAGCCAGGGAGCAGGTGGACAGACAAAGAAAACAAGATGGGCCGCAAGGAAAGAAGACACACAGATATACAAGGGAGGCAGGAGATTATAGAGGAAGGAATGCAAAAGAAAGTGCAGGAGGTTATGATGGGGTGTCAATGAAAAGAGCAGGAAAATTAGCAGGGAAGAGAGGAAGAAACAGAGTTTGATAATTAGGCTGAAATCTAGAAGGTCTAAAGTGTCGCATTATGAATGTTTTCCCATTACATGATATGCCCACATGCAAACAATTACATTCCAGTTTTGTCCAGTCAGACATGCAAACTTATTCAGCCACAGGAAGTAAAATGAAAAAGAAAGGATTGAAAAGAAAGATTGAGGCATCATCCAAAACTCCATAAGCATATGGATATGGATTCTATAGTTCTACCTCAAAGTCAAGAAACTGCGCTGCTAAACTTTTTAGATCTTGATCTGATGCAGATAGAAACTTCCAGCAAAAGTGTAATGGACAGTAATGAAATGCAGTAAGACAATTATGAAGTAATTAAAGCATGAAATACATTTATAATGTTCTAAAACCATCAAGTTGCTTTAAAGTCAGCTATTGTTTTAAAAGCGTCAACAAGAGATTTGTTTGAGGCTGAAACTACATTTTCATATTATATATATATATACATATATATAGACACACACACACATATATATTTACATTTTTTACAAAACAAACGCTGTAGTCCTGAATCAAGCCCTTAGCAATAAGTAACTAAATTATACATACATACATATATTATATACATACATATATTGTATATATATTGTTAAGGGCTTGATTCAGGACTATAGATATACTAAATGTGTGTCTGTGTGTGTGTATATATAAGTCATTTATATATAAAATATCACAAGTAACTCTCATACTTGTGGTCAGAATTCACATTTGAGTTATGGCTGTGTGTAATTTATATCGTCAAACCTGAAATTAAGTAAGGTCATGTTAACCAGTTGTCTGGCTATCACCAGACCAAGCTCAATTTAAAATTGAACATTGGTCTGGGGAGTTTGCTATATATTTCCTACTGCACAAGAGGCGTGATCAACGAGCATTAGTCACGCAATTGGATAGTCCTTCAACCAATCAGATCACGTACTTTGCAGAGCGATGCAAAAACTCCAGACAGGTTTAGTTTGTATTGGTTTGTAGCATTAATCAGCGGTTTGCAGAAGCAGCAATGGCATCGAGCGATTTTTGCAGGTTGTGCAAAAAAACATGAAAGTGAGTGATATTTACAACCAGTCGAGCGATTTGTTTGCTAAACTAAAGAAGTCATTCAGCATCGTCGAGAGGTTAAAAGGAATTGGATTGACGGTCGTGCGAGAGACGTCATCGTGTTATACCTGCCCAGAGCCATAGAAAGAGCTCTGTACCCGCCAATAGCGAGCAAGGTGGATAAGCCAGTCTGTGATTGGTTCCCGCAAAAGTGTAACAGATGCAGCAGAAATGAATGTACGGGTTTCCAGACTGAGTTGCCGGGCGAAATCAAATCGCCGGCAGATCAGGCTGGGTTTACCCAGTCTAGTTAACCAGACTTTTGATCGTAAATCATAAACCATAATCTATAAATTGCTATTTAACACATTATCATTTTTTGTAGGCTGGTAGACCTACAACTTGACGTCAAGACTAAACAGCTCTACTGTAACAAGAACGGTGCAAAATGTGTGAAAACACCTCGAACACCACCTTATAAGTCAACACTGAGACTGCAGACATTAAAACTCATGTAGCTGAAAACATTCATTATATCATGTCAGAATGGAGCCAGTGTTACATGTGCAAACAGATGAACTGAATGTGGAGGACACATGGTTTGTGGTCCATGGTAATGACAGATCTGATGCATTAGCATTAACCTAATTCAGTGCCTATGAATTCATAAAGCTAACACCAGAAACTCTCTAAATGCACAAAGCTGGGCTTTCCTCTAGGAAAGCATGGACAAAACCCAGAAGAGACAGATGGCGAGGAGAGTTTTGTAAGTGTAGCGCAAGGAACTTTTAGTCAGATCTTAAGAAAATGTCTTGAGGAAAATGCTTGTCAATGATACTCACATGCAGAATATAAAAATAACGTGATGGGTTCTTCAAAATTACTGTAAATGTCTTCTCCAGAGTTAACAAAGCAACCTAAACCAATCCCAACCATCCATTTGTTTCAAACTCTTCCCCTCCCAATGACAAATAAAAAACAAGTGTGAAAAACTCAAGTGTGCAAGCTTTATGGAAAATCAAAGGTGGACACTTTGTACTTTTTCACATGTGCTTGTACTGTTTTAAAGATGAACTCTCAATTTTGGGAAGGCCAAAATTGGTCTGTTGTTTTCTGTACCCAGACCTCCATAGTTCCCTGCACTCCAGATGAAAGTGTTACCTTCTCCGCAGTTCGAGCAACACGGGCCGATTTGAGTTTACGAAGCATTTCATGTGCAGATATTTATAGAATTTTATGATTGTATGCATTAGGCAAGGGAATGTTTATGTGGTCTCGTAAAAGTGAAGGCCAAATACATTATAAATGAATTGTTGTGCTCAGCAGTTGCGCTTTCACTTTGACCACGGGCCAAACAGGCAGGACTGGCGATTCACATCAGAGAACCTATAACACGGCCAGAAAATGTTACTGCACTTAAAGGGTTAGTTCAGCCAAAAATTAAAATTCTATTCATCATTTAATCAGCCTTATGTTGTTCCAAACCTGTATGACTTCCTTTCCTTTGTGGAACACAAACGGATAAACTTTGCATAATGCATTGGTCACTCTTTTTTTGTGTGAAGACTATGCATAAGGCCTGCAACCAGATCATTCAGTTCAATTCAATTTATTCTGAATCATTCATAATTCATTCGCAAATTAGTCATCAGTACTACATACAGATTTGGAACAACATGAGGGTGAATAAATGATGACAGAATTTTTTTTTTTGGACGAAATGTCCCTTTTAAAAGTGAACCAACCAAGTGAAAGGAAACGAGTACCAAATGCTGAAGCTTGTCTAAACATCTCATGCAGTCTCTTAACATTCACATTTGGTATTTCTCTAAACGCATCTCGATAAAAATGATTTGCAATAGATTTGTGTTTGCAAGAAAACACTGCAGACCACCAGACTAGCAGATTGTACATGGTGGTACAACTAAAAGGATCAAAGTGCAGTGTTCTGTGGAAATCTGGTACAGGCTAGATGAATGAATTTCGGACATTGTGGCATCTGATAAATTTGAAGCTGAGAAGATGTGAAGAACCTTTCCCTCCAAGTACCTTAACAGGTTGGTAAACCATTCAAATCTCATTTGTCTAAATATCGTTAATGGATATCAAGTCTAAATAAAAATGATGCCCAGCTTCAAATGTTTTCAATGTTCGTCATGTTGGTTGATATTGCTGAATAAGACTTGTAAAAATGAAAAGGGATTCCAATGGATAGGAAAGAGAGAAGACATGACTTACTTCTGAGCTCTGCAGTGATTTAAGGCAAAACAAATGGAACACAGAATACATTTTTTAAAAACCTCAAGTTGCACACCACACCAAAAGACTAAATAATATGTCATTTGATTTGCATCGCCAGACCATTTAGCAACATTTTTTGTCTCACTTCAATTTTTCATGGTATTTCCATCAATAGTGAAAAATGCTTTGCTTTTGCAAGAGCTGAAGGTAAACACTATTCTGTCCAGCACATATTCTGGGTGAGCTGAGAGCGAAATTAGTGACAGGGATCTTCTCAGGCATGTTTCCAAGTTACTGTCTACCATACCAGTGATATTTCATTATGCTCTATACCAGTTTCACACCAAAAACTAATATTCTATTGAACACACTCTTTTATATAAGAAGTTAAATATTAATATAAATATAAACAAATAAATTTAAGCAATGGCCAGTAGCCTTCAAGAATATCTCAATTACTGTAAGTAAATATTATTGTTTCAAGTTTTTCCAAGTAATTATTCCAGTAAACAGTCATTAATGAAGGACAAAGAAATGATTAATAGCAGTGAGTAGGTTTTGTTTTTTTTCTTGCCAATATTATTGTTTGATTAATAATATTTTAATAGACAGGCTGCATTTACACTGCAAGTTCCAATGCACTAGTCCGATATTATTAGACAAATCTGTTTTTTTTTTTTGCCTGTTTACATTCACTTAATACACCCTGACTGCGAATACATTAACATCTTGTCAAAACAGTAATATTTAACCAAAAGGTGCATTTGGTCATTTATGCACACAATTATGCTGATTGTCCAACATACTAAATCTAATCCTAAATTCTTTTACTTTCAACATCATCTTGGCACTGAAGGACTGTGGAAAGCCTAGTATATGCCATTCTCAAGATTGCAGCCCATGATCTGACAGGTAAAATTCCCAAAAAATTAGGTATGTGTCCGAAGCCTAATTCCGAATTCGGAAAGGCATGGAAAATGCATTCTACGGAGGCCCTAAAGGGACATGGTTAGGCTTGCTGCAGTAATCTGTTACATTACAGTACATCAGAGACGATTGATTGGACGATGCCAGATGATTTATTGCACAACAGATGCTGAGTGTCATTGACAAAAGCCACCACAGGAACTTTCCCCAGGAACTAGGGACTTTAAGGGTGATACTCGGTGTGTTTCGACCGCAGAGACCAGGGTCTAAATGAAGTTCCGGGTAAAACTTTCCTCCTCAGAAAGTCCCTGCTTGCGATGTAGTACTTTTTCAAAGTGGGACTTGGACGCTGAACATGCTGATTGGTTGAGTTCACACAGAATTTTGATTGGTTGACTCCACAAAGCATTTTATTTCACCATTTTTAAAAGTCTGTTGCGGTGCGACAGTTAGAGTTGTTTGCTATTACGACAGATGGACCGACAACTAGGTTCAGCATGGGCGGTGCTAAGGAGGGGCTATCAGGTGCTTCAGCACCCCCAAGAAAGACAAAAGCACCCCCATAGCACCCCCACAGATTTTTTCCTAGAATCAATTATATACAGGGTGTAGCCTATTGTATTTAAAGGTGCCCTAGAATAAAAAAATGTATTTACCTCGGCATAGTTGAATAACAAGAGTTCAGTATATGGAAAAGACATACAAACTCCATTGCTTCCTCCTTCTTATATAAATCTCATTTGTTTAAAAGACCTTCGAAGAACAGGCGAATCTCAACATAAAACCGACTGTTACGTAACAGTCGGGATCATTAATATGTATGACCCCAATATTTGCATATACCAGCTCATGATCGAGGCATTAGACAAGGGCAGCCAGTATTAACCTCTGGAGCAGCACAGCTGAATCATCAGACTAGGTAAGCAAGCAAGGACAATAGCGAAAAATGGCAGATGGAGCAATAATAACTGACATAATCCATGATATCATGATATTTTTAGTGATATTTGTAAATTGTCTTTCTAAATGTTTCGTTAGCATGTTGCTAATGTACTGTTAAATGTGGTTAAAGTTACCATCGTTTCTTACTGTATTCGCGGAGACAAGAGCCGTCGCTATTTTCATTTTTAAACACTTGCAGTCTGTATAATTCATAAAGACAACTTCATTCTTTGTAAATCTCTCCAACAGTGTAGCATTAGCCGTTAGCCACGGAGCATAGCCTCAAACTCATTCAGAATCAAATGTAAACATCCAAATAAATACTATACTCACAGGAATCGATGCATGCATGCAGCATGAATGACGAACATCTTGTAAAGATCCATTTGAGGGTTATATTAGCTGTTTGAACTTTGTTTATGCACTGTATAACTGCACTTATAGTCGAGAGAAATTTAAAGGGGCCGCGCAGCCTGAATCGGCGCATAGTTAATGATGCCCCAAAATAGGCAGTTAAAAAAATTAATTTAAAAAAAATCTATGGGGTATTTTGAGCTGAAACTTCACAGACACATTCAGGGAACACCTTAGACTTATATTACATCTTTTGAAAAGACGTTCTATGGCACCTTTAATAAATAAGCTGATAATAAAAAACAAAACAAAAAAACATTTGACTCCTTACGCATGCATAACTCGTGCAATGCAATAATGACGTGATTTGCAGCGGTCGCATTTTTATAGCATTTTATTTTAAAAATTGAGCATTTCCTTGTGCTAAGTAGGTCTGCCCAGACTAAAGATTTTTCTAGTCAACTAGATGCATGTTAAATTAAATTGATTAAAATAATAATATACTAAACCATCCTTTAATATATAGGCAGGCATATTATAGCCTATTCTGCACTCAAACTCACGCATAAAACAATTGCTGCACAAGCACCAGCGAACTGATTATGAATGTGTTGGGGGAAAAGAAGACATTTTAATTATTTATTAATAAACTAGTGCTTTCTGACTCGCCATCTCCACATGGACATAGAAATGCACCTTTTTATATGGACTACATAATTAGAGAATATTATGAAATCGAGTGGGCAAGTTTTCCTTATATTTATTTTAGTATTCATATAAAAAAAAAAAATAATAACCTGTTTTGTTTATATTTACTATTAATTGCCCAGCTCCCCCTGTCAATGATCAAGCACCCCCTCAGCACCTGTGTTCAAAATTCTCTGGCGCCGCCCCTGTGGTTCAGGCTTTATTAAGCTTATATGCGGAGGACGAAATCCAGCAGGAACTGGAAAGTCGCATGCAGTTCTACGTCACTGGACTAATCTTCACGGTACTTTAGACTGTGATGGAAATGCAGACACCAACAGGTTCAAATTGTTTTGGGTCATTTTCGGTGGAAAAGTGGCTAAATATCCTATCTTGTAAAATGTGGGGTCAGTACCGCTGCTCACTGTACACAGAGTAGGTGTGATCGTGAATTGGAAAGTGAAAGTAAAAAGCGAGCGTGCATTCAAAAGCGATTTCAATACCCTGCATGTTGATAGCGGCTTCCTGATGCCTGCAAATTATATACAATATAATTACCCAACTATATAATTGTGAGAGAATGCAAAAGCATTGATATATATTTTTTTCCTATCACCATGTCCCTTGAGGGGCTCCGTAGTACGTGTCATTTCCTTTCCATACAAGGTATACGGCTTCGGCACATCCCTACAAAAAATGCTGTAAATAATTTATAATAAATTAGGAAGGAAATATGAGGTTCAGTCTATTCAGCCTAAAAGGTTCAATTCAGTTTCCAAAACTCCATATAAAACTTTTTATGTGAGTGGATTCCTTAAGTGAAATTGAACTAAATCCAGTTTTTAAATCACCATAAATTTTAGATTTATATTGCATCTAATAAAATACAAAGGTGGACAGCACACGTAGCAATATAAAGATTAAATGTTGTGAATATACGTACTGGTGAATGGCCTGCAGAAACTTGCGCTGATGTTTCCGGACCTTGGCATGGTCAATCTTCTTCACAAGCTTTGTGTGTTTGTAGATTAGCCATGTTTCCCTGAGTACATTAGCAGCCGTGTTTTTCACCTGTCAGCAAATAAGAAACTTATATAAAATATTTATTACATATAACATAAGTACAGCTAGACAGAAAGACGTACAGCTACAGTATGTTTGGGAACTTACTACAACAATAAAAAATTTGAATTTTTAATACTCCTGAAATACAGCTTTAAGTACCACTAATTGTAGACACAGCAAGGTTCTGGTGAATTAGAGATATGGGTGAGATATGCTTGCCAGATTTTGTCAAGAAAATTATATCATCAAGTGAATGTTGGCTAGTTTCCACAGCTTATGCAGAGTCAACGTTTGGCATTAAGTGCTTTTTCAGCGAGTTTGACTGCTCCATTTAACACTTATTTTATACTTGCTTGTTTTTCACTTAGCTACAGTGTTATGTCAGATAATTTTGTATATTAAAACATGCTCACTCTTTTGCAGAGTTGAGTGTCCATCATAAAATTATGGACATGCTTTTCAGCCTTGGTGAGCTCTAGCTTCCTGGCTACGACAGCCACCACTAGGGCAGTGCAGCCAGCGCCCTGAAAAAAACACATAGACCACAACACCACAACAAAAATCAAAGAGAGATGGTTCAGAAAGCTTTTTATATATGCAGTTCCTCTATAAAATCGCTTCACAGCTTGACAACGTTATGGCTGAGTGGATATTAATTACTGTAAAAAATATGCAGATAAACTCACAAGGATGTAAATGTCTCAAAAACAGAATTTCATGCAAGACTTGACATGCATTTTTTTTAACTGTTTCTCCACAAAATGGCTTTATGGCCTGATTACGTTATGGCTGACTGGACACTAATAACTGTAAAATATATGCAGATAAACTCACAAGGACATAAATGTCTCAAAAATAGAATTTAATGTAAGATTTGTACATAATTAGTAGGGTAAAAGAGAGACGCACCATGATTCCTGTAAGGAGACACACTCCCTTCCCACAGTATGTGTTAGGCACCATGTCACCATAACCAATAGACAGGAAGGTTATGGAAATCAACCACATGGCTCCTAAGAAGTTACTGGTGACTTCCACTTTATCATGGTATCTGATGAGATAAAATGACAAGAAAAGAAGCTGGGATTAATTTGATAGAGTGACTAATCAATACCTCATAGAATAAATCTCAAAAGGGAAAAGGTTAAAGGTGACCCCAAAACGAGTTTAAAAAAAAGTGAATTAATTAAAAGAAATGTAGACATTTTAAATAAATTTCAATTTATACAAATGATTAAATATAATACTAGCTACATTTATTTTGACAAACAAAATAAACCTAAAAAAAACAACAGCAAAAACTTAAAAACTTGATTCTTTTACCTCAGTTCAGGTTAAAATCTAAATTAATTCATTATTTTAGATTATTTAAATCATTTAAATCAAATATATATATATATATATATATATATATATATATAGTATGCAAGGTAGTACAACTAGATCTCTTTTATTTAATCCAGAAGGTATTAATTATATTTTCCTACATATAAAGGTATTTTAAAGATGTTGAAGTGTCAAAAGATCATTCAGTTTAACCATCCAAAAGGCCAATACAGCCATTTCATTTGTGATTAAAATATCTTAAAATGTAATAAATGTATATATTTTTTATTCTGGCATGATTTTATAACATCATATATCAACATAGTGCAAAATGGCATTAAAATTATGTGTAGAAGTTGTTGCTTTGTAATGAGAAAGAATGTTCGGATAAAGGTCATTCGGTACAACCGCTATAAAACATAGAAAATGTTGTAATATTTTAAAAACTTGTACTAAATATAAAATGTTTGATTGTCCTTTTGCCAACTAGCTAGATATCAGCCTGATAGCATTGTTTGAACATATCGTCATTCCTTATAACCAAAAGTGTCATTCAGTAAAACCCGAAATTTTGGTTAAACTGATTGACTTTTTTGATGACAAATTTTTTTCATCTTGTAAAAAATTATAAAAGCAGTATTTATTGATTATAAAAACACATAATCTCATTGTTAACACTTAATAAAACTTCAAAATTAGTTATGTCATGTTAGTTCATGTTAACATTAGTTATGTTAGTTATGTCTCCATTATTTTTTTACACTTTTAAAAACCTTATTCGTCAATGACCCATATATATGTATGTGTGTATATATATATATATATATATATATATATAAAAAATTTTATATATATATAAAATTGAAATAAATTAATTACATTGTAATATATATTATAATATACTATCATATACACTGCATGTTGACAAACAAAATTAACCAGAAAAAAATACTTAAAGGAATAACTATTGTACCTCAGTTCAGGCTAACATATAAATTAATCCATTATTTATATTATTTAATTATTTTAAATACATTTATCTAAATTAATAAATAAACTACTGCTTACTTTTATGTTGACAAAGTGACTTGAAAGAAAATTACTTGAAGTGATTCTTGTAATTTAATTAATTAATTTTTAAATTATAATATTTAAATAATTTAAGTAATATTTAAATAAGTTAATAAATATAATAGTACCTACATTTATGTTGACGAACAAAATGAACTGAAAAAATTACTTGAAGTGATTTTTGTACCTCAGTTCAGGTTAAAATCTAAGTTAATTCATTAGTTAAATTATATAAATTATTTAAATACACTAAAATAAATTATTAAAAAACAGTAGATACACATGTGTTGAAAAACAAAATAAACCAAAGAAAAGAAAAAGATTCTCATAGCTCATTCCAGGATTTCTGACCCTTATTTAATATGATGTGCTGCTGCAATCGTATTTTCATAGATCTCCATTGATTTGTCCTATACTAAATGATATAGTTACAAATGGTATATACAAATATTCCCCTGAAATTTGAACAGCACGGACACTGTTACACGGCTCAAACATAAAGAATGACCTGTCCGAATCAGCGGCCATGTACACTTTACATTAGGGGTCTTTGAGAAGCCCAATTACATTTGAAGGGTAATCTTAAAAAGGACCTAAAGTGCAATATCAATAAGTATTGAATGCAGCAGCACATATCAATATTCAGGCCTGACCGCACTGGATAAAAGGCGGACAGCCCAAATATAAATCAAGGTGCCTTTGTGTACATAATTTCAAAGGAGTGATGTCCATATTTTGCTCGTATGAACAAGAGGGCAGCCATGCCCCATTAGATGGCTTGCTCTTCTTCCCCCAGTGTTCTAGCTCGGTCTTGTGTGGAGAATGCGTCTGTGTAAAACTATTGTGGAAGTCATAGTCCATTACACAAGCATAAAGAGGGTATATGGAAAAACATGCTGGCAGTGTAACCAAATCCAAAGCTGCCATGAACTCAGATAATGCACTGCTCTGACAGTATGGAGCACACAAGAGCATTCAGGCAGTTGATTTCAACAAAGGCACTTTAGCATTATCTCAAATCAGAGAACACTTGTTCAAGAGCTTCATTTGTACATATCAAAGAATCTTAAACATAGATTCAACCCTTACAGAATTTTACCAAGGTAGCCACGGTTACTACTGATATTGGAATAAAACTGTGGTAATTTCATATTTGCTGCCATTATCATCAAAAGTAAACAGAAATCTTCTAAAAGCTTTTTATAGTGTTTGTACAGGAGAAACAAATTACAGTATGGTATTTTTGGTGATACTGTGGTTAGTTACCATGGTAAATGTCTGTTAAGGGAACAGAATACCACGTTGATTCTTTCAGAAAGAAACATTCATAACAAAACAGTCCACTCAGTTCAAGAAACACTCGCCCCAAACACCCTTAAACAAATATAACGGATAAAATAATTAAAAAATGATGATGATGATGATGATGATGTTAAAGTTTCAAAACGAGGACTTCTCTTGCCCTCAAATCCATGCTCCAACAGCATGAACAATATGCCCATGTGCTGACTACAGGGTAACTACATTTATGTTCAAATGAATCAGTCAGTGAGCGTCCAGCTTCTATGGCCATGAATTTAACTAAGGACTCATTAGCTTGAGTGCTATTAAATGAGGCCTGTCGACTAGCCTGCCGACAAATGATTTAAGGCGAGGAAGTAACTGTGGGCATTTAGGGGTGATGCGAAGGGAGTCTCAGAGGGTTCCAAAGGTGCTGATAAAGCACCTCTTCATTCCTCCAACAGATTCATCCACTGTAACTCTTACACAGAACACGACAATACAGAAAAATAACAAGCTAGCATGACACCTGACTAACACATTAGCTTAGTTGGCATCCTCAGCACTTTTTCTCGACCACACTGCAAAAAATTATTTTCTAAATCTGTATTTTTCTCTTGCTTTCCAGTAACGATATGTAGGCATGCTTAAAACAAGATAAATTTATCTGAAGCAAAATTGTATAATGAGACCTGCATCATGATATATGTATATTTTTAATTGTATTAAGTATAAACCACACACATTTTGTTAGATTAACACTCAAAACAAGAAAAATGTCAATGAGGTAAGATCAAAAAATCAACTTCATTGGTGATATGAGTGTTTCACAACTATGGGCACTTTTATTGTTGTAAATGGGGAGACTTTTGACTACACTTTAATTTTGTATTTTTTAAGAAAAATTCTTATTCCAGATCAAGATTTTCAAAACCATCATAATATGCAAAACCATCACAATGTTTATTTTAAAATCTATAATAATCAAACAATATTACAATACAATATTCTTAAAGTCCCTGTAAAGTCATTTTAAAGTATGTGTTCTGAGTTTGTCACACCGCAGAAAAATGTGTTATTAACCACCCAGCCAAATTTGCAAGTAAATTAAATAAGATATCAAAATCTCGAAAAAATAGGCAGCGCTCTCTGCTCTCAAACGCTGGGGGCGTGTCCGCTGTCTGAGCTGAAACCACGCCCACTCGCGAGAGCTGCAGCCTCAACCAGGCCTCAACTGACTTGAGTCTAATAATAGGCGTGTTCGACATCGGCTGCGGCTGGATGCAACCGATCGGCGAGAGTAGCCGTGTGCAGGCGGGGAGGAGCTGAAAACGGAAACGTGAAGTCGGACACTTTCTGCTTCCCGTAGTGACGCTCGCGCTGTGCTTGCATGCTTTATCACAGCTGAAGTGAAATAAATGCAATATTTGACTAACACACCGATCTTTCAAAAATACATTTTCATTCAATACTTTATGTACTGCTTACAGCGTATTTTACAAGAATAAAGTTCAATATAAGCATATATTATTTAAATACCAATGTAGCGGGGTCTACGCTTTTTATCAGTTTTATTTTGATAAACACGACACAATATAACTTTGTTACTACATGAAAAGAGCTTTAACTGTTATAAAAATACAGATTTGTGAGCATTAGTGGAATTGAAGGCGTGACAATAAACATGAAACACACGTGATCGTTGTCATGCGGTGAAACCGGCCAATCATGAAACAGCTGTGTCGTCATCAGACCTCGTGCAGCTCCTCTTGAGATGCTGCGCTGGCTGACTCAGATGGCTGCTCTCGAATCGCTCTCGCGGTACTTTGAAATCATACGTCACAGTCACATGCCTTCAGCGCCAGCTCAAGTCGGACAAAAGTACTAACCGAAATGCACTGCTTCAAGTCAGCCGCCGATCGGTCTGCGCAGCGCCGCATGAGCTCGAACACACCTAGTGAGTCAATCATACTGATGATGCATATAAAAAGAATCATTTAGAGGGTTGCAAATTTTAGTAGAGTTACTGTGGACTACCTGCTAATTATAACATAAGCAAACTCGGCAACTTACACTCATTGGTGGGCACGTACTGCCGACTGTTGTCGAGTTGACAAATGACGGTGCCGCGAGACGGGAGGATGAAGGCCGGGACGGGAGAGACTCTGTCCGGTCCCATATATCATCGATTATCGGTGGGACGGTAGGAAGGCCGAGGCGGGAGGGGGGCTGAGGTCTGTTCAGCCCCATTCACCAAAAACAGCAGATTATCTGTGAATCCCAGCTGTCTGATGAAAGTTTGTAAAATTATCCGGTGTAGAACGAGCACTTTAGAATTCTTCATATCATTTTTAGGAAATTTAAATAAGGAGACCGAGCATATTGTATATTATAACAACCATGCAATATGCATTTGCATGATGAAGGCATTACTAGCTAAATGCGCAAAGGGCTGTATAACTGTAATGACACTCGAGATTGAGCGAGTGAACCGCTGTAGAGTTAGAGGCGGCGCCACGCTCGGTGCGTCATCGACAGTTATATAGTGTTAGGGGAGGGGCTATGCTGGGGGTCCAAGTGCGTCATCAGACCCGTTTTAGCTCCGCCCAAAAAATCCTGAGCAGACACTTGGTGAAAAACTGTTTAACGCTCTAACTTCACAATTAAGCATTACACAATTCAGTCTTTGTAATGTGTTTCAGCAATACATTTGTAACATTTATAAAGTGTTTAGAAAGAATTCTCAGAATTGACTTTACAGGGACTTTAAATAAAAGTATTAAAATATTGAAATGTATGTAAAAAAAAAAAAAAACACGCCAGTCCTCAGTTGTGGCATTATTTGCATCATGACCAACTGATAAAGTTTTACCTTAGTGTACTAAATTACCATGTAAAACAAAGAAAAATATCACTAACAACACAACCATGCTGTAATACTGAGTGGAAAAAAGTGTGAAAAAGATGCATACAGGAGACATTCTTGTACAGTTCAGGTAAAAAACTAAATTAATTAATTAGTTAGATTATTTAAATAATTATTTCACTCATAAAATATATAATAATCAATATAATCAAACAAAACAAATAATCAAACAAATCAATATTTAACAAAAAAAAAAAGGAAAAAATTAATTGACAACACAACCATAATGTAATTATATGTGGAAAACATTTTTTTGAAACGGTAATTGTACAAAATGTATCCACAGAATGTTATTAAATAATAGATGTAAAAAAAAAAATGATGAAAAAGGGAAAATAGCATTTCTTCTGTGATGCATATATGTCAGCTGTTAGACATTGTTAGACATAACAAAGAGTGTGAATAGTGTGTCTATATTCTATAAGTGAAAAGTGCCCATAGTTGAAGAAAACCCATATATACACTACGGACTATTGTTGTGGTGCAGTGCAGTGAAGAAATAGCAGGTGGATGATGTAGCGCATATAGTCTAATGGGCAAGAAGTGGGCGCAGAACCTGGCTAAAGGGCTCGGGATGACCTGATTAGCATAGCTGTGCTGCTCTCTCTATGTTTATGGGTCATGACAACATACTGGATCTTTACTCTCCCCCAAGGTCTAGGTCAAGATGGTATCTTGGTAAGAATAGCACATTAGAGCACCAGAAAAGGTCAAATATCTGACAGCGCTTTAGGAAAAGAACAGGCTGCCATGAACATGATGACCACCATGTTGACACATGGTGTCAGCTGCGTGAAAATCCCAAAATCCAAAGAATGGCTCAAAAAATGTAATTACCTAACACTAAGACCCCTCTTTAACAGAGGCTATAAGATGCCCGACCATTTACAGGAGAAAATGAATCTGAATTTGGAAAAGAAAAGAATTTGGGATTTCCAGGATGCCAGCAATTTGCTGTTTTGCCAGTATAGCTCATCAAGAGAGATGAGCAGAAGCTAAGAGCCAAGTTTTTCCTTGCAGATCACAGACTCACTTTGGACCCCTATCCAGAAGCAGCCATGTGGGAGAAACATAGAACAAAACCGTGAAAATGAAACACGCACACATCCGCTTGCCACTGACATCACATCACATTTTATAAAGGCAACAACATAGGGTCTTGACTGTTGACCAACTGCATTTGATGGGGGAGAAAAACATAAATTGTTAAAGGAATCATTCACTCAAAAATAAAAATGTGGTCGTTATTTACTCACCCTCATGTTATTTCAAACCCATGACTGACTTTCTTGTGTGAAAGCAAAGCATATCCTGGCCACTCTTTACCATATAATGAAAGTGAATAAGGACTTGGTCTGCCAAGCTTTAAAATGACAAAACAACAACAAAAAACAAACATATAAGTAGTCCATATGACTTATGTGTCATATTCCAATACTTCTGAAGCCATATGATGGCTTTGAGTGAGGAACAGACTGAAATTTAAAGGGGACATATCATGAAAATATGACTTTTTGTTTAAGTGCTATAATTGGGTCCCCGGTGTACCTACCAACTCAGAAAATGTGAAAAAAAGACAACCCAGTAACTTTGTTTTGGCAAGCCATTCTCTGCAAGCATGTGAAAAAACGAGGCGCCCAGATTTCGCTCCCCTTGCATTTTGTTTTTGCAAGTAAAAACAGTGTACCAGTTCTAATGCCATGGCAAAAGTTTGAGTAAAGCATGCTGACTGTTCTGTCATTGGCTGCACAGATGAGCACAGAACACTATTTAGAGTCTCGTTAACTTGGATAGCCTGCAAGTAGACCCTGGCAAGCTCGATTGCTAAAAAAGGAGCATTTCTGTCTGAGCAATATTTTGGAAAACATATTAGACCATTCACAGCATTTGATAGCAATCATAAAGCCTGGTGTGTATGGCTGTGTTTGGCAAACAGGTACGCTATTTATAGTGGGCATCCATATGGGTTTTGCACAAAAGATTGACATGATGGCACATGCTAGTCGATGAGTTGAATAAACTCCACAGCAACTGCATACATTTATCCACTAACCATTCAGAAACGTCCAGTTTCATTCTAAAAGTTGTAACTTCTTTCTGAGTCTCTCCATCAGTGTCGACTCCGGTTTGAACAATGTAAGGTTGAACTGACAATCCTCATTTCGGCTGCGTGAGATTCTCCAGCTTTGTTGTTGTTGAGCAACCGAAGCGTGAGCTGTTAAAGCTCCACCCTCTTTTGGAAAGCGGACCGGGAGTATCAGCTCATTTGCATTTAAAGGGACACACACAAAAACGGCGTGTCAGATTTGACAAGCTATAATAAATGATCTGTGGAGTATTTTGAGCTCACTAGAGACTCATATTACATCTTGTGAAAAAGGGCATAATAGGTCCCTTTTAAGACTTCTAGTAAACTATGAAAAGGACAACAAAAGCCATAGAGACAACAAAAACAGCATGTCAGCATCATTGGCTCCAGGTTACAATCTCAACCTGCTTATCATATAAATTATTGCTTGACTTCAAAAGACATGGTAAATAGTGCATGAGTCAAATGGACTTTTATGAACTTTCATTGTGCTTGTTTTGTTATTTTAATACTTGACAGCCCCAGTCCCCATTCACTTACATTATATGGAAAAGAGAAAAGAGTAGCCAGGAATTCACATTTTGTGTTCCGTTGACAAAAGAAAATTATATAGGTTTGGAACAACATGAGGGCTGAGTTCATTTTCGGGTGGAATATTCTTTTAATACTCCCGGTACAAACAGTGTTTCTTAAGAAATCAAAAGGTTTATCTCACCTCTCACAGACATGCACTGTCCAGGCAGCAATGATCCATGATGATATGCTGAAAACCAGCAGGACCGTGCCTGGGCAGATAGTCATCAAAGTCTTCATGACAAAGCGTGTGTTAAAGTTGATCTTATTGAGGGCTCCGATACTGCGTGACGAGGCGTCCGTAAAGAGCTTACTGTGCAGGAGCATGACCCGGCCAATCAGATACAGCCGTAGGAACATGGGGATGGAGAGGATGATGTCCACGTCTGCATCCGCCACAGACGGGGTGTAGGTGAAGGCCAGGCGGGCGGTCCAGGTGAAGACGTACTGACCTGGAATAGGGTGGATGGCACACACCAGCAGCTCCAAAATGATGAAGAAGATACGCTCGTATGTCATGGCTATCCGCCAGTCATCTGCTCCATTGTCCACCATGAAGAGCTAGATGTTAGACAAAGAAAATTTGTTAGTTAAATTAGTTAAATTTACTTAACATCCAAGAATTTGTTGAACTTACTTAAAACAATTTAGTAATCTGTAGTGTTTGCATCTAACAAACCTTTTTTTAGTTAACTTTACTTACTATTATAGTCTAATATAATAATATATAAATAATATAAAAACATTCATTGTGGTTTTAGTATTATGACTATAATAGGGATGTAATGATACCATCATGTCACGATTCGATACATATCATGACACTGAACTCACGATACAATATTATTGCGATACTTCAAGAGATAGTGTATGGTAAAAGGTTAAAAAAAAAACTGTTGTTAAAATGCTAAATTTGTATTACATTGAGGATGGAAATGAATAGGCTTGGATTTGGTGCTGGTAACCCAATGCACAGGACAATGTTGATACCAGAATAAAAATATTCATGATTCTGAAGATGAAAACTCAGAAAAACATGAATATGCTTGTACTCTGTTATTAACTAGATATATTTAAAATAATGTAGGCCACTTTTTACTGGTAACACAAGACATTTTAGCATTATCAGGACCCACAAATATTCCCCCATTGCATTATTATACATTATATTCAATATTATGTATAGTAGTTCAATATAGTACTGACACTAAAACTGTAAACTTGAATTTTTTTTCTCATGACACGATTCACGATACATATTGTTGCATTTTTGCATTGCGATATATTGTTACACCCCTAGACTATAATATGGATTTTTCTTCTCTTTTGTTTCAGTGATTGTATTGTACACAATCTGCAATCAGGAATAAAGGTTTGTAATTGTTCATCCGTTCTGTAATTTGACCATCATCTGATGTTCCAAGTCATTAAATAATGCTCACAAACCAACTGATTGACAGGCCTGTATTAAATTACATCTCCTATTAGCCATAAGCCCACTTGTAATACCATCATTAATCAAAATCAGTGTCTTCTCCATAAAGACCTTTTAATGGATAGGTAAAATGGCAGAGACGCTAAATGCAGATATCAGGAATTACAAAAGCCAGGGCAAGTTTTCATTCTGCTGCTACTATAAGTCATTAGGAATTGGCATAAGTGTTTCCTCTGTAATCTTTTACGCTCCTGTCTCAGTCTCTGCTCTAGTTTATGGCTTGCAAGGCTGAGTCGGCTACTTACCTGAATCTCTCGTGCGTGGTACATAATGATCAGACAGAGTAGGATTACAGTGGAGAGGCTAATAAGGCATTTCAGTGCAAATGAATATGAGGATTCCTGCAGAGACAGTAAAAAAACAACAACATTAGTTTACATTTTTTGTTCAATGCAGCTGACCTCTTTTTTTGTGTGTGCTAGAAATGCCAGTGCGAACATGCATACTGAGAAAATGTATGCCTTTAATGCACTGTCGCTTTGGATAAAAGTCTTCCAAAAGAGCAAATGTATTTATGAGGGATAGACAAACACCATTTCTTGACAGCTACAGTATAGTGAGCACGAGTTTTCAATATGCGCTAGATGCAACATACAGCAGTTTGTGGAGTTTCAACTTTGTAGGTTTCATTATTTTTTATTTCTGATGCATGAAAGCTAACTGTATAGAGCAGTTCAGTTTTTAGTCCTAAAAACCAGGAAGAATTAGCATTAGATTCCTTTGAGAATGGAATATTTAGAATACGCTACTTAAATGAAGAGTACATTAAGGTCTGTTGTTAATGTTACTTGTTGTTCTAACCGAAATTACACAGTTTCACTTTAAAAATAAATGTTAAAGTTTTTTTTTTTTCTCTCAATGTTGCTAATTTGCTAACAAGTTGTCACATAAAGACAACAACAGTTTGCGGATTTGTCAAGCATGTAAACTCACATCCTTGTGAAAGTTGTAGTTCATGTAAACAACTTGCGCTTTTAAAGTACTTTTACTCATAAATCAAAAACCGCTAGTCTAAAAAATTCCCAAGGGAACCAATATGGCAAATTAGCATTCCAAGTTCAGCCTTTAAATTCACATCATGACTGAAAATTTTAATATATACCTGTATATATAACCAGGGAACAGACCAGGTTGGAAGACCATCTTAGAATGAAGGCTGGTTTAAGATGTTTTTTTTTCAGCCTGGTTGGGAGATTTTAGCATATATATATTTTGAACAGTAGTATATACAGTACAGTCCAAAAGTTTGGAACCACTAAGATTTTTAATGTTTTTAAAAGAAGTTTCGTCTGCTCACCAAGGCTACATTTATTTAATTAAAAATACAGTAAAAACAGTAATATTGTGAAATATTATTACAATTTAAAATAACTGTTTTCTATTTGAATATATTTCACAAAGTAATTTATTCCTGTGATGGCAAAGCTGAATTTTCAGCATCATTACTCCAGTCTTCAGTGTCACATGATCCTTCAGAAATCATTCTAATATGCTGATCTGCTGCTCAAGAAACATTTAATGTGTACAATTGTACAAAATATTTGTGTACGATATTTTTTTTCAGGATTATTTGATGAATAGAAAGTTCAAAAGAACAGTGTTTATCTGAAATCTAATCTTTTGTAACATTATAAATGTCTTTACTGCCACTTTTGATTGATTTAATGCATCCTTGCTGAATAAAAGTATTCATTTCTTTAATTTCTTTTCAAAAAAATAAAAATAAAAATTCTTACTGACCCCAAACTTTTGAACGGTAGTGTATAATGCTACAGAAGCTTTGTATTTCAGATAAATGCTGTTCTTTTGAACTTTCTATTCATCAAGGAATCCTGAAAAAAAAAAGTACACAACTGTTTTCAACATTGAAAATAATCATAAATGTTTATTGAGCAGCAGATCAGCATATTAGAATGATTTCTGAAGGATCATGTGACACTGAAGACTGGAGGAACGATGCTGAAAATTCAGCTTTGCATCACAGGAATAAATTACTTTGTCAAATATATTTAAATAGTACACAGTTATTTTAAATTGTAATAATATTTCACAATATTACTGTTTTTTACTGTATTTTTAATTAAATAAATGTAGCCTTGGTGAGCAGACGAAACTTCTTTTAAAAACATTAAAAATCTTAGTGGTTCCAAACTTTTGGACTGTACTGTATATAAAGAAGTAATATTGTGAAATAATATTACAATTTAAAACAACTGTTTTCTATTTTAATATATATTTTAAAATGTAATTTATTCCAGCATCATTACTCCAGTCTTCCGTGTCACATGATCCTTCAAAATTCATTCTAATATGCTGATTTGCTGCTCAGGAAACATTTCTTATTATCAATATTGAAAACAGTTGCGCTGCTTAACATCTTTGTGTAAACCATGTTTTCAGGATTCTTTGATGAATAGAAAGTTCAAAAGCACCAATTATTTTAAATCTTTTGTTACATTATAAATGTCTGTACTGCCACTTTTGATCAATTTAATGCAACGTTGCTTAATAAAAGTATTATTTCCTTTCAAAAAAAAAAAAAAATCGTACTGACCCCAAATTTTTGAACGGTAGTGTATACTGTATATCAAAAAAACAAAACAAAAAAAAAACATCTTAAGCCAGCCTGCATTCTAAGCTGGTCTTCCAACCTAGCCACTTTTAAAGGGACAGGTCACCCAAAAATGAAATTTCTGTCATCATTTACTCACCCTCGAGTTGTTCCAAACCTGTACGAGTTTCTTTCTTCTGCTGAACACTAATGAAGATATTTTAAAGAATGTTGGTAGCCAGACATTTGCTGGCACCCATTGACTTCCATAGAATTTTTTTCCTATTATGGAAGTCAATGGGGACCATCAACTGTCTGGTAACCCACATTCTTTAGAATATCTTCTTTTGAGTTCAGCAGAAGAAACTCAGATTTGGAACCACTTGAGGGTGAGTATGTAAATGACAAATTTTCCATTTTTGGGTGAACTATCCCTTTAATTTGACCAATCAAGGAGCTAAAGGGCCAACTAGACAAGCTTGTTGTTTTTTTCAGCAGGGAAATATAGCATGTGTTCATAACTAATTCCAACAGATGTAGCCAATGCCGCATCTATAAGTTTAGTATAAACTTTTTTCACACACAATCATAACTAGAGGAGGAACTAACAACAATCATCTCTTTCTGTCCCTCAATCTTAGCTCTTGTTCTTTCTCTCTGGATGACAATCCTCATTATGAGATCATTGCAATTTGAGCTCATTAAACCTGTCTGACTCTGCTGATACACTGGAACATGATGTGCTGGCTAAGGCACTGAACTATGCTTTAGGGGAAGGTAAAAAAAAAAGAAAGCTCCACTCCAGGGATTGTCTAACTAACTCCAGGGCCAACCATTCACTTAGGCCAAAAGAATCAGCAAACAGATTTACTGTAGCACAATATGAGAATGACACACCTTGTAGTCAACGGTTTTAACGGTTCAGCTGGGAAATGAGCTAAACAGAGACTTTGAACCAACCCAAAGTCCTTTGTACTGACAAGATGACCAACTGTACTTAAATTAGGGCTGTGAGATTAATCGTAATTGATTTTCGATTTCGATTATGAAACAAGATAATCAAGGTAAAACGATTATTGTGCCGGTGCCACATTCCATCCAGCGCACCTTCCTTTCCTTCACAGCGAAGCGCCTTCATTTCTCCATTAAAGCCAAACCTTAACATCCAAATCAGCCAAATAAGTGACTGCTGGAAAACACAGTCTACTGTTGCTAAACTGCGGGACATGTTTGATTTTAAACAGTTTTATTAAAAGTGACACTGACACAAAAGAGACACTCTTCCCCTGGCGGCTTTCTGTGTGCGCTACAAATGCCAAAAAAAAAAGTCAAAATACCTTATTTTCACATAAACACAGTGGGTTATATCTTTAGTAAACTTACACAGTTAATAAAGAACACTAGTGTTTTAACAGTATATTGGATCCGTGCATTCGCTCTTAAAGTGACAGCGGCCTAATATACCAGCTGCAGTCTGTCATTAATGATAAACAAACAACAAATGACAAAGGAAAAATCACTCACTGATCTTGACTAAATAACTTTAATAAGGATTAATCTATTAATTTGTACAGTAAGACAATGCAGCTGTTATATGTAGTGTTGTTTTATATTTAATTATTACATTTTTTGTTGTAGGCTATTGCTTATCTGAATACCACTGTTAGTACATCTTCCTGAAAAACACTGTTTATTTCACTGTTTATTTTTGTATTCATTGTATTTGTCTGTTTTGTTAATTAGTATTTTTGTTCTCATTGTATTGCTGACTGTTTACTTGTCTTATGTAGTTGTTTTGAGGACAATTTTCTTACATTAGTTAACCTAGTATTAGTTTTTGCTGAAGAATCGATAATTGTGAAATTTCAATGATATTTAAAATTACTCGTATCAAGAAATAAGCCTTTGATCATATAATCCTGTCCAATAATTGCAATTTCAATACTGACCAAAAATAACCGTGATTATGATTGTTGCCATAATTGAGCGGCCCTAACTTCATCAATCATCATCTTTAATTTCAAAAATAGCATTTTTGAAGGTCTGATGAGTACTGATGAATCTCCTGCTCTTACTATAGCTGAGTCCATTAAGGTCCCTTAAATAATTAAGTGAGGATATAATTAAGGGTATGGCCTATTAACTCATTCAGGCACTTTTGTATAGAAGCTATACCTTGAAGTGAAAAAAATGCTTATGATAAATTACATATGATGTAACGGTCGAGAACGTGTTATGAAAATTTCACTGATTGATGCTCTTTGATGTCTCTCTATTCATTAAGCAAGTGCACACAAAGTAGCATATGATGAATGTATCCTTGTGTTTTTAAACGGTCATAAATAGATCAATCCCAGACTTCAATATGCTGTAGCATTTAATTACATGGTATGAATCAAAGTACTATGGATGAAATAAGTCGTATAAAGCTAATTTTGCAGAGGTCATCATGTAATATCTTGTGATACATCACTGCCCTCTTTAAAATGACCATCTTACACAAGCATGACTTTTAATGGTGGTTCAGGTTTATGCTGTTGAGCGCTGTCTTGCTTGTGGATCAGCCATTCTCTTTACAAAAATGCTGATTAACAAGCATGGTTTTATTGGTGAAGCAGGTTGAACAGGAAAGTCATGCTAATTAGGTTACTGTAGTTTAGAAGGCGGTTTTTTTTTGTTGTTTTTTTTTGTTTTTTTTTTAAACAAATGCATGCAAACTGCCAATAGCCTGCAGTTACATATACAGCAATCTCAAAAAAGTATTTGAAAAAAAAAAAAAAATAATCTACAAACATCTTTGAATTAAAGGTGCAATATGTAAGATTTTTGCAGTAAAATATCCAAAAACCACTAGGCCTCTGTTATATATTTTGTTCACTTCAGTACTTATAATATCCCAAATGTTTCCAACTATTTGTAAATTGTGAGAAAATTGCAATTTTAACCAAGGCTCTGGGAGGTGTGAGGAGTCGCCTGTCAATTGCGTCATACCCGCGTTAACCCTCGGTCTGCCTCGGTTTCCGGTTTTATTTTGTAGAAACCATGGAAACACCAAAGACGCTTTAAAATATTACATGTTTTAATAGACAAGGGAACAACTGTTTTGATATATTTATAGACTAAAAACTAATTGTTGTTATATAGCTCAACACATTTAGTCTTGTTTAAATCAATTTCTTGATTTTTTGTGAGTACCATGCTTTACCATGCCTCAGAGAAAAACACTATTTTGTCTAATAGCTAACATAGCATAATCAGATGCAGATTTATTTTTAGTAACAGTAATACAGAATTTTCTCCATCAGACAATACGTTTTAAAATGAATTGCATGTCATTTATCAACACAAGCCATCCAGTATTTAATATGATATTCTAATATCGATCTATCTTACTGCAGTGTGCAACGAGTGTCTCACAGCAGCCACCAAGTGAATGCACAGAGTAACATTATAATATCATTTTCAACACACTCAAATGTATCTAATATGATAAACAGAGCTGCGTTACCTCATATTCATGACTGGAAAAGCGGAAGCAGCGCCGGCAACTGTGACATAATAAAAGCTGCTCGTGAGGCATGTGTTGCACCATCAATTGAGATGAAGACAGAGATTGTATCTTATAGGGAGATGAGAGGGTCTGTATCTCTTACCATTGGAGAAAGTGTAATGGCTAATTTAATCACGTGCGGCACCTCTCAGCCTATCATGTAAAGTCTGCCTTCTCTTAAAAAATAAATTTTTATTAAGCTAAAATCTACATATAGTTCCCAACGAAAGTATTATTTAGTGTAAAACATGTTGAAGATTAGCAAACAGGCTTTCGATTAATTAAATGATTAGCTATTTCCCCACAAAAGCTGTTTAATCAGCATAGTGAAGCCTCTCATCCATTCACATCCATTCAAAAAACGGCCTCTGGTCTCCTTCCCTGCGTACCGCCAAAGGTGGAGCGTTAGCATTAGCCGTAAGCTTTTTTGGCTAAAGGTTGCAGGCTTGCCTTTCAATGGCTTTGGTCATCAAGCTACGCCTTTGTTTTGGATAGGCCTCTAGTAGACAGAAATCCTACATACTGCACCTTTAAGTAAAAAATCATCAAGTGTAATTTATTTGAAAGAAATACACTCTGAACGGTTTTTAAGCAAAGAATTTCATAAAATATGTTTGTTAAGTTTCATACGCTGTTATTTTAGTATTTTAGTATTATTTTAGTATTATAGTATTTATTAATATTTTTAATTAGCTATATTACAATTTTTAGATTTAAGTTTTCATGTGCTTTTGCCATTTTTATTATTAGTTTATATATATATATATATATCTATATAGATATATATATCTATAGCATCATTTGCTTGCTTTACTTGGATATTTTTCATCTAATGCAATGTAATTCAGACATTTTAAGAGTCACTTAAAGGGATAGTGAACTGATGCTGTATTCCCTTCTTTCTTTTATGGACCACATGGCAGTGAATAGCTTTTTAAAAAAGACACAAAAGTATCACAGAATGATCCCATGCAACGCGTTCCGTATATTCCAAGTGTTCTGGGGGTATATAATAGCATTTGGTGAAAAACACACTGAAATTTAATGTATTATTTAATGAAATTCTTGACCATGGCCATTGGGCTTCTCTGAACGGCTGCACGAAATGCACGTTCGTGAGACTATGAAGCACCGCAGTTCACTTCATCTCACCCAGAAAAAGCAGACAAGTTGTGGGAAATCAAGATGAACAAAAACACAACATGAAATACAACCCATGTACCTTTTCTCTGAGGTGAATTTGTTGTGTTTGTCGTAACAAGAAGTTATCGCATTCACATCTGACAAACGGAGTTCCAGACCAGAGATATTCAACTCAGTGAAGAAAGTACAAGGAGACTTTCTGGGGATTTCTAGGAGTTGTATTTCATGTTGTGTTTTTGTTAATCTTGATTTCTCACAACTTGGGTGCTTTTTCTGGGCGAGACAGAGTGAACTGTGCGGTAGGGGAGAGCGGGGTAAGCTGTCACACTTTTCACACTGTCTAACATTTACTGAGCACCATACATCACAATGGTATAAATGTCATACCAAAGGAAAGGAGGAAGTCTTGGGCACATATGTTGTATTCATTACATTTGAATAGAGAATGTGCACTTGTGACAATTTGCCCCATGGACGGTTAAGTTGTCACACTAGATTATCTAAAAATAAGAACACAACTACTTAATTGTTATTATTGATTTTAAAGGTGCCATCGAACATTTTTTTACAAGATGTAATATAAGTCTAAGGTGTCCCCTGAATGTGTCTGTGAAGTTTCAGCTCAAAATACCCCATAGATTTTTTTAAATTAATTTTTTTAACTGCCTATTTTGGGGCATCATTAACTATGCACTGATTCAGGGGCTGCTGGCCCTTTAAATCTCATGCTCCCTGCCCATTAGGGATGGGCGATACCACATATTTTGTTTTCGATACAATACCGATACTTTCAAGGCCAAAATCGCCGATATCGATATCGATACCGATACGATACCTCTAATCTGAATTTAAGTTATTAAAGGTCCCGTTCTTCGTGATCCCATGTTTCAAACTTTAGTTAGTGTGTAATGTTGTTGTTAGAGTATAAATAAAATCTGTAAAATTTTAAAGCTCAAAGTTCAATGCCAAGCGAGATATTTTATTTAACAGAAGTCGCCTACATCGAACGGCCAGTTTGGACTACATCCCTCTACTTCCTTCTTTAATGACGTCACTAAAACAGTTTTTTGACTAACCTCCGCCCACAGGAATACACAAGAGTTGCGTTTGTAGAGTGTGTTTGTCGCCATGTCGTCGAAACGCTGTTATTTTCATCCCGCAGTCCAATCACCGGGTCTGATTCCGGCTCAAATTGATAGGGTAAAATTAAAGACATGTTTACAATAACACTGAGCGCGTGCATCTCCACGTTATGGTAAGAGGCGTGACCTTTCCGGGCAAGATGCGCTAAACTGCTGTCGAATCACAACACAGGAACCGCTGGCACAATCAGAACTCGTTACGTATTTCTGAAGGAGGGACTTCATAGAACAAGGAAGTCATCAGCCCGTTTTTATGACAGTGGAAACAGCGGTATACAGATAAATAAATTATGTGAAAAATACTGTGTTTTTTACATGCGAAACATGAACACATGTTATATTGCACACTATAAACACAATCAAAGCTTCAAAAAAACACGAAAAACGGGACCTTTAAATATTAAAAAAGTCCCTAAATTATTGAATTACTATGAGTAAAATGGGTAATGGTACCCACTTAACATTATATCTGAAAGGTATTTTAACATTCAATATGCCTTAATTGCAATTTATTAGATTATATTTTTGTTTACACATGGTTAAAATGTTTACTTGTAGTGGTAACCATCGAAATCTACAAATACTTAGCTGAACTATGGTCACTGTAGTAATGGTTCATTTTCATAAGGGACTGCCAGTGACAGGTTGTTGCACCCATAAAATGCAAACTTTGTATTCTGAAAGTGTAGTTACAGAACAGAACATCAATACAAACATTTAATGTTCAATTTAAAAAACTGTAATTGCAAAAACTATGTAGGCTACTATTTTATGTTGTTTGTTGTGAAATAACTCAAACTTATTATGTTGTTCTGTCTTCCGTTAAGCATCGTTCTGGGCTGCGTTTCCCAAAAGCATCAATGGTTTCTAACAATATTAAACGCATGCAGCCGTTTGAATGTAGTGTCGGCAGTGGGCGAACACTTTCTGTGATTGATTGGTTCTGACTTGCAACATTTGCGTGTGTTCAGATGAGCAGGAAAATAGTTCTACAACACAGTTATTCGCTAACATAGGTTATTTGTCCAATTCAATACATATTGTATGCATTAAATTTATTGTTAATTAAACAAAATCACTGGTTTAAAAAAACCACATCTTTTTATTTGAGTATCGATACTTTCGATACTCAACGTCAGTATCGATATATCGATACTTCATATTGATATGCCCATCCCTACTGCCCATCGAGCTCGCGACTCTATAATACAGTGCATTTACAAAGTTCACACAGCTAATATAACCCTCAAATGGATCTTTACAAGATGTTCGTCATGTATGCTGCATGCATGCTTCGGGTCATGTGAGTAAAGTATTTATTTGGGTGTTTATATTTGATTCTGAACGAGTTTGATAGTGCTCCGTGGCTAAAGCTAACATTACACACTGTTGGAGAGATTTATAAAGAATGAAGTTGTGTTTATGAATTACACAGACTGCAAGTGTTTAAAAAATGAAAATAGCGACGGCTCTCTTGTCTCCGTGAATACAGTAATAAACGATGGTAACTTTAACCAACAGTAGCCTACATTAGCAACATGCTAACGAAACATTTAGAAAGACAATTTACAAATATCACTAAAAATATCATGTTATCATGGATCATGTCAGTTATTATCGCTCCATCTGCCATTTTTCGCTATTGTTCTTGCTTGCTTACCTAGTCTGATGATTCAGCTGTGCACAGATCCAGACATTACTGGCTGCCCTTGTCTAATGCCTTTCATAATGTTGGGAACATGGGCTGGCATATGCAAATATTGGGGGCGTACACCCCAATTGTTACGTAACAGTCGGTGTTATGTTGAGATTCGCCTGTTCTTCGGAGGTCTTTTAAACAAATGAGATTTATATAAGAAGGAGGAAACAATGGAGTTTGAAACTCACTGTATGTCATTTCCATGTACTGAACTCTTGTTATTCAACTATGCCAAGGTAAATTCAATTTTTAATTCTAGGGCACCTTTAATTTTTAAATTCAAACCAGAACTGGAAATATAAACAATCATGCCTAGAGAATTTGGAAAAACAATTATTTCAATCCAAACAATACACATTTCAATCAAAACACATTAAGCGGCAAGACCACTTTACTTTGAACTTTAAACTCAAACTTTCTCTGGCTTGCACATAGATCCATGATAACTGAATGGAATACTGCAAATAACTCGCTTAACTTAACATGTTTAATCTCAGAACATAACTGACTTAACATGTTGAACCTCTTTTTTTGAGCATGTTCTATGTGTTTATTTGTACTGGGGCAAGTTGTCACATGTGACGACTTGCCCTAAAGTCATTGAGACAACTTGCCCCAAACTGACATGTGTGCTAATGTTGGCTAAATCTCAAGATGAGCTCAACATAGCACGTCAGCTAAAGTATCAAGAGACATGTTACTGTCTCCTCTATGTTGTGCAAAATAATCATTTTTAACATTCATATCTAACAAAGTTGCATTGCATAAAATTTAAAGTGCAATTTTTTTAGTTTTTAAGCCAAAAAATAAGAAAATTGTGCTAACCTCAGATTAGAGCGATCTGGACCACATGTGAACAGGAAGTTGACTATAGAAGAAGAAGTCACACAAAGTGGCTATTTGATTTTTGAGACAGAGCCTTTAGTTTTGGAGTTATGAAGAGTGTGACAACTTACCCCGCTCTCCCCTACTAATAAAGTCTCACGCACATGCACGTCAAGCTCAACGGCCAAGGTCAAAAACTTTGTTACACAATACATTAAATTCCAGTTTGTTTTTCACTCTGATTGCACACGTGCATCTCAGAGACATCTATTTGATGTACATGTTTACATCTGGAAGACTAGAGTGTTTGCTCATCTGCAATACGTCTATAGGATGTTTCCTGTCAGATGTCAAATAGACGTTTAGAAAGTGTCTTTAAGATGTTTATGATTTAGACTGTATGTAAAACTGACATCTTAAAGACGTCTATTAGATGTTTATACACAGCAGATGCTTTCCAGATGAAGTGATTTTCAACAGATATCTTGCAGACGTATGTGTGCTATCTGGTACCAAACACATCGTATAACCCCAGAACGGCACATCACATGGGATCATTCTGTGATACTTTTGCGTCTATCACTGCCATTATATGGATGAGTGCAGGGGGGACTTTTTTTTTAAATCCTCCTTTTGTGGTCCATAAAAGAAAGAAGGGCATATATCATAAGAACAACACCAGGGTTAGTAAATGATAACTTAATTTTCATTTCAGGGTGAACTATCCCTTTAAGTGTACAAAAACACTTTGAGGCCATTCAAAACTTCAGAGTATCAATGTCTGTGGAACTTTTACCTTTGTATAAACTCCCCAGGAGAGTTCAGTCTCCGTCACCATGACAACAATCCCAAACATTCCAAAAATCAGGGCGTAGTCGCTAAGGCGCTTGCGTTTCTCGAACAGCACCCTCCGGTGCCCGAGCTTATAGCCAATGTCCTTGTTCTTCTTATGCGGAGCGCTGCATGGTCTTTGCCTCACAAGGTTCTCGCTGGACTGCTTACTAGGGTCTTCCCCGTTCCCTTTGGAGACCACCACCTCCAGGCCGGAAGAGTGCAGGGTCTGCAAAGGCTGTGTCTCAGAGTCCAGCTCTGCTAGGTTCCTCCGGGACGCCCCCAGACTGCCGAGTGGTCTGACTATGCCCCCATTGTACTTGCAGCTGTTCATGGCTATCTGAGGATACTGTGGGCCGCCGTGGGACAGGGAAGGCCGTGATCCAGCATGGCTCAGCCTGTTGGCATCCGCATTCACCTGCCAGAAATGAGAAGATATTTTATAGATTTTATCATTGTCTTTTTTTGTCCAGGATCTTGTGTACTGGCTGAGAGGGAGAGCACTGCCAATTCACAACAATGCTTGATTTAATGGGCATTCCTTTAGAAAATTACATTATAAATGCCAGCATCTACAGGGTTCATAATGCATGATGGAGGAGGGTCATCTACTGACCGTAACTACTGAAAAAGCTTTCGGATAGGTCATGTGAAGTCAACCATTTACTTACATTGATTGATATGAAAAGCATCACAGGCTTATAACAAAGAAAAACAGGAATTGAAAAGATTTTTTTGATCTTTAAAGTAAAAACACACTGAAATTTTCAATAAAAAACACTGATAGCCAATATATACTACTGTCAGTTATAAAGTAATACTGTTATTCCACAATAAATGCATTAAATTGATCAAAGGTTATAATGTTACAAAAGAATTCCATTTAAAATAAATTCTGTTCTTTTGAACTTTCTATTTATCACATAATGTATCATGGTTTCCATAAAAATATTAAGCAGCAAAACTGTTTTTAACATTGATAATAATAATAAATGTTTCTTAAGCAGCAAATCAGCATATTAGAATGATTTCTGAAGGATCATGTGACACTGAAGACTGGAGTAATGATGCTGAAAATTCAGCTTTGCATTACAGGAATAAATTACATTTTAAAACGCATTAGAATAGAAAACAGTTATTTTAAATTGTAAAATATTATACACTAATATGCAGCCTTGGGGAGAAAAAGAGACTTCTGTGAAAAACATAAAAAAAAATACCAACCCAAACTTTTGAATGGTAATGTAATTCTGATACTGTATTTAGAATACAAATGAGTTAAAGACAAACTTGCTAAAATGAAAACTTATTTTACATAATATTTACTCAGAAAGAAAACAGAAAATGTTTTCACTCCATAGACAAAGCTGTCACTAGGAACTGAACAAAGACAAGCACTTCTTTTAACTGACCAAGTGGCCAAATATCATCCAATATACTGCTCTATCACTATTCAGCAACTGGTTCTTCCAGTCCCAGTAAAATACTAACAAGGGAAGTAGGACAGATACTATTATTCTTAAACCAATTCCATAGCCAATCATAACAGAGGGTATTTACATAAGTCTAAGGCCCCGTTTGCGTTTTAAAATGAAAACGATCCTCGTCTACATGGCGTTTTCACAGCATCTCAGAAACGATCTCCATCTACACTACACGGCCGAAAACGCATGTCACATGACCGTTCATGCACACTGGGCATGCGCGTACAAGTGTAAAGAGTTGCCTCTTGTGCATGTAGGCAGCTGCAGTGTTAAAACATTGCAGAGTTTAACTGCACAATGGCTGCTAAAAATTGCAAAAAAAGCCAGCAAAGATTGCAGTTCAGTCTCCATGTTATTGTTTACACGGTCGTCAAGATACGCAGAACGAACGTAGGCAGCCATGCCATCGTTTTCAAAAGTCTCTGTTTTGGTCCATTTAAATACTGAAACGAAACCCCGGCGTTTTCAAACTAAAATGGGGGTCTGCAGCTTTTTTGAAAGTCTCAGTTTTTGAGGTTCGAAAACGCTGGCATAGTGTAAACGACAGGCATAACCATATCAAAATTTATGCATTTTAAAAGAAAACACACTAGTGTAAACGAGGCTTAAAGGGTTAGTTCACCCAAAAATGAAAATTCTGTCATTTATTACTTACCCTCATGTCGTTTCACACCTGTAAGACCTTCGTTAATCTTTGGAACACAAATTAAGATATTTTAGTTGAAATCCAATGGCTCCGTGAGGCCTCCATAGGGAGCAATGGGGACACACAGATTCACAATGCTCCGATGCTTTCTGAAGCAGTGTTTTGAAATCGGCCATCACTAAATAAGTCATTATTTTGTTTTTTTTTGCCGCACCAAAAGTATTCTCGTGGCTTTATAATATTAATATTGAACAACTGTACTCACATGAACTGATTTAAATATGTTTTTAGTACCTTTATGGATCTTGACAGAGGAAGTGACATTGCTCCCTATGGAAGCCTCACGGAGCCATCGGATTTCAACTAAAATATCTTAATTTGTATTCCGAAGATTAACAAAGGTCTTACGGGTGTGAAACGACATGAGGGTAAGTAATAAATGACAGAATTTATATTTTTGGGTGAACTAACCCTTTAACATGTAAAGCAGAAAAAAACGGCTTTTGTAAAATTGTAAGGAGCTGTTCACACAGAATGTGTTTTTCAATTCGACTGTGCTACTTTTCCATTGTTTTTCTATGTAAACACGCTAGACAGACGTGTTTGACCGCTGCGCTTGTGTCTCAGTTCTTTTGAACTTATTTTAACATGAGTGTAACGCTGCAACTTTTAAAAAAACAAGTCTCTTTTTTGCTCCACTGACCTGCGAACTTTTGCTGTTAAAAGCGTGTTCTATGTGAGTGTGAATGGCCCCTAAGAGTTGAAATTTGTCAAGAAAAATGTTTGGTGTTTTGGTATTCTAGGCAAGGCAAGGCAATTTTATTTGTATAGCACATTTCATACACAATGGTAGTTCAAAGTGCTTTACATAAAGAAGAACCCAATACATAATAAAAATGGAATGCATAAGAAATAGAAATAACAGTAAAGACAGAGAATTCCGCTATCTGGATGGAAGAGTTAGGAAGTTTCAGGGAGTTTTTTTGTTGTCCGTCAGAACGGATCTAAACGGATTCAACATCAGCAGAGTTCATAACAGACCAGGTTCAGCTCAAAACTAATTTGGTGCAACAAAAAATTAACATTATCAATGCAACTCAGGGAAAAATAGTGAAATGATGTCAATAATAAAAAACAAAACAATGTAAAGATGTAACATTAAAAGTATGGGACAATGGAAAAAATGAGATCATGCAAACAGTTTTTTAAAGTGTTCAGAAATTATATTAGACCAATAATTACAGCAAAATTCTTGCGATAATGCTTATGAAGATGAAACAAAAAAGCTTGTTCACAATAATCTCACATTATTAAATTATTTCTGAAAGGAATTTTTATTCTACTGTTCTAATTTTCGTGGCAATAAGGATCAGTTTCTGTTATCTAGCTACTGCTGCTGGCCTGACACAATGCCAACTCATTTGCAGAGACCTACTTCTGTAATGTCATTTTCTGATAGGCAGCTCACAACGCAGACCCACATTCGAACCGAATAGAGAGACACCAATGGATTACAAATGAGAGTAATGACAGCTGCTTTGAAAAAAGTACTAAATAAGTTAAATAACATATACATACATATCTAATATAAATTGCTGATTAAGCATAATTAAATCAAAGCTAGTTGTGGCACCACCTGGAAACCTGTTCATGTCACAAACCTGGTTTTGCTGGGTTACCTGAACCTTCGTAAAGATCACGTTGAGTCCACCGCCACTGCTTGAACCTCCATCCTCCTCAGCATAACTGACACTTTCACTGTTTTTACTTGAAAAGTTCTGTTTATCCATGTTACTGCACTAGGCTGTACTGGCTATATCTGCAGGAATTAACAGCACTCCTACTACTGACGGTTAAGCTTACAAATAATATATGATTCAGGACAAGAAAAACAAGCATTTAGGACCCCCAAAAGTAAATGTCCATCTAGGCCCCTCGTACGAGACAGTTCCCATGGAGTCTTTCACATGGCTTTCTTCTCACATGGCAACAGGGAATTTATATTCTGTACAGCATTTAGTTTATCTCACTTTTATGTTATTTTGAACAAAATATACTGTGGGAAGTTGTCCAAAAGTACATTCTTGTACTATCTGTACCCTTTTAGGAACACACTGAATATCCCATTTAAAATGCAAGGAATAATTGACGACGGGCCGTTATTTAGAAAAATAATGCAATGAGGTGGTAATGCGGCCATGACGCGAACAAATCAGAATCAAGCATTCAACAACCCCGTAGTATAAACATACATAATATACTACATGTAGTATTTCTAGTAGACGTAAGAATTTTTAAGATATTATAACCTGTATATTTTAAGATACTCTAAAATTTATATTTTATATAATCTACATTTATACAAGTGCATATAATGTATTACTAAAAAGTCATGAAATGAAATGATGTCATGACATGAAATGACAAAATTGTATGATTTTTTTTAAAGTATGCTGTAAAAAATTATTTTTTGAGCACTGTTGAGCAGATTCTTAAACACCTCTGATTGGGCATTGTGTTCACGCACTCAACAGATATGTTTGTGATGGGCTACAATGATCAACGGTTCAAAAACATGTTTTAAATAGACATCTTTGATGCTCCAAACGCTTACACAGATACACACGGGAGCGTTTGAAAGCAGGCATTTAACAGTGGATCCGTCTATCAGCAGATATATTAGTGATATATTAAAAATAACATATAACTAGGGATGCAAATGGGCCGAAAATTTCCAGTCAATTCTGGAAATTTACTGGAAATTTTCTGCCCCTTTGCAATCCTGCATATAACCTAAACCAGGGGTATTCAACTAAAATTTTAAGAGGTCCAGTTAGAGAAAATTTCTTAAAGCAAAGGTCCGGAAGATCATAATGTCTAACTAGTTAGTGTGATATATATTATATACATTTTAAGTAGCCTAGTAGTTGTATCACTATCTGCATGTAATTGATTCCTGACTGTCAAATCAAACGAATTTAGTACAATTCAAAAATGTTTTGACAATATTTATTGACACGTAAAATAGAACTGAACAAATATGTTTGACTGTAGATATAATGTTCTCTCATTAGCTAAATAAAATAGAGCTACATTTCAAAATAAGAGAAAATAAACAAAAAAAATTGTGCATGTTCTGACTTAAGTAAAGTTGGCCACATATTCACAGGTTTGAATCAATAACTCGTGAGCCAAATTACATAAATAACACCTCTTTTGAATTATTTCACACTCCACTGCTGGTTCTACTATAACACTTATTTTGGAAAAATGTATTTTTGCATATTTTTGTATTTTTTATTATAAAAAAAATAATGAATAACTTATAACGTAATACACTGCACTATTGACATTTTTCCATAATAAGTGTAGTAGTATCTACTATCAAGACATCAGTGATGTGTGAACTGAATTTGGTGACAGTACAGTGTGTTACAGTGAAGTTATTACATGTATTTTTCATAATGAAGTTCATAATTTCTTAGTGAAGTTATTAAATATTTGTCATTATAAGAAAAATTATAAATTATTAAAAAATATATTTTTCCTAAAAGAGTTGTAGTATAACCAGCAGTGATGGGTGAACTGAATTTGATGACAATGCAGTGTGTAACATTGAAGATATTGACTGTTTTTGTAGTAACTAGTGATGACCGTCTGACACCGATGCTCCGACACAAGCTTCGAACTCGGAGCAGCATTTTTCATGAACTACTGCTTCGGAGCTTGCTTTGGTGCGGAAAAACACACGTGACCGATGACGTCCGAAGCAGCAACTGCTTCAGTTCTCTAAGTGAATCACGTGAGTGGTTCAGACCAGTCGATACTGCTTCGCATCGCGAGAGGCTTAATGACGCGAGACTTTGCTGCGCGCACGCTTCAGCAGCTTTTTTTAGGTGCGTAATAGGACTATATAGACACCCAAAATGATGCACAAGATGTGGATTTGTTGTATTAGGAGTTTGCATAGTTGTTATTATTAATCACTGCATTGTTTGATCATCTTCATGGAGCCAGCTAGGAAGAGAACCTGTTCTCCAATGTGGGAACATTTTTATTTTTATAAGTTGAATAAATTGCTTTATTATACCTTGGTTATCCTACTGCACCTGGCTTATTTATTTTGTGGCTGGTTTATTTACATCATTCACACAAACCCTAGTTATACTTATACAGACATTATATTGCTATCTACGATTTCGCCACTAGATGTCACTGAAACGAAGCTTTGAATGAATGAACCCATTTTCAAAACAATTGATGAAGTGGTTTAATACTGATTTGTTGCTTCATTTGGACATCACTAGTAGTAACGCTTTTCAGGTTTTGCACTTTGCAGTCGGTCCCTTCGGATCTGTCTCTCAGCCGTCCGCGCACATAGACGTGCATTTTGTCCACTGCGGAGGAAAGCTTGTTTTAAGGAAAATTAAGTTGTAGCTGCTTGCCTGCGTTAAAAAGTTAATCTCACGAGTTTATCTACGTTTATCTCACGAGTTATTTATCGGGAAAATTTGAATCTGTGAAAATGCGGCCAACTTTACTCTCCCTTTCTCCGTCTCACTCGCCTGTTTCTCGTTTCTCTCCCTTTCTCCGTCTCACTCGCCTGTTTCTCTCCTTTTCTCCGTCTCTGTCACTCGTCTGATTCTCCCCATTTGTTTTCTACATGTATCGCTATCTTTCTTTTTCTTTCTACCGTCTTTTCAATGTGTAACTTGCCTGTAACTCTCGCATCTGTCTGCACAGTCAAAGATTACCGCCTGAGATGCGCGGACTTGATTGGCTGAGTGGTATCACGTGGAATAGTTTAACTCGCATGCAATTGGTCCGTGCGTTTCTACCACTACCGTAAAGACTACAAAAACTGCGTCGGTCAAAATAGAAGCGTCCCGTCAGGTTTTAAATCATAACCTTCTGTTTTGGCTGTAGGTTCGGGTCCGTACGGGGCGGCTTTTGGGTCCGGACCCGGACCGCGGTCCGCCATTTAGTGACCTCTGACCTAAACTATAACCTAAACCTAAATGTAGCAAAACCCTACCCCTAACCCTAATCATCACTGTAATATGAAATCTTACGTTTTCATATGATCAAAATCATAAGTTCATCATACAATGTTAAGTCATACAAATTATTTCGCATTTTTAATGAGAATGTGATGGAAAAACAAGCTTTCAGAAGTATGAAATTCTAAGGACAGAAAGGACACTTACTGTAGGAACACAAACACACACACTTTGGAGTATATTTGGAGAACTTCTCCTTCAACAGATGTCTCTGAAATACTGTAGCCTATAGAGAAAAATATATCTATTGTCCTTGTACTGCTTATGTGAACCTATAGTACTTCAAATACAATGGAGCAGTAATAGACATAATAAAACAGACCCAGAACTGATTTCCAACACGCAGTGACTGTCTCTCTGATGAAAGAGCTCCAGGGATCAATTGCAATACATAGCAAAGCTCCTGTCAAAACTTCCACTCTTTCCAAGGCCAACATGGTCTGCCAGTTGCCAAATGAGCTTTTTTTTCCATCAATGTCCACAGAGAGCCAGTAGTCAATTCTGATATTAGTCATTCTTTCTGTAGATATTAAAAGGTACAATAAACTAAAATCTGTTTCGGAAAGATAAAGTTGAATATTAACATTATCCTGAGGTTTAAAATAATACAACCTCAGAGCATTTTTATTACACAGAGTTAAATTAAATATAAACTTTGTCTCAGCTCCTTGAGACTATTATTGACATACAATAAAGGCCCAATCACACCAAAGATGATAACTATAATTCAGTCAGGACCACTTAAGTACAAAAATTACCAGAGACAAACTTTTTAGTCAATTTTTTATTGGCATATTTTGCTGTAGTTACATTTGACGGTATGGCTCTGTTCTAAATTCCCCGTCCTTTTCATGAGCTCCATGAAAGCTAAGACCGGGAACAGCAGCAGCTTCTGGGAACAACCTCCCATTTTTTTAACTGGGAGAGCAGCACAAAATCCCCCTATTGAGAACAAAGCATGCATCAATGACAACAGAATGACACTGATTGAAGGAACACTCCAACTCCATTTTCCAACTCCCCTAGAGTTAAACAGTTGAGTTTTACCGTTTTCGAATCCATTCAGCCGATCTCCGGGCCTGGTGGTAGCACTTTTAGCATAGCTTAGCATAGTTCATTGAATCTGATTAGATCACCATATCGGCCTAGAAAATCGCAACTTTTCATTTTCCGTCGGTCTTAGTACACGATGTAACTACAGAAGAGTCAAGTTTTAAATAGGAAAAATATCGAAACTCTTTGGTCATTTTTGAGCAGGATGCTAACGGTCTAATCAGATTCAATGAAATATGCTAAGCTATGCTAAAAGTGGTACCGCTATACCCGGAGATCGGCTGAATGGATTTTTTCAAAAAAAGTGGAGTGTTCCTTTAAGTTAAACACAGGAGAGTGGGGAGGAGGTGGGTTGCAAGCAGCGTGCAGTGGAAGCAGCCAAGCAAGCAGAGAGATGGAAGCTGGGTTTAAGTAATGCGCCTTATTTGAGAGTTGCCAATTGAGTCCATAGAAATCAGATCAGCTGATATGGGTGGGGTTGGAATTTGTGAATCAGCTGATAGCGGAGCTTGACTACGAGGCCTGCCTGAACTAACGCAGAATGCTTGATCAATAATGTTAAAGATATAGTTGTAGAAATTGTTCTAAATATAAAAGAATAGCTCTGTCCACACCACAGCTATAATGATAATGGCACAAAGAAACAATATCGTTGGAATCACTTTCAGAATGATTTTTTTTCCCAGCTGATGAACGATAATAACATTGACAGCAAAATCAGAATCCATCCTACTTTAAGAGCACCAGCATTTAACCCTCTGGGGTCTGAGGGTGTTTTTGGTCCCTGGAGAGGTGTTGACATGCCCTGAAATTTGTTGTTTTTCAGTTCCTTATAAACATATTAATGGCTAAAGTCTGATTACACTTTATTCAGCACAAACAGGACTACAATAATAGGGCAAATGACCAGAATAATACCCTCTGCTGGTGTGGAGTCTCATATAGTTATCGTTATACACTGTAAAAAATATCCCAGTAAAATTTACGGTAAAAAAACGGCAACTGTGGTTGCCAGAACTTTACCGTAAAAAATACAGTAGCAACGTAAAAAAAATATGTTAAATTTACAGTAAAATAACGTATTCCATTAACTGATATAATGTTAATTTACCAACCTAATGAAGTACTAATATCTGTTTTGTACCTTTATAATACACTGACAGTAACAGTAACCAAACACAGTGGTGATAAGAGTCACATGATGAATCAAAGTTCATCACAAGCAGATTTTCCACAAGCTGAGAAGGACAATACTAACATATAGAAGGTGCACACAGTGTCATTCACACACACACTAAACACCATCATGGTAACATGCATGAAATTTTAAAAATGCAATAAACATTAATTTAACAACATTAGATGTAACATAAAACCCTAATGTACATAACTGATTAGAAAAAAATGAGAAAAACTAAGAAGAAACAGAGTTATTTCAACGAAAATATATCAAATGTGAAGTGTCACGCAGGGAATTGTGGGAATGTTTTTGCGGTTTTTCACTGTAAATTTTACAATGAATTGTTATTTTTCACTTCCAAAAACTGTGAATTTAACGGTATTTAACCGTAAAATTACTTTAAATGTACCGTTAGATCTATTACAGTTATTCACCGTATATAGTACGGAAACTTTCTGTAAACCAATTGACAGTTTTTCACCGCAGCATTTTTACAGTCTTTTACTGTTAAAATCACGGTCATTTTTTACAGTGTAGTTATCTTTGTAGTTACTGTTCTTGGTGTGTGAAGAGCATAAAGCGGGCCTTGAAGGGTTAGTCCACCCAAAAATTAAATCTCTGTCATTAAGTACTCACTCACTTGTCGTTCCAAACCTGCAAGACCTAAAACACAAATTAAGATATTTTTGATGAAATCCAAGTTGTTTTTTTTATCCCCCATAGAAAGCAACGTAATTACCATCATTCAAAGTCCAGAAAAGTAGTAAAGACATCGTTAAAATAGTCCATTTGACTACAGTGGTTCAACCTTAATGTTATGACGTGACGAGAATACTTTTTGTGTGCAAAAATAAAACAAAAATAACAACTTAGTTCAACAATTTCTTCTCTATCCTGTCAATCTCGGATGCAGTTGACGCAGTGAATGTAGTTCAGTGCTTCTGTGTTTGCGTCCAAACGCTAGCTCAGTACACAGAAGCACTGAACTGTATTAACTGCGTAAGAGACTGACAGGGTAGAGAAGAAATATCTTAAAGGTGCGCTAGAACCAGTTTTTACAAGATGTAATATAAGTCTAAGGTGTCCCCTGAATGTGTCTGTGAAGTTTCAGCTCGAAATACCCCATAGTTTTTTTTTTTTATTAATTTTTTTAACTGCCTATTTTGGGGCATCATTAACTATGCACCGATTCAGCGCGCGGCCCCTTTAAATCTTGCGCTCCCTGCCCCCCCGAGCTCTTGACTATAATACAGTGCATTTACAAAGTTCACACAGCTAATATAACCCTCAAATGGATCTTTACAAGATGTTCGTCATGCATGCTGCATGCATGCGTCGGATCATGTGAGTATAGTATTTATTTGGATGTTTACATTTGATTCTGAATGAGTTTGAGGCTATGCTCCGTGGCTAACGGGCTAACATTACACACTGTTGGAGAGATTTATAAAGAATGAAGTTGTGTTTATGAATTATACAGACTGCAAGTGTTTAAAAATGAAAATAGCGACGGCTCTTGTCTCTGTGAATACAGTAAGAAACGATGGTAACTTTAACCACATTTAACAGTACATTAGCAACATGCTAATGAAATATTTAGAAAGACAATTTACAAATATCACTAAAAATATCATGTAATCATGGATCATGTCAGTTATTATCGCTCCATCTGCCATTTTTTGCTATTGTTCTTGCTTGCTTACCTAGTCTGATGATTCAGCTGTGCACAGATCCAGACGTTACTGACTGCCCTTGTGTAATGCCTTGAACATGAGCTGGCATATGCAAATATTGGGGGAGTACATATTAATGATCCCGACTGTTACGTAACAGTCGGTGTACAGATTCGCCTGTTTTTCGGAGGTCATTTAAACAAATGAAATTTACATAAGAAGGAGGAAGCAATGGAGTTTGAAACTCAATGTATGTCTTTTCCATGTACTGAACTCTTGTTATTCAACTATGCCAAGGTAAATTAAATTTTTGATTCTAGGGCACCTTTAATTTTCTGTCATTAAGTACTCACCCTCATGTTGTTCCAAAATAAACCCTTTAACTTCACAACTACCTTACTAACTAGTAATATGCAGTAATTAGGAGTTTACTGAGGCAAAAGTCATAGTTAATAGTTAGTTAATAGTGAGAATTGGACCCTAATCTAAAGTGTGACCAGTTTTTTTTTTTTTTTTTTTTTTTCACTTTTAATAAATTTAATGTATTCTTGCTAAATAAAAGTACTTTTAAATTGTACTACTGTATGTTGTGTGTTTTATATATTTCTTCCAATTTCCAAATGAGCTGTTTTATTCACATTTATTAAAATCTAAATAATATACATAGAGAAATCCCTGACTTTTCATTGCAGACTTAATTCTCAGCGCGGTTAGTGACATTGATCTCTTCTGAAACTCTAAAGGAGGCACATTGATTACTGCATTTTTTTAAGCAAAAGTCTCCATTTGCTCTCCATTTAATCACATTGCTGTCAAGAGAAACAATTGTGATATTGCAGAGATCTCATTTGTGATTTTTCTTTCCAATGGGATGTGTCACAATGTAACTTCCAACACAAATGACAGCACAGCTGCTGTAACAACAAAGACGCATAAAGCTAGAAATTCTTCGCATGACCTTGAAGAGTCAATTAAAACACACAGCTGCACGCTCCGGGTACAATTTTATGCTTATTTGGGATACGTCTACAAAACTGATCATATATCAGTCACAAAAACAACATCTGCACCATCTCCATTTACTCAATTTTGATGCAACAGGCTAAGCATTTACCACATTGCAATGGCCTTTTTTATTGTCTCAGCCTCACAATTTCACATTTCGATAATTTTCCATATTAGCCAATATTCTCTTCTGTGCGTGTCAAAGCTGAAGGGCCCTTAGACTTCACCCTCCCCAGCTCCTTCATTCCCCTCTCTGCAAGCTTTGGTCCGTACAAATCCAATTTAGCAAATCTATTTTGACATTGAATTTGCACTCATTCAGATGTGGCATCGGACTCTCTGTTCCTCAGGTCTCTTTCTGTAATGAAATGTCTGCAGCAGACCTGAGAGCTGATTACAGATCCCGCTATTCAAGAATATCATTTCTAACTGCTCACCACTATCAAAATGTGATCTTTACAACCAGACATCTTCCCACGTCTCGTGTTGCAAAAATTTGCACCTCAGGGCTCGTACGATGTAGGAGACAAAATAAGAAAAACATTTGTAAGTGATTTGTTTCAGCAATTGTGATATTTATGTCGACAGAATCATGATACCTGGAGAAAGCTATCAGTTAGAATCTCGATGCCAGTTGTCTGGCTCACTCAGGACCCTTGGAGGATAAGAAATCTGCCATCTTTGCTCATGGGAACACACAGAACTTTTTGAGTCAATCAACTAAACCGTAAAAACCATGTGACTAATCACACTAGAGCTGCTAGATGCTGATGGCATCACAAGAACACACGGTCCCAAACACTTCACTAGCAACTATCCAGAGATCATGTGCTGTAATAAGAAAAATAGTGAAATCCATTTTTTCAATAGTGAAATCCATTATTATTATTATTAATTAGATATTATTATTCTTCCAAACATTTTAGAGCACTTTTAAGGCCAATTCACACTGCACAGACAGGCACTTTGGCTACGTTCACACCGCAAGCCTTAAAGGGTCAGTTCACCCAAAAATGAAAATTCTGTCATTAGTTACTCACCCTCATGTCAATCCAAACCCGTAAGACTTTCATTCATCTTCAGAACGCAAATGAAGATCTTTTTGATGAAATATGAGAGCTTTCTGTTCCTCCATAGAAAGCTATGCAACTGAAACTCTGACGCTTCAAAAAGAGATTGTAAAACTAATCTATATGAATTGAGCGGTTTATTCCAAATTTTCTGAAGAGACTTGATCGCTTTATGTAATGAACAGATTTAATTTAGGCTTTTATTCACATATCAACATTGATCAGCGAACATAAACAGTAGCTCAACCGAACCTGCTTGACGAGTGAGAACAAACCTCTTACGGAAGCTCAAACATGCTGAGTAACACGAGAACAAACCTCATTGGTTCTCACACGTGTCAAGCAAAAATGCTTGACCTTCCGTTTACCACAACTGATGTGTGAGTTGATGAATGTTTATATGTGAATATAAGCCTGTTCATCATATAAAGCAATCGAGTCTCTTCAGAAAATTTGGACTAAAGTCTTATGGGTTTGGAACAACATGAGGGAGTAATTAATGACAGAAATTTAATTTCTAGGTGAACTATCCCTTTAATGCTCAATTCCAATTTATTGCTCAGATAGCTCAGTTTTTTTTTTTTTTTTTGTATAGCTGTTCACATTGTTGTTTTAAATGTGGCCAATATCAGATTCCAGTGTGAACAGATTATCGTCCTGAACTGACCCGCACGCACAAAAGAACGATAAAAAGACGTCAAACAGCATGCTGTTATACGGAAGTAAACAGGGAGGACATTACGCATTTATTTATTGTGTGATCTGCTGCTGAACCCAACAAATTTATGTGCATGCAATTTTAAAAACAAAGACGAGGATGTGAAAAAAGAGAGCAGTTTTTAAACTTGTATGATGTTTTGCATGTGTATAGAGCTGTCACTGTAATACTTATGAGTTCTGACACATCAATATCCATCACTGACTACCTTTCGCAACTGTCTTAACAACGTAAAATCTTTGAAGTGACTCCCATGAGTGCAGAATTGTGATGAATGTTGATCTAGAGTGACGTAAAAGTTGCATGAATTCCTATTTGACAGACTAAGGTCACATTGCAAAACATCAGACCTGTATCGTATTTAAGACCACATATGGAAGGAGCCCAAATCAGAATTAAAAAGATCAGATTCCATGTGGTTTGTGCTGTTCACACTGTCATGACAAAAACAGATCTGAGTCACATACGAGTAAAAAAAAAAATTGGATTTGGGCCACATTTACCTGCAGTCTGAACATAGCATCTGTCTGACCTTTTTTTTTTACCAATTGAACATGTCGAATCTGTGCTTGTCTGGTCGTGAAATGTCTGAGAAGTGACATACTGTAATCTGGTGATTGTCCCTGTTGGTCACCGTCTGTTAGTGCAGTGCGAATTGGCCTTTAAAAATAAAAACTTTTTTTTTCACAGTGTTGCCATAGAAGAACCATTTTTTGTTCCCCAAAGAACCTTTCAGTGAACATTTTTTTTTCCTTTAGGCCAATTCACTCTGCACCAACAAATGGGACCAGGTTTTGTTAGATCAGTGTATTCACCCTGTCAGCGTCTGTTGCCGTTGATCTTATCTCTTGTTTTAGCTTGTTTGTTGGGTTGTGGAATGTCTAAGAAGCGACGTACTGTAAACTGGTGATTGTCCGCATTGGTCAGCATCTGTCAGTGTAGTGTGAACTGGCCCTTTAATGTGAGGTTCCATGGATGTTACAGGTTCTTCATGGAACCATAGAATGCCAATAACGAACCTTTATTTTTAAGAGTGTGTGCAACTCATCCTGCTACAGTGATAAAGATATGAATATGAATGACACCTCAAATCATGTCTAATTACATTTCTAAGTGAATGGACATGTATTTTGCACAGCGGGTGATAAAATCTGTGAAAAAAAAAAAAAAAATCTCTTAGATTTATATTTAAAAATGGTACTTGGCAACAACTTAGTGACCACATGGCAATGCCACTGAAACTAGCAACACTGGGAAAGCTTTCCAGCAGCATCACGAAAAGTAGTAAAAAAAAAATCAATGTTATAATGTTTCACTTGCAAAACGGTTTTCCACATAATAGGTTAAAAAGACCGCATTTACATCTTGAAGAAAGTGACTTCATAACATAATTTCCATCCTTTTCCCAAGTGAAATTTACTGCACTATCACACAAATAACTGCAGAGACTCTCATGGGCTAGAAGACCGCAAGAACAAAAACAGCAGAATCAAGAACATTGTTTTCAAATCAAAGGCTTTTTGGCTGTTGTTGTCATTGGAAAACAGGAAAATGATCAGGTATTTAAAAATGCATGGATGAATTATTCCAAAATAGCAAGGTGTTTTAACTGTATGCATCAATAATTCAAACCGATGCCCAAGTATGCTATTAGAACATATTCTTTTATAAATAATCCATACTATCCCAGCAAAAGCACTTGACATAGTTTGACATAGTAGACACACTCACACTGCAGGTATTGCAGAGAGAGCCTTTGGCTAGTTTCAGTTTGAATACACACAGAGACAAGAGAGCTCAGCCAATTATACTCTCCACAAATTACCCTTGATTAAGCAGCAGAACACCAGCTGCAGAGCAACAACACCCAGAGATTCTCCCCTCTGCCTGCTCACACATACCCAACCAGTCATTCCCTCAACATCCACAGCACATCCCAGTGCTTCCACTCCCTCTCATGCACAATCAAGAAGAAGCCTAACTGTAAACTCTGCGTAAATATTTACATAATTACAACCCCCCACACCCGAGAGAATTCAGCATAAATGTGTGTTTCCCAGCTCCCAGGGTTCTTTTACTTCCTACCAATGCTGTTTCTGAATCGTGCATTAAAACAATGAATTAAATTACAAATGAATCAAATGGCACAGGTTGAACAATCACTTTTTTTAGAACAAACACAATGCAGTCAAACACGAGAACCAGTCAAGCGGAGAAAGAAACAGACTGACGCAAACAACAGGAAAGACTTATGGGAGATTTCATGGGAAGGGATCGGTGATGGCTTTTACCTCCATCTGCTGTGCATTGTGAACTAAACTGATACTAATGTCTCTTCGCTCTGGCAGTGATGTCTAACCCGTCATGAATAATACAGGCCTGAAGTACATGTTAGTGCCACTCAGGGGGGTTTTCCCTTGGCTTGCACAGGCAGAAAATGGAACAGCGAGGCAGAAACAGGGTCGGCTCTCCCACAAGGAATGAATGACACTGATTTGCCTTTCTGCCTTGCTTTTCTGTCCCTGGTCCTTTCAGGCGACGGATGCACTGATATACAGATATACAGATAGATAGACAGATAGATAGACAGATAGATAATTATAAGCTGTGACTCACATAATGAGGTAGGCTAGAACATTCAGGGCTAGACTAAATATAAATGATGCTGGTGTAGGAATGAATGAATGCTTCATAATGTTTACTTACTATTAAACGCCATCATGGGAATCATGGACAGCCTGTTGCAAGCACCCCCCGCCTTTTCTTTCTTTTCCTTCCATGCTTTCGAGGTTAACACGAATACCAACACCTAGCAACTACAAACTGCAACTGCCTTCTGCATCTACACGGCCGAAATGTGGTGTTAAAAATGGCAAGCGATATCAAGCATGACCTCCCAGAGTCAAGCCGAAGCCTGCGTAATCGGGTGCATTGATAAAACTGGCCACCTGTTAAGCATAAACTTCACAGAGCGCATGTATAAACGATGCGTATTTCATGCGGTTTGTGCGCAACAACAAAAAACGAATTGGTATATGCAGGTTTACCTTATAGCCTTCGTGTCTGTGTTTATTCTCCTCGAGCCACACGCGACTGTCAGAAGACAGCGGGCTGCTTTTACTCCGCGGCGAAACGGAGTTCCTGGCTCCCTGGCATCTATCAGGCGTGCATGCACGGGCGTGATGAGCTGGATTCCGCTGCTCGTCAGATCTCAGGCTGTCGTTTTCACGGTGCTGCAGCAGAGACGGCTGCTGGCTTCTCAGCTCCCCGGATCCTCTCACGCAGCAGTTGGGCAGGCTGCTCCTCAGCAGCCGCTGCTGCTGAACCTGTAGCTGGAGGGAAGGTGGAGGGTTGTGACGCTGGCTTGGATGCTGCTGCTGCTGCTGCTGTTGCTGCAACAGCTGTTGATGCTCTTGCAATCCGCAGCTGCACGAACAATGATCTTGTTGGCAATTCGCAGTTTTGGCAACACTCTGCTGCCGACTTAGGGAGGGTTTGGAACAGTCTGTGAGACTTGGGTTGCTCCCTTGGCTTTTGACTGGTGCTTCCTGACTGAAAGGGCTGGGCAGGTTCTCTTGGCTCTGTTTTGGCAAGGGGTGTGCGGTCTGTCTAAGGCCACCCCTGTGCTCCGCGTGTTGGTGGTGGTGCTGATGGACGGCTCCCGAGTAGCGATGCTGCATCCCCGCCTCACCTGCGGCGGAGTGCCGCTTTGCGTTGCAATGATCCGGCACCCTTTCGCTGCGCGCAGCCCCGGTGGAGTCAAGAAGGCCCGTTTCATTGGTAGGTTTGACCAAGACCAGCCTCATCACGTCACTATGGAGTTACAGGGAGCCCCGCCTACATGTGACAGTCGAAGTGTTTATATGAATGAGTATACTAAGGGAAGTGCGAATTATGGGGGGGTTGTTCAAACCGGACTCCCCGAATTGATATTCGAACCCCCTAAAGGAAAGCAAAACAAAATGATGGGGGGGGGGCTTAGTTTAAATACATTTTTATACAAGTTTAGGTTTAGCGAAAAAACGCTAACGAATAAAAGTTGTGTTCGCTTAATAGTGTAACCATAGCAACAGGAAGCGCTCGAGCGATTCCATACGACTGTGATGAGGCGTTTTAACGGTCATCAATATCGTAAATCCTGCGATGTTTTTTATATTTTAATTTTTTAAAAAATGTATGTACATTTATAACACTATATTTGGTAGTATATTACATACAAAAAAAACGCTGCTGTGAGGGTGTTTCTAATACAGCGCCTACGGGAGTGACGGTAAAAATGACATCTTTCTCTCTTCTGACTGCTGTTGTCAATCGCTCTTTATTTTTTCCCTCTTTTTGAAAGTTTTGAAAACACTATTGTGGAGTTTTTCTTTAGCTATGTGCGCAAATGGAAACTCAAAAAATATTTAATATAGTCTAATTCACCGCTATAAAAGTTTACCCAACTATGATGACTTCCCCTTCTGAGATACACGGAAATGTGAAAAGGGTCTATTGCGGTCAGATTTTGGCGATATGTCTGTAAAGCGTGAGAAGTAGTGTCATTATTTCTGTCACTTTCTGATTTATATATCACAAAAACCACTGGTGTTTGAAAATAAATTAAGAACGTTAATTACGTTTAGCTAAGATTACAATTCCATGCGCGAGACGAACCTCGACGCGCCAAAATTGAAAAATGTAGCTGACTAAAATTCATTTAAAATCGTCGTCCATGGTGCTTATCTATAATAATAATAATTATACTTAGTAGGTGGTAATGGTTTAGTGTTGAAGGGTCTAGGTTGCTAACACAAATCCTGCTGGTTTGTTCCCCAGTAGAGGTGACTCAGAAACTGGTCTGAAATCACAGTCCTGATCTGGCACCATCTTATTCATGATGTTATGAAGTTGGCCAAGGCCAATTGTCTGTGTAATAAGTGTCCTTTGTGTGAGATTTATGAGCTTAATGGCAACTTAAACTTGGCCATTTTAATAACACAAAAATTAAAATGAATAATTGTGTAAAAATGGCAAATTATTGCGATCAGTTAAAAATATTGTATGACATAACTAAAAAAGAAAGGCCTTATAATTCTATAAGTGTTAAAAAACTAATTTGTTACAACTTTTTGTGAGGTGATCATATCTAATCTTAATGCGATGCAATGCTGGGTCAATCTGATGGTCAATCAGTCATGAATCTCCTGGTAACCTGCAAAAAGACCAGAGAATAAATGCACATCAGTTCCAGTGAAATCTGTCTTCGTGTTCTCAAACAATAAGATATACTATTTTATTCAGTTGGTTAGCACACGCACCTAAAGTAGCATCAAAAAAGCATTGAATTTCAAGAGTAAAGTTGTTTAGATTTCAGGATAGTAGTGTCGGTTTTCACAGCACTGAGTGCTGATGTCAATGAAGGTGATGCCAAATTTTGGAGTTGAACTTCGGAGTGGATCTGGGGCGCAGATGAAGGAAGCTGGTAATTTGATCTTTTTCATTAAGTAATTAGTCCTGGAGACCTGTATGGGTTCCTGGGCAGAATGAAGTATCATTTGCTTGCTGGTTTTGGAGGCAATGTTGCTTAAAACCACATGAATTATTAATTTCCCTTTTCCCACTCCATGTTCAGTGACATATGTGTATGGGATTGCCTGTTGAAATGACCCCGGTGGGGCATGTGCACACAGCATTTAAATTAGGCTAAACAAAATCCTCTCAGTTGTCCATGCTATTTAAATTAGATAGGTTACAGGCTGAACATGGAAACCAGAGGGGTGTTAATTAAAGTGAATAGGGAAATGTTGACCATTAAACAAATACATTCTATGGCTACTCATATTCAATAATAAATAAATAGCCTAATAATGACACTTAAGGTTTAATTTGTTTACCTTACTTATAATGAACTGACAATGACAAATACTGGTAACACTTTACAATAAGGGTCTCATTCATTAACCTTAGTTAATGCATTAGTTAACATTAACAATGAGCAATATTATGTAATCTTTGTTATTATTACACTGTAAACCCTAATGCTCAAAATAATACATTGGTTTGAGTATAGGACAAACTTAAATTAGTTCAGTCAAATTAACTTTTACGAGTATTTTAGCACTTTCTTTTTCTTTCAAGTTCACAGAACTGATATATTTTAAGTAATATAAGTTTAACTGAAACTGGGCTTGGATTTCTATTTCCCGGCATGCTTTGCTCATGACACTCGAAAGGTAGAGCAAAAATTGATTGCATCAATTTTTTTTAGTTTTGCCAACTTATTCAGGCTTACAGTGTAGTTAATAAAAATGCAATTCATCATTGTCCATGTTAGTTCACAGTGCATTAACTAATGTTAACAGATACAACTTAAATGTATTAGTAAATGTTGAATAAGACTAACAAATGCTGTAGATTATTAATTGATTTTGGTTAATGTTAATTTCTGCACATACTTATACATTTGTAACACTTTAAGTTATTCGAGCTAACATTAGTTAATGCATTACAAATTAACAGTAAATCACAATGAACTATAGTATATTAATCAATCAACATTCATTAGATTAATAACTGCTGTTAAAAAATCTTGTTGATGGTTAGTTCATGATGCTTAATGCATGTAAACAAATTGAACCTGTATATAAAGTGTTAACCAAATAGTATGTCATTTTTAGCAGACAGAAGCTGTAGAACCATTTACAGTATTTCTTTGTTTTTGTTTGTTTGTTAAATTACGTAAATGAAATCTCAACACATTTCTGTAGTCTGACATTGGAATCAAACCTCCCCACAGGGACCAGATTGTAATTTGTAAAACCACTCAGGGCCTGGAAACAGCACACCATACAAACAGAGCAATTTTATGGGCTATCAGGTATTTAATATCCAGGTATCATTTTTACAACAGAAGGGCCATCTGTTTTCTATTTTAACCTGTACAAGAGAGTGAACATAAGTAATTCTTTTAGCAATCAAGCTGACAGCTCTTATATAAAGGCCTCTCAGCGTGCATTATTTATATATCTCCTCCTGCCTTTCCACCTGTTCATTAAACTGCATTCGAACTTCTCGCCCACAGCTACGAGGAGGTTACACGTACTCTAAATATAGATTTTTTTTACCTTTAATTGCCTTTCTGCTGATCTTGGATCATTTTCAGTGGAAAAATCCAGGCCTGAAGAAAAGCAACACTGCCTCTAGATCAGCACCAATCAATAGCCGTAAATGCACTAGAGCGGTTTGTATTAATGCAGATTCATTTGCATAAAGCATAAATGTGTGTAGACTGAAATGAACTGTTATATTCAGTATCAGGGATGGCAGAATAAGAGTTTACAGTTAAATTAAATTGATATAGAGTCAATTTGAACACTTAAAATATGTTAATTTTAAATCAGCCTATAAAACCGATTAGTAATGCCATGAGAACGGCTCAGGAAAAACATTGCAAAATGGTTGCTCCTGTGTTTATTTTCTGTTTGTGCTAAGCTAACTGTTGCTATTACAGATGCTCTTTTGTATGAAGAAACGCATGTTCCTGTCTAACAGCGAGAGGGAAAGATGGAGAGGCCCTGTCACAAGCAGATGAGTGTTCATTACTTTACCCTTGACGGGGGGGTTTGGGCAGCAGGAAAGAGATTTCACGCTAATTTGTGGGATGACACCTTAGCCATTACAATATATATATAAAACAAACAGACTATAAAACTCTTGATAACACTTTGGCCTTTTTTAATCACACCTACAAACACAATTTTTAGCATAACCGGTAACATGTGATTTAATATCTCCCTATATATCATGAAAGAGTTCAAAATTGGTGGATGTTAAAACAAAATTAAAGGATGAATAGCATGTCTGTCATTAATATAAAGGATATTTCAATCATGCGTCATGTACAATAGAGTACAGCTGTCGGAAAAAAGATTATGATGATCTGATTTGAGCAAACAGTTTGTTTAAACGGTATCACTTTACAATAAGGTTTTACTTGTTAACATTAGTTAACCACATTAATTAACATGAACTAATGATAAACAATACTTCTACAGCATTTATTAGTTAATGTAAACTAACATGAACAATGAACAACTGTATTTTTATCAACTAACATTTAAAAAGGTTAATAAATGCTCTAAAATATATTGCTCATCATAGTTAATGTTAACAAAGGAGGCCTTATTGTAAAAATAAGAGTAAAATCTACCAGAATGCCTAAAATATATGTAAACATATTGTACAGTAACTACTCAAAATAAAGTCATTTTATTAAAAAAAAAAAAAAATTCTAGCATTTGCTCAAGAATGACAGCTGTTTATTAGAACTGTAATTGCTGAATTAAGTTTCCAAAAAGCCCAATCTCTGCATATAAGATGGGGTCTGACATGTAGGTTAAAAAAAAACTTTCAAAAAGCCTTAATAATTGTAAACTGAGACATCCTTACCTTAAAGCAGCGTCCTTCGTTCCTTCGGCAAGCACGCTAGACTCGGGTCCCCTAACATACATGAGGTGTGAGTGATGGGCGCTTTTTCGAGAAAACAGGATTTAGTCATCAGACATGCAGCTTTTTCCTCAGACGCTTGTCAGATGTAGGGGGCCGGCCGGTCTCTCTTTGAGACGCATAATTAGGATGCAGGCTGAAGAAAGGACAGCCCAGCTTGATAAGGGTTGGCATGCAAATGGATAAGGAGACAAAGAAGCACACAGAGAAAGAGAGAGAGGGATAGCAAAACACTGTATGTTGCACACACCACAACACTTTCTGCTTTAAGTGTTGGGTATCATTATTGCGTCCACTGCTCAGGTTGGCTGAGGTAGTCGAATACATTGAGGTCCGCAGATGAGGAAATCGAGGAGAGAGAAATCTGCGATTGATGCTCAGCAGTTCAAAGGCCTTCCCAAACCCTCTTATCTTTCCCGCCACAGAGGCAGCTCAGATAAAAGAGGAACACACATCACACCAAGCGTTGGACGGAAACATGGATGTTGGAGATGTACATGTACACAACTAGCAGTGTTCAGTGCATTAAAGAGTGTGTACGGTCCTCTATTCATGCTTAAATTTAATGTCACCATGAAATCAAAATTGACCTTTTTTTATGGAATATTGCAGTATTTGTTATCCATTAACATCAATATATATATTTTTTAATTCATGTGCATTTAATCTTTAATTAATCAAAGTAACTTCCTCTCCCTTTTGCAGTGACATCTCTTCTCTGATGACATGTTTACTGGATTGAGGGGGGACAACCTGTCACTCACATGACATCACAGCAACAGCAAAGCACAACCATCCAATCAATTCCTGATGGCCAAAATTAAGTCCCGCCCTACATTTTATCTTGTTTGACAAGCCGTTTCACTCAGATATAAGTCAGTATAGGGAAGAAAAGGCAAATTCCGTTTCATGCTGACTTTAAGATTGCAGTGCAGAGGGTTTTTGGATTGAAATATGGTCATTTGTGGTTCATGCTTGTCATTAAATAATTTAGCAATGCTAGAGGGACATGGTATAAAATGTGGTAAAATACAGTGGGGCCTAAAATCTACTAAAAAAAAAAGGCAACAATTGAAAATTCTTCTGTTTTGCATTTATCTATTTTTTTTTTTAATTAGAAAATAATAATTACAAAATATGTTTAGTATTTTTCTAATAAAATATATTTGTATTTTTAAGTGTTAAAAAATGTATTGTTATTTTTGGTTAATGTTTGTCACTAAATAATTTAGCAATGCTAGAAGGACACCATATAACATCACATAACAAAAATACCACATAACAAAAATACCATGGGGCCACTGATCTATAGCGGGGCCCAAAAGTTTACTACAAAAGACCACCAATGATAATGCTTGTTTTGCTTTATTTTATTTATTTACTTTTTTAATTAAATGCTGTTTAGAATTTTTCTAAACCAAGCATTTTTAAAATATAATTTTATATATATACTGTGTATATATATGTGTATATATATATATTATATATATATATATACACACACACACAGTACTGTGCAAAAGTCTTAGGCACATGTCAGTATTTTCACCCCCCAAAAAGGGTTTTAAGCCAGTTATTTATCTCTTTTGCTGTCGTGTGTCAGTAGGAAATATCAGTTCACATTTCTAAACATTCATTTATGCCATTAATTGGAAGAATCCAGTGAGATTTTTGAATGCACAGCAAGTCTGACAACAGCCGGTGCTCCACATGGAGATCTGATCTCACCATAATCGAATCCGTCTGTGATTACATGAAGAAACAGATGAAACTGAGACAAACTAAATCCAGAAGAACTGTGGCCGTGTCGCCAAGACACTTGAAGAAACCGACCTGCAAAACTACCTGAAAAACAATGCGCAAGTGTACCTGGACAAAAGCTGTTTTAAACGCAAAGGGTGGTCACACCAAATATTGATTTGATTTGGTTAATAGAAGTTAATTGATAAATAAAATCTATTAATGACAGTATTTTTGAAAGCATCCTGACTTTACAGCATTTTTACATAAGTGCCTAAACTTCTCACAGTACTGTAGCTTTGCAGGTCAGTTTCTTCAAGCATCTCAAAGAAGAAACTCTGAGATACTTCTCATAATATTTTGAAAGTTTTCTTGGCCTTTCTGTCATTTTCCATTCTATTTAGGTTTAAGAGAGCCAGGTTCCTGCTATTGCTTAAGTGTAAGGGGAGGTCACTAAATACTTGCCACTTTAGCCTATAGAAGTCTCTTTTTTTCCTGGTTTTTAATACTGCATACAAATTTCCTGTATTTTCTGGTTAATTCTAATAAAGAGACTGGGAATGAATTAAAAATGGTCATTATACCATTGCTAACCTAAGATAAATTTCTATCATTGGTGATAGACCAGAGATCTCTGAACTCTGAACTAAACAACATCTAATGGTGGCCTAAGACTTTTGCACAGTACTGTGTATAGATAGATTTGTCACTAAATAATTTAGAAATGCAACAAGATCATGGTACAAAATGCCTAAAAATACAGTGGGCCCCAAATGTCTACTGAAACCCATTAATGAAAATATTTATAAAAATATATATATAAAATATATAAAAATATTTTTATAAAAAATCTGCTTAGCATTTTGAAAAATGTATACAAGTTTCCTAGTGTTTGTACAGTCCCCTTTAGTGTTAATGACAGCAGCATTCAAGCAGACTTACAAAACTGACTGCTGACTGAACAAAACCTGATAATGTTCTCCAGCATGATTTGACATGTTCGTTACACAGAGCATCTTGTGCTGTAATGGAAGCAAAAACATCTGAGGTAACATTTTCAGTGTCACAGATTTGATCATTGACATAAAAACTGTGCAAAATTAATTACAATTAAAGTTCTTCAAAGGCCTCCATCTAGAAAGAATAATGACTTTGCATTTTGCCGTAGACAGATGTGGACCGTCATCAATCAGTGATGCTCCAAGACTCTGTAGATAAGGGAACTCCATGCTATTTTAGGCATGATGCTCTCTAAGACAGCAGGGCCTCTCCATCTAATGGCTGGCCCGCCCCACACTTCTCAGATTTTCAAAATGTGAAGGACCACAAACATGACAATAAAATGTAACAGTTTTGTTTCCTATAGTGTGTGGAGTACCACAATATGACCAACACAGCACACCACACACTAACAGATTCCATTCACAAACAACTAGAGTCCCGACTGAACACTGTGAACACGGGAAATCTAGCAAAATCTCTCACTGTCAAATGTGACTTAAGAGTTAACGAACATGGAAAATGGCAAGCAAGAAGAAATGGTGATTATATTGTTTGGACTGTTTTTTTCCTGCAATTTTCTGTAAAAAAAAAAGAAAAAAAAAGTAAAAGGTTTGGATTAAGGATTTCTGACTGTAAATATTCAACATGTTTGATATTTATGATTTGAGATTGGTGTGGCCACCTACGGTGTACATTTTAGGACATCATCAGACCTGTCATATGACAAAAAGGCATCGCGCCTTAGACCTGTGTTGCCAAGTCTGGGGTTCTCCCGTGGAATTGGGCTACTTTTACACTTGTTTTTTTAGTCCGTGGGTTGAAGCGGTTGAATGAAAATGCAAATCCACTCTCTGACAGTTGGTGGCGCTTAATGCGTTTCATCCAATGCCTTAATGTCTGATGCCTTTTAGGGTGTGTTCACACTTGTAGTTCAGTTCGTTTGGTTCGGACCGAAAAAGAAAAAAAAATCAAAACATTTAGTCCTGGTCAGAGTAGCGTTCATATTAGCAATTTTATCACTGAACCAAAAGATATCGAACCTAAAGGCATAGGGATATGTTCACAACATGATTGGTTGGATTTTTGGACGTATTGCCTATTTTGAGACGGAACTTACCGAACATCCAAAACAATGTTGTGTGCCGAGATAAATGCACTCGTTGTGTGTGCATAGCCTGCATGTGATGGTATTTTGGCCAGCTGGGAACTCGTGAAGAGCTTATAAAATGTGTAAAGGTGTCAAAACAGTGGCAGGAATCCCTCCATCACACACACAAATGATTTGCTGCATGGAGACGTGCGTCTGATGTCTGTGATGGGCAAACTCGCAACTATGACGAGAAAAACCGATATGCCTGAGGTTTCTGTCCTTTTTAGCGTCTCATTTTCCTGTTTTTGGTTCATTTATGTCTTTGGTCCGTGTTGTGTTCATATATCATTCGAACCTCACCAGAGTTCGCTTGGAAGCGGACCGAGATCCATCTTTTCAGCTGTCTCGGTCCACTTGTTTGGTGCGCACCAGGGTTCGGATGGCAGCGTTCACACGTTCAAATGAACCGCACTAACAGAGCAATTGCACCAGGGTTCATTTAAATCAAAACAAACATGACAAGTGTGAACACACCTTTAATCTGAGGCCGTGTCGCCCGATGTCCAACTGTAGAAGACCTGACACCTGACATTTTTTCTGAGACCTGAAGTCTTTCAGTCTGAGGCGCAATGCTGTTTCGTCCAATGGCTGAAGCCTTTTAGTCTGAGGCATGATGCCTTTTGGTCATACGACTGATGTCTGAGGATGTCCTAAAATGTACACCGTAATCCCAATGTTCTTCTGAGCAGATTCAATCACTCTTAACACACCTCACACCACAGGAATATCTGATAGGATAATCTTTAGAACCATCAAGATAATCGGGACTTTACCCAAGACTGTCAGAAGGGGAGAAACGGGACCAAAATCGACCAGATTATCATGTAGTGTGTGGGTGCCTTTAGATTCATCATGCTGCGCAAAGTATCAGCTTTATTATTGAGTTTGATCCTGCGACAAAACCACTCATTCAGCAAAGAATTTTGCACTTAAGAAGCCTGGTCTCTAAAACGATCTTGATAAAACGATCACGACGAACCAGTGCTGCTAATAAAGATTAGCCAAATATAGTCACTGCCCTTGAGTGCAGGAAGGGGATGTTTTTTAATTAACACTCTCAGTGGGTCACAACTAATAATGTGCAAATAGGTTTAAAAATAAAACGACATTCTTAAGTGGGTAATATCTTCGCTTTGAAACACCCTTGCTCAGAGATTTTTAGGTTGATTAAACAGCTATTGTTTCACAATTGTATTTGAGGTCTTCATATGTTGTCATTATGATTGTTTTACAGGCAGTTATGTCGAAGTTATGAAAAGGACACATTCATTAAAACACCGTGTGGGAGAGATGTTTAATGGAAGGTGAGTAAACGGGAGAGGTTATCGCATGGCATAATCTGTAGATGACCTGCAGTTCTTTCACTCTGACGCTGCTTGATGACACATTATGGCCATAAATTACCTTAAGTGCTAAAGAGTGTTCCTGCCGAGGATAAAGGTGGCCACTGGGAATTATCCAGCCTGCAGGCTAATTTCCTTTCCTTCCGGAACGTCCCATAGGGGTCAGTGACCGTTTATGTCCGTCGACTGTGTACCTGCAGAGACGTTATTAAAAGCAAATCTACCTTCAGTGTGTCTGAAGTATCACATAAGCTGCAAACGTGGTTGAACAAGGGAAAATATTATCATAGGATGGCACTTTCCATGAATATGGTACAGAATAAGACCGGAAACTCTTTAAAAAACATTTTTTAACAAATGGTCAGTCAATCCTAGGGGTTTTACTAAATATTCCATGTTCTGTTCAATTTTAGTTTAGGACCAAAGTTGGTTTGTGGTTCCCTTCAGGAAATTCAAGAAAAGTATTAGTTTGATCAATTTTTCTTACCATAACTTATCAGGATTGAATGATTCAGCTTGATAAATGCAGTCAACACTCCAATATTAGTAGGAATGATCTAGGGTTAGTTAAAACAGATGCCAACTTCTTCCTGAAAAATAAATGAAATGAGAGACCAAAAAAGAAAGCAAACTAGAGCTAAACAGCTTTCCGTTGTATAAGGCCATTTCGTTCAAAGAAAATTAGAAAAAAAAAAAAATCAGCAAATGTAATGATATCTCTTTCTTTTTTCTTTTATTTTTTTTCCAAGAGCCACAGAGAGTGTTTGTCCTCCTCCACAGATGCAACACTAGGGGTGTTAACACTACTTGACACGTGTGTGTGGGAATCCAACGGCTATTAGTCCATTCTCCTTTGGAATGTGGAGACACCGTTCCAAGGTCCAAAGTGCAGTTTCAAAACAAAGAGCCATTGATGTAAGATCAATCAACAAAAAGAAATCCCTAACATCATCATCATCTTAATTTAGGGCAATTATCGGATCACCATTCTTCATAAATATCATACCAGAAGCTGAACCCTAAAGATCTTCACACAGACACTAAATTAAAAAATAAAAACTTGCTTCAGGTTAACCACACTCCAGCTCATGTGCTGCATATTAGATGGAGACATTAATAAATGAGCTTGACACTGCTGCAGTAAAACATCTTATGTGGAAGAAATGTGCTAGCTGAGAAAAATCCACTCTGCGTTCACTCCAAACCAAAACTAGAAACTTCCCAGCAGCTCTTGATAGGCCGTGGTTTAGCGATTAAGCAAATTAGGTTGTATGCTGTTCATACATCATGAGATATTTATTGAAGAATTAGTTAAATAATCCAAGTTTGTCTAGGAGTTCATGTAAGAGGTGAGGGGTGTGAATAGATCAGCAGTTCATGTGCTAATTTTGTGTGTCCAAATTAATCATGGTGCCTTTTTTGTATTCATTAGGATCTGCGTCGAGGGTCAGTCTTTAAGTGCCATTGTGTCGGTTTACTTGGAGTTGTAGGAGGCCACGCGTTGGTTGAGGGGGTTTTCCGGAGACTTCGTCCACTCCTTCTTGAGCTGCTGTTTTAGCTGGGAAAGTCGCATATTGGGGTTCTCCATTTTAAGGCGCGCCATATTTGCTTCTTCAAATGCGGCGAAGGCGGCTTTCATACGACGCTCAGGGTGTCGATCGAGGTCTTCCTTAGTGCTGAAGAACAGAGAAAGGCAATAAACAGGTTATTATGTTAATACTAGTAAAATCTATATATTGAACGTGTTAAATTATGTTCAAAGTCCTCCTTCCTGTGGGAGGGCAGCCCAGAGAGAAGCCACAAGAGTTTTATGTTAAAGTAAATGCCAGATACAGTTTACTGTGCAACCAAAATCAGAAAAATGTTATGTAAAATGTGGGACTTTTAATTATTAACAAGCCTGAAATACTCTAGGACTCTTATTTTGAAATGTATATGCTTTATTACTTCCAACTGCTTATTCAAAAAGTTAAAGGCATAATATGTATTTTTTTTGCTGCAAGGGGTCGCTAAACTCTTCAAAACAATAACAAAGGCGTAGAATGATGACGCAGTGAATGAGCGTGGAATGATGGAACTTGCTGTCATGCCAATGGATCTAATAATGTTTATGGGGAAATGTTGTTTATGGATGAGTGAATGCATGTTTTTTAACATGACTGCTGTATAAAGCCAGTGGTGGACAGTAACAAAGTATTTTTACTCCGTTACTGTACTTAAGCACATTTTTCAAGTATCTGTACTTTACTCAAGTATTTTTATTTAGAGCAACTTTTACTTTACTACTTTCCAAAGCAGAAAATCGTACTTTTTACTCCACTACATTTCATAAAACATATCGTTACTCATTATTAAAAAAAATGAAGAAATCGTCACATGCTCAGAGACGCAAAAGCGGTGTCCGATTCATGCACGAACCGATTAATTTCAATCATCCTGTTAAATTGGTTCACAAATCACATTAACAATTCATTCGTGAATTGGACCGATTGTATTGCAGCTGTTCTCGAGTCAACAAGTCACTGATTCAATGATCCGTTCAGAGCGACTCTCCAGTGAATGAATTTCACTGTCTGACTAAAAATTTGCCAAGAACTGGGGGATCCTCTGAGTGCGTGCACGACTGATGGCGAAAAGTAAGTCAGCCTACTAATGTTGAATTTTAGAATTAATTATTGTAACTGAAAATCATTTTTAGGTCAGAACTGTCAGTTGTTTTTGAACTAAATCTGTTGTAAAGGGCGATCCGTTTAAGCCCACTGACACGTCCACATCAATGTGTCTACAGATCTCGATCTCGGTTCAAACAGATCAAATCACATTTTAAATCTAACTTGCCATTTAAAATAACGGTTGTATCAATTACATCGTTATGGCACTAGGAGGCGACAAGTGACTGTTAAAATGTATTTGACATTAAATCATTCATTCAAAAGATTTGTTCAAAAACATTGATTCATCCAGTAATGAAACAAGTCAAGTAGTTATGAGTGAGTCATTAAATCATTCATTCTAACTCATTTTATTAAATTAATTAATTAAATATTTTGAAATAGACTGCAGCAATTAATATTTTGTCCTCTAGTAAATAATTATATACAGTTTTGTTTAGTTGTCTATTCAGAATCATGGGAGAATCTGATTTCTGTTTGAAACAAACAAACAAAAACAAAAATCTTGATTCTCATTTTATCCAGAATTGAATAAAATAAAAATAACACATGCATGTTCATCTTACCTGCTGCAGCAGCAATTTTAAAAAAAAAAATGTTATGTATTTAGCCATATGTTTCATGTTTTTATATTGTTTGTCAACACACATTACATTTTATGTATCTGCATCCACTAATCTTCCTTCCATACTGACTAGTGCTGGCTATTTGACAATTCATAATCATTCATAATTATTTTGAGCAATAAGATTATATAAAATAAATAAAATAATATTATATAAGTGGCCTATATATATATATATATATATATATATATATATATATATATATATATATAAAATTACAAAATAAACATTCATCAATTAGTACTTTTTTACTTGAGTACATTAAAAATCAAGTACTTTTGTACTTTCACTCGAGTAAAATTGAAAAGGAGCACTAAATACTTTCACTTGAGTAATATTTTATGATACGTATCTGTACTTTTACTCAAGTACTTGATTTGTGTACTTCATCAACCACTGTATAAAGCAGGGCGTGGCCAAGAATCGCGGGCGCGATTGCTAATGAGAGACATATCAGTACCACATGCCACTCCAAGGGGATATAAAGGAATGAGAACATTTCATTCTACCGAACTACCCGCAAGTGCTGAAATACTAGTAATACAGGTCAGTGTATTTGATGAATTAAAATTGTGAGGTAACGCAGCGCTGTTTCACTTGGTCTAATGGTACACCATCATACTAAACTGCAGTTGAAAGTTGTAATGTTTTTCTATGTATTAGTTTGTTGGCTGCATGAGACTTAACAGTAAGCTAGATCAACATTAGAATATGATACTGATGATATTCTAACATTTCATTGTGTTGAGCTATATAACATTGATTAGTCTTTTGTAGCCTTCATTTGTATACCTTGTCTAATAACGTGCAAGAGTGGTGTCTTTGTCAAGTCGAAGTTTGTCACAAGGCTCTTGCCATCTTGGAAACGCCATGCCGATATTGATCCTCGTTTTATTTCTCCTTTTGTCCTAAAGTTTGCTTGCCATGGTCCATAATGTTTGAATGAAACAACAACAGCGTGCTGCTAGATGTTACGCAGCTGTTTGCATCTGTTGCCATGGTTACTTTGCTGCACAAGCGGAAACCAGGGATAGCGCAGATATTACGTCATTGACAGGCGACAAGTGACAAGGTAGGGACGGGCACTATTTAAAATTGTGAATTTCTCTGAATTTACAAATTCTTGGAAACATTTAGGATAATGTAAGTACACAATTGAACAAAATATGTAACATTGTGCAAGTGGTTTTTGAATATTTTAATATAAAAATCGTACATATTGTGCCTTTAATAGGGCCCTATAAAATCCATTTTATTTTTTCCCAAATTCCGTTTTTTCTGGTTTAATTTTTCTGGATTCCGTTTTTTCCGTTTTATTTATTTTTTGACTCCATTTTAATGGTTAAATTAAATTTTAGTAATCAAAAAGCATGTCTAATTTATTGAAATAATGAATCTTGTCCAATTTACTAACAATTTAATAAAAGTTTAAAAAAAAAAAATACATTTTTTTTAGGGCCCTACGTTTTATTCTTTCCCCTCAAATTTTATTTTTTACCAAATTCTGTTTTCTGGATTCCATTTTATTGGTTTAATTCCATTTTAATAATCAAAAAGCATGTCTAATTAATTGAATTCTTAAAAACAACAATATTAATTAAAAAATATATTTTTATGAATTTTTTTTTTCAGAAGTTCTGTTGTGTATTTAAATTTTTCTGGCAATCAAATGAACGCATACCATTTAATGTATCTTTTAATCATGAAATTAAACTTTTTTGTCAAACAATGTGCTGCACAACAGAGCTTTACTGTTAAAATTAAAACATGGAAGAAACATTTTTAAAAATATATTTTAATAATTTATTATTAAATTAATTTATCTAAATTATATTGTACAACAGTAATATGTTTCTGTCAAGTTAAATCGAACTTTTATTTTGACGGTTTGCCTAGAGCTTTGAGTTTCTCTGTGTTTATGACGGTAGTTCTCAAATGAAGCGGTTAAATGCTGATGAAGTGACTTTCAGAGCAGCTCTGGAGATGAATTCGTGCGTTCATATAGTGAGGCGACAGAGGACGAAAACACTGCGAGCATCGCATGTGCTTCAGTGTGCGTGCGCCCGCGCGATTGTGTGTGAGGTGGTGTGAGGTAAATGAAACTGCGCTTCCGCATCATTCATTTTCAGAGGCACAAGGCATGCAGGATTCATGTTTAAATAGTCTTTTTGCGGTTTAATATTCAGTCACTAGTCTATAACGCGATTTAATTTACGTGTACTGACCTGCTTTTAATTAATTCATCAAAAATTTGACAAATTCCGTGACATTCCGCGTTATATAGTAAATTCCGTTTTTATGACTGGATTCCGCGATTCCGTCCGTGATTGCGGAAATTATAGGGCCCTACTTTAAGGGAGATAAAATATGCATTCTTACTTCCATCTACAAACCATAAAGTAAAAACTCTTATAAATCATCAACAGTAAATCATAAGCATTCGCTTGGTATAAATGCGCACTGAGAACTGCTCTGAAACCGCAAGCCTGTAAAACGCATAACAGCACCGCATTTTGACTTTGAGTGTGCCCTCAAATTCAAGAGCTCTTAAAATGGTAATTAAGCCTTTTGTTGTACATTTAAGATATTTAAAACTTTTTATCACCATAAATTTGATAAAAATGAATTTAAGACTTTTTAAGAAACCACAGAGACCCTGACAGCAGCACTCTAAAGCACAACAAACTGCAAAATATGGGTACTGTGACTTGTTTTAATATTTGTATAATGTTTGTAAAACAACAGAGTCTCCCAATTAGTCATTTTAAAAAAATGTATTTCTCCAGAGAGCAGGATACCTGAGAACTGCAATGGCATCCTCTATGGTTCGGGCCTCCACCGTGCCTTCTTCTGGAACTATCCGATTGACGTTCTCCTCAAGCGGCATATCCAAGTGGGTTTTCTCTGTAGATTTGTAAGGACACATTAGACTAAATGAGGAAATCGAAAAAGTCCATTCAAAACAATGAAACAATATAGACACACAAAAATAAGTGCAACATGTGGCTGTCATTCAGGTATGCACACCTTGCTCAGAGGTCTGCAAAACATTCACAATGCACTCAGTGTGAACAATCTGGGTAAGAATTTTGACAAGCAATCCAATTTATTTTTGTTGTGTGACTGTGAATAGGGCTGAATATCAGTATGAAATAAAAATTCACCCTATTTATTTTTTTAAATATTATTTTATTGATCTTACTGTGAACAATTCACCCATGTAAATGTTTACTCTTTTTGACCTTGATCTTCTGGTAAAAGCGAAAAAGACTTGTGACGATGTCGGATTTCTCCAATCATTTTGTCCATTTCACTAACAATAAACCACGATATCAAATAAATAAATACATACATATATATGTGTGTGTATATATATATATATATATATATATATATATATGTGTGTGTGTGTGTGTGTGTGTGTGTGTGTGTATATATATATATATATATATATATATATATATATATATATATATATATATATATATATATATATATATATATATATATATAAGGGCTGTTCAACGATAATCGTGATTATCGTGTCCAAAATAAGAGTCTGGGTTTACGTAATATATGTGCTTGTGTTCTGTGTATAATTATATAATTATATACAATTTGTGTGTTTTTATGCTTATTAGAATGTCATGGCTTTGGAATTGTAAAACTCAATGCGAGTCAAATCTCCCATACAGTATTGAGGGCTTTTTGTGTGACACATACTATGTAAAGCACTGGAAATCCCTACGTTGGAAGCCCTGCACATTTTGGAGTTATTGGATTGGATTTGGACTTACCTTTTTCCTTGGTTTCCTTAACAATTTGCCCTTTTTGTAGGTTCTCCTCAATCTGGGCTCGAGTCACTTTACTGGGGGCTTCTTTTGTCTGTTTACCCTTTATCATGGCATCTTCTTCCTCAAGGAGCCTTTGCTTTTCTTTCTTCCTCTCAAGAGCCTCCAAACGCTTCTTCTCCTTATCATCCTGTACACACACACGCATACACACTCTTTTAAATTACAACTGGACTGATGTTATCGAGGCAGCCTGACGGTCATTAAGCAAATGTAAGTGTAAACTGCAGAGCAGAGTAAAGAAATTAGAGATGCCTCCTGCCCGCTCAGAGTCACTCTGTGTCAGCGCGGCCGGTAAGTAATGGTTACTAGGATCAGACATGGTCTTAACTGTCCACATCCTAACCACCCAGCCACCATCCTGTTGATAACATCCCCAGAAATGGTGACACAACAGTAAGGAGATACGCATAATGAGATGACACCTTCAGATGTCGAGCAGAGGCTGAAATGTCATTCAGCGTGACACAGATAAGACGCACGGCAGGCCGCGCTTAAGAGCAAACCAAGATACCCTCCTCTCTCTTGACATTCTCACATATCTACTGGTGATAAATTATATTCGCCGAGCCCGATCTAACCAAGTCCGAGACAGTGGCTGATCTTTAGAAGATGTAAGAGGATAAATCAGTGTGTTTCCAGTGCAGGTGAGTTTGCGCAAACACACAAAGCAGCCCCAGTGACATAGGGTATAATTAGCAGAATGGCTGCAGTAGGATAACAGCGTCGTGGGTCTGATAGGCCGCCGGGGATCAGATGGCAGCGATGGGAGGAAACAGGAGGAAAGGAACAGGGTGTGAGGAGCTCCTAAACAGAGTGTCTTACCAAGTAGGCTGGCACATCATGCCAGCATTGCTGACGCACACTACATATGCCAACACCGGCTAAATAATATATGAAACAGAGGCAGGAGAGAGCCGGGGAGGGTGAAAAGGCACCAATGGCCTGCAAAGACTGCTTTTCAAATATTTAGACTACCAAAATATCTTCTAATAATAATTAATATATTTAAATCTACATCAGCCCAAAAAACTATCAAAATAGGTAAACGGGATTTAAATTTATATGGCACTTTGCTATAAGCTTGTTTAAAAAAATATTTAACAAAAATTTAATTTGAAAACTGGGTCAATATGATGCAATGCAGCTTGCAAATGTGTTAAAGGGATAGTTCACCCAAAAATGAAATTATTCTGCCATCATTTACTCAATTTCATGTCGTTCCAATCCTGTATGACTTTCTTTCTAAAATCAATTGGGTCCAAAGCAACACCGTAAAAAAAAAATTAAGACATTTTTCAAAATATCTTCAGTTTGTATTCCACAGAATAAAGAAAAACATACAGGTTTAGAATGACGTGAAGTTGAGTAAATGATGACTGAATATTTTCTTTTTTGGGTGAACAGTGATAAAAATGATTCTGTGGTGAAGTAAATACTACAGAAAAAACAAATGTAATTTCTACATGAAAAAGTTAGTTGAAAAAAAGTAAATTCTATATTAGTACTCAATTCAAGCTTGTAGAAATTACAGCCTAAATATCAACGATATTTAAATTAAGTAAAACCTACTCAACTTTTCTGATGCTGGTGTTCCCATCATGCACTGCAGCATGAATAATTAATAAGGTTGAGTTTTAATTTTATTTATTTATTTTTTTTGCCGTTTTCCAGCTGTATTTACAGTTTTATCATTGCTTATGTTGTTAGGTTTAGTAACTTGCAATTTTGTGACATCTGGAGTTCATTTTCTACTCAAAATGGCACATTTACACTCAGAAATTATCTATCGAATGTTACGTCATTGTGTATTCTGTACCAAGTATTGAAGTCTCTGTATTCGGGTGAGTGTCGCATTCTTCTATTATGTAGATATAGTGTCTACACGATATTTACTGCATTAACTACTTAGATGTTTCAGTAAAGCATACACTTTAAAAGCATGGTTTAATTCAATGTTATATTATTTGAGTAATTTTGTTAAATTTATTCAACTAAGTTAAGTACATTTTACTCAATTCTATATGTGAAATTAAAGGGGACATAATAATGCCGCTTTTACAAGATGTAATATAAGTCTCTGGTGTCCCCAGAATGTGTCTGTGAAGTTTCAGCTCAAAATACCCCACAGATCATTTATTATACCTTGTCAAATTTGCTATTTGGGTGTGAGTTAAAACACACAGTTTTTATGTGTGTCCCTTTAAATGCAAATGAGCTGCTGCTCCCGGCCCCCTTTCCAGAAGAGGGCGGAGCTTTAACAGCTCACATTTCGGTTGCTCAACAACAACAAAGCTGGAGAATCTCATGCAGCCAAAATGAGGATTGTCAGTAACGGTGTTCAGCCTTACATTGTTCAAACCGGAGTCGGACACTGATGGAGAGACTCAGGAAGAAGTTACAACTTTTAGAATGCAACTGGATGTTTCTGAATGGTTAGTGGATAATTTTATGTAGTTGCTGTGGAGTTGATCATCGACTAGCATGTGCCGTCATGTTAATCTTTTGTGCAAATCCAGCGTTGAATTGACCCTCGTTTGTGAAGCAGTCCAGTGTAAAATGATGGCATAACACTTTATGTAAATTTTATGGTTAGTGATGTCACCAACCCAGGAAGAAGCTCGTTGTGGTCCCTACCAGCCGTTTGCTGTAATCCTTAAACAGAGAATTCTTTAAAAGAAAATATCTTATTTTGGATTGAATTTTGAGTGTTGTAACTTTGCAGAAGTTGTTTATGCTCAAACAGCAACATTACACACTAACTAAAGTTAAAAAAGTTAAAAAAGTAAAATAATCAACCACCCCTTTCAGGCATGAAAACGGGTCAGGGGTGAAAAAGGTGAGAAGGATACTACCCCTCTGAGGGGTCCGGGGGCATGCTCCCCCGGAAGAAAAATTTAAATATTCCACATTTTAAAGCATCAATCTGATACATTTTGAGATGCTTTTTTTTGCCAACCTGGGGAGAGCTGGAGAAACTTAACTTCAGCCATGAGTCAAAAATTATTATGGCCTCCTTACTAAGTATTATGAAGGGGGATCGAGCGGGAATCTTTATTGGTGTCGATTTTCAGTCTCTTTTTAATTATAGGCTTTATGCATCTGTCAATCATCCCCACTTGCTATTTGGGGGAAGAACCTAGTGCTATGATTGGTCGAACTCTTCTTCTTTTGCTGTTGCTCTATTTGAGGACTGCGCGTGCACAGAGGCGTCACCAGGTTTTTGCGTAGTTTAGAGTGACAAATCGTACCAGCGTTTGAAGTCAAAATGCGTATCCGCTACGCAAATTGCATACAGGTTGGCAGGTCTGCTTATTGATAGAACGGTGGACCACTTTACCTTCTGCCTTGTCAGTACCCTCACCTCAAAATCTACCTCCTCAAAAACGGTAGCGTTAGCTAATAATTTTCCACCGGAGCTTTAGCTAGCTGGCTAACGTTGCGTTCTCTCCTGCTGTGTTCAATGACTCAATTCATCAAGCTGTAGCTAACATTAGCTAAGTCTATGTCAACAGAGCTCCTGGGTAACTTAACTTAGATATACCAGAAAATATTAAAATTATTGAAACCATCACTCACCAAATTCAGTCAGGTAAATCGCCGAGGCCAGGCGTGCTTTCAGCTTCTGATGGTGGTCTGCACTGGTGATGCAAGGCCCTTCGCGTTAATAACACGATTCACGTAGGTCACCTATTTTGGTTTCAAAACGGTGAATTTCACCGAAAGGTGAGGGATTTTCATGTATGCCTTTAATTAAATTAAATATAAGTAAGCAAGTAGGTATTACTTGATAATAACAGGCAAGTTGTACAAAGCAGTAGCGGTTAAATTTACTCAAAATGTGTTAGTGCAAACTGTTACAAGGATTTTATCAAGTAAATCTTACAAGTTATTTTTTTCAGTGAATCCCTTTGACACATTTGCAAACTGAATTGCAACGTACTGCCCCAGTTCTTGAATTAGTTTTTGTTAAATATTATTTGTTTTCATGAAAATACTGTGAAAATACTGATTTAAAGATTATATATGTGTTACAACAGCCTTTATCTTTAACCCCAATTAAACGCACCTGATGCAGCTAATCAAGTCCTTTAGGCTCATTTGAAAACTACAGGTATGTATGTTGGAGCAGGGTTGGAACTTGTGCTACATTCACACCCTGTTGTAATTACCGTAATTTGGTGATGACAACACGTGACGTACTCGAAGCTGTTCACGTCCACGGACTGAGAATTATGTGTTTCTATGGCAAAACTATCAATGCCTAAATGAATCTGCAGCGGTCAGGTGGTACAGTGTTCACGTGGTACAAGTAGGAGTTTTGCACCCCTGCTCTAAACATTTATTACATGTGTTAACATGTGGATCATTTGCAATCTGGTCTGCTGACACTTAACACGGCATAAACAATAGCTCTGGAGACATAATAACCAACCAAATCACTCCATATCAGTCACAACATTCGCCAATGGACCTCATCCAGGCCTCAAAATCAAGCTCCATTACTGACAACGAACACTCATCAATATGCGGCATAACTGATAGAGGATATCAGAACTTCCGTGGCGGTGTTACTTTAACCCAGTCGGCTTCGGCTTTCATTTTATTCGTGGGGAACTCATTTCCTGAGCAACCCTAAACCTGGCTTGCAATGTATTAATCTATTGTGTGCTACTCAGACTCACATGTCTGCAGCTTTAGCGAGGAAGACAGCTGTGTCATTTAGATACAAGATTAGCAGCCAACGACGAGAATATTAGACAACATAACATGGAAAACATGGGTGCGGTGGGAATCAATTTTCTGCATTCAGTACAGAACTCAAAAACTTTTCTATCAAAGTCAATTAGGAAATGGGCCAAAGTTTGTGTGGTTAGCATGGGTAGTTAGCTCCTAATGGTAGATGCTATAACTATACTGTACCATTATGCAAGAGCAAAAAGCATCTTACACTACCTATCAAAAGTTTGGGGTAATTTTTGTTGGTGATATATTTTTATTCAGCAAGGATGCAATAATTTGATCAAAAGTGTATAATGACAGTAATGCCATTTCTGTTATGACAACTCTCAGAGTGTTTGGCATGGTAATGGATATGATGATATATGATAATGGATATGTTGATGTTTGGTCTTGGCGGAATAGATCTGCTACTCTGCTGCAGAGCAAGTACAGGACTTGCTACTGCCAATATATACACGACACGCTGCTGTGAGCAAGTAAGACATGCTGCTGCTGTACATTATTGCATACATGAATAACCCGTAGCAGATCTATACAGGTGGAGTTGGGGAAGGTGAAGGGTTTCTGAAAGCTGCTATGGCAAATGCTAACGAAGGCTGTGTCCGAAAAATCGCCCACTATACCCTTAAATGGGGCAGTATTTGAGGGGACAGCCATTTGTAGTGGTGCCCGAAACCATAGTGGACGTTACCAAGTGCACTCATTCAATCCCACAATGCACCGCAATAACTAGTGTACAACCGATGTACCCTCAATGGCTAGAGAATACCCATAATGCAGTGTGAGAGTCGCGCCGCACACAGGATAAATTCCCGCGTCTAACCTGAAGATGGCGCCTGCAGTTGAATCTTCTATCCATCCAATGGACAACTTGCTCAACTACTTTCGCGTTCTACTTATTACGGCTCGAGCGTTTCCGGTCAGCGTTCAGCGCACTTATATACAGAGAGCTTCTCGTGAAAACGCAGATTATTACTACGTTTTTTAAACAATTAATCATATTCTCTACGTTAACATTAATTATCTTCAACCTGCTGAAATGTTTACTAATATATTTCGCTTCTAAATGCATATTCTGAATAATAAATATATTTCCCCACTAACCTGCCGCCGTCAAGTGCTCGTCTTCTCATTAGCAGTGTTTTTCTCTTAGTTATATTTCATACCAGTTAAATTTACATTTAAATTAATTTAAACGAGCAGAAAAGACATGCACAAACAAACCAAGCAGACGATTAAACAGCAGTATAACCTTTCATATAATAGTTATAATTAATCAAATACTTATGAAGGCGAACCATGGTTTTACTATAGTAAGAGTGTATATGTGTTCCAGTCCCAATATGGCTACAGTGTAATATCATACAGGTATAAATTAATTTTTACTTGATTATTAAATTGCTTGATTAAGGTTTATACATGCTAGTTTTCATGACAGAGCTCAAGATATACTTTTTCATTACTACTGGAGCTGCTAAGTTTCAAATGATTATTAAACAGCAAGCACAAACTATGCAAAAGCGACAGCCCTTCCGGTGCACTCAGTGTCCAAATTCGTTTTCATTCACTCCTTTTAGTGGACTAATGTAGGGAATAGTAAATAAGGTTATAGGGGTGATTTTTAACACAGCACAAGTATTTGAAGGTTGAGCAGCAAGCTTATTGGCTACTGATACAGCAGGAACCAATCAGCTGTGCTCTATAGAGAATGATGTGATTACAAGCAGATTGAGTTTAGGGCTGTTTAATCGCATACAAAATAAAAGTTTGAGTTTGCCTAATATGTGTGAGTACTGTGTGTAATTATTATGTATATATAAATACAAACACAAACACAATCATGTATATATTTGAGAAATACTTACAAGTATATGTATTTATTTATATTTTTATATAATTTTTATTATATATAAATAAAAATATTTTGTACATAAATAACAAATTTCTCTTAAATATATACATAAATTTGTGTGTATTTATATATACATAATAATTATATACAGTACTCACACATACATTAGGCAAACTCAAACTTTTATTTTGTATGCGATTAATCGCGATTAATCGTTTGACAGCCCTAACTGAGTTTAGGACCTATCATCAGCCTGTGCCATCTAGAGTTTCATGACAGAACTTTGTATTTATAATGTTACAAAATATCTTTTGAACTTTCTATTCACCAAAGAATCTTGAAAAAATAAATTATAATAATAATAATTGTAATAATATTTCACATTACTGTTTTCACTGTATTTTTATCAAATAAATGGAGCCTGAGCATAAGAGCCTTTTTTGAAAACATCTTACTGACCTCAAACAGTAGTGTATAAATGCCAAATATATCAAAATAGATATTTTTACAGTGACCATTTTCATTCTGAAGAACTCAAAAGTGTGAAATGGACTTATATTCTGTATCTTCTGCCTTTCACAGTTTAAGATGTCCATATTCATACTGGTGCCATCAGCCAACTATCATTGTCATGACATCATTTTCCTGTGGCTTCTAATGGATAGCGATCTCTCTCCAGGTACCACTGACTACTTTGATTAGGACAAACTATTTCACTGTCAAACAATTTAAAATGAACTGGCAGAACAGTCTGTAGAGAGGAAGATCTTTACTGCCACCTTGTGTTTATTCTATACTCTGTCTGTATGCAAGGCACTGTTATACAGTATATGTATTGCCAACTAGGTGTGGATGTTGTGACAAAAATCTAATCACAGTAATGGTACATTTAAAAAAAAAATCCCAAAAGCAGATCACTTTCCCTGCTCTGAAGGAAATATGTAGTGAAACCAAGAACTCAGTCCTACCCTCCTCTGCTCTTTCTTCATTACATGTTTGTCATTATCTTGCCAGAGCGCGTCCTCCAGCTCCTTCTGTTTGCGTGCATCCTCAACTGCTTTGGCCTCAGCCTTCCGGGCCCTCGCTGTGGCCGATTTGGAATTCTCGCCCTGGAATTTCTTCGGCATTCCTGGGACTTCCCTGCGGAGATAAGGTAGAGATGAGACGATGACCAATTGAAAGTGACAGAATATGTGCTGAGATCACAAATGTGAAGTGTATAAACACATACCAATGAGAGAAAGACAAAAACTAAACACATGGAAAACATGACCTGATTGAGGCTGAATCACAGTATTTATTTAGGACTAGATGTTATTGGGCTCTCTATTGGGCCCTTGTTCTCGCAGTATTAACATAATCTGGTATTACTGGAGTTACTAGAGCATTAAACTCTAAATATTTTTACAGCACTTCCAAAAGAGACTGCGAATACAAGGTAGACGTTAAAATGTGTGTCCACTTTTGCTTAATCACCTTATATTCTTTATTCTAAAGTTATTTACAAAGTATTTTCGATATGTTTCCTCACGCAGCGGCAATGGCAAGCAGAGATACGCGAGGAAGCCAATAGGAGTATGTTAAATCGTAAATATATGCCATATATATATTTAATAGTTTGTTTTTTCAACAATTATAATGCTATAAAGCATATATGCTGTATATAGCATAATTATAATAGAAATACATATTTATATTTTATATTAATTTAATATTTTAATTAAAGTTATCATAAATCATACACCTGCTCCTGATTTTTTGATGTTCTGACAGCACACGTATCATCTGACATGTCTCATGGCTAGAAGATTTAATTCTGTTAAATTTCCTAAAATAAAGTGTCGTAAAGGGAAAATTCTGGAACTTTAGTCACATTTTAATTGTACTTTTTCTTTTCAGAATCCTTCTCGTTAGCATCTTTGCTAATCACTCTTGTTTCAGAGAGTGACAGTATTCATGTTTAAGCTTGTATCCGATCCTATCATCCGAACAATGAAAGCAGATCTAGACGGGTGCGTCTTAAACATCTAATTTTATTAGTCGAAGTCATTTTCAGGCACCGAATCTAATATATAATGTAACAGCACTAACCTTTTCCTGCGCCGGGATGTTATTCACCCTTCTTCTCAAGCCGCTGCGCCACAGTCGAAGCTGTTCATTTAGCGCCCTCTGGAGGCTCGACGGTCAGTCAACTACACGCAATACGGTAAACGGCGAACGCCATGCTTACATGTGGCCCGTTTTTCAATACTCAACAGGTACAGAAAAATCGATATACACGTGATACCACACGACCCGATACCATCCAGAGTCACTCTGTTAGCAGTCTATTTGCTCCTTAACCAGTAAACAGTGGGGTCCAAATAAGTCATGAGAAAGTCTTCGATGTTATGGAAATCAAATTATTGTTGTGTGCTGGCTAGCTGTTGTTCTCATTTGATATTTATTTGATTAGTGGCCTATAGATCAAAATCTGAAATATATCTTTATTATACACATTTCTGTTTATTTTCTAATGTGACCTTAGACATTAAAAAAAAGAAAGAAAATGAACTCATTGTATGGTATGGTACTTGTTATGGTACTTTGTTTAATATATTTGATTATAACCATATTCTCATATATCATTGTATTTTGGTCAATGATGTGACAGGTCATTTTTTTGTCCAAATTATAATAAAAAACAAAGATATGACATCCAAAGTATGTAAGGTAGTACAACTAGATCTATTTTTATTGAATCCAAAAGGTTTTAATTATATTTTGCTACATATAAAGGTATTTTAAAGTTTTTGAAATGTCAAAGGTTCATTCGGTTTCACCGTCCAAAGGCCAATACAGTAATTTAATTTGTGATTAAAATATCACATATATTGACATAGTGCAAAATGGTATTAAAGTTATGTGTAGAAGTCATTGATTTGTTATGAGAAACAATGTCTGGAAAAATGAATTTCATTGATGTCATTCGGAGAAACCAATATAAAGGGACCATTTTGGATCAAGTCATGTGGTGTGACAGGATGTGACATCATTCAAACACCTGCAATGGACCACATGGTCATGAAGCAAAGTTACTAACTCTCTCTTAACTATTTAAAAATTCATGTTTGAATGAATGCAACATACTCATACCCGAAACATCAGGTCATTTGGTAAAACCACTATAAAACATGGAAAATGTTGTAATATTTAAAAACTTGTACTAAATATAAAATGTTTGATTGTCGTTTTGCCAACTAGCTAGATATCAGCCTGTCAGCATTGTTTGAAAATATCGTCATTCGGTATAATCAAAAGTGTCATTTGGTAAAACTGAAATTTTGGTTAAACTTTTTAAAACTTTTTGGTGACATTTTTTCCATCTTGTAAAAAAATGACGAAAGCAGTGTTAATTGTTTATAAAAACCACATAATCTCATTGTTAACACTTAATAAAACTTCAAAATTAATTATAGCTCCATTATGTTTTTTTACACTTTTAAAAACCTTATTCGTCAATGACCCATTTATATGATACTCAAAGGTACAAGAAAGAATATGATGGAATCACATGTCCAAAAAAGCAATACTAAGGTACATTTTGTTACTTTTTGTTCAGTCCCTATTAAATCTGTCAGAGTAATGAAAATATTAAATGATGACTGTCATAGCAAAGAAAATGTTTTAAGATGTAAACAAAAAGGAAAGAATTTGTGGTGTCAGTGACTCCGCCTCTTCTATGTCAATCACAACATTCTCCTCCCTCCACATATTACATTAATTCCGAAATCCCCTCCCATCAGACTGCCTTCGATTATCCAAATTATCATCCCAGAAAAATAAATCCACCTCTACTTGAAAGAATGCTCATTCACTTCCACACTGGTCAGTGATAGTGACCATATCTTGAAACCAATACTGTTTTCTATCCTGTATGAGTTGATTACAGTGTTGGCCTGTGGAATTTGATCTTTTTCATACACTCAGAAACTCAGTTTGCATTGTTTTGACAAAGGTAAGTTGTTTTTTAAATATTGTGTAAAAGATAAAAAAAAATTGCCCTATTTTATTTTGTACTCAATCAGTTCATCTGCTCTTACCTTAAATGACACTACGCTCTGCATGAGCCCTAATCTTTTGAAAGTCAAGAGAACATAACAGCGGGTGGATTGAGAATGCATTGTGATTTCTGAGTTTGTTGTTACAGCTGACAGTCTCTTGAAGAGAAGGACTCTACTCATTTAGGCTCTGGCAGAGTCTAAACAGAGGGCACTATGGCTTCGGACTCAGACAACTTGGGCTTCTGTTTGGTGGACTATGCAGTATTTGCTGCTATGCTGGGGGTATCGGTGGCCATCGGGCTATTCCAGTCTCTGAGAAAGACCCAGGGTCGCTCGAACGTGGACAACTTCTTCACAGGGGGCAGGGGTTTCACCTGCTGTGCCGGTTGGACTGTCACTCTGTGCCAGCTTTATGTCAGCTGTCCAAGTGCTCGGTGTGCCATCAGAGGCATATTTATATGGCTTTAAGTTCCTCTATATGTGCTTGGGACAAGCTCTCAACTCCCTCATTACTGCAGTTGTGTTTGTTCCTGTGTTTTATCGCCTCAAAATTACCAGCGCACATCAGGTTTGGATTTTCTCTCTTTAGTAGTTTTGCAATATAATTATATATATGCACACTCTAAAGTCACAATATATATATGAATTGCATACCATGAGTTGCATTGAATTTCACCTCAGTAATGTGAGGACGAGTAATTTCTCTGTAGTATGTGATAAAAAGACACATACTATACAGTGGAGTACAAAAATTTTGAATTTCCTTGTATTTTTTTCTAATGTAATATGCATTTTCCAAATAATAATTTTAATGCATTTCATTTTCTTAGTATGTTCCCCTAATAAGCTTTTATATACTTTTGGACCCCACTGTTTTTTCATGTGTGTGTGTGAAATGTACTTGTGTGTCAGTATTTAGGAATGAGGTTTGGCAGAGGGATGCAGCTCTTGGGAAGTTTGCAGTTCATTGTAGCCACAGTAAGATATATTAATATAATCATAAATATATATATATATATATATATATATATATATATATATATATATATATATATATATATATATATATATATTTTAATACTATTAAAGCAGTACCATGAAATTAAAATGTGGAATGCTGATCAATAAAGCCTTGAATCTTATCTGTATACTTTTAATTCCAATATTTAGTTAAATATTGTTAATACATAAAATATGTACTTAAATACTGCTGATATTGTTTTGTTCTTCCTGTAGCTTCTCTACACTGGAATAGTGATCTTTGCTCCTGCAGTCATCTTGAATCAGGGTAAGAGAAATAAACAGATTTCCTCTTTTTAAAACTGTTTTAGTCTCATTTTCTTGGCTTCATGCGTCTATTGTATCAGTCATTACAAATCCATCAGTGGATCCCTTATCACTGGTTGAAAGTTATGCTTGGTTTTGCCCTTTCTTATCAAACTTTTCTTCTTTTCTGAATCAAGCCACAGGCCTAAATATGTGGGCGTCTCTTTTCTCAACTGGACTCATCTGCACATTTTACACAACAGTGGTAGGCAGTGTTGTGAAATCTTGCCTGATCTGAATAATACAAATACTGGTGTCCAGTCTTTTCTTTATTGATGCACTATTTTGACCCTTTTAAAGGGTTAGTTTACCTAAAAATGAAACTTCGGTCATTAATTACTCACCCTCATGTCGTTCCAAACCCATAAGACTTTAAAAAAAAAAAAAAAAAATTCTTTAAAAAATTGCACTTGCATCTCTTCATAAAATTGAAGTTAAACCAGTCACATGGACTACTTTAATGATGTCTTTTCTGGCTGTCAATGGAGGGACAGAACGCTCTCAGATTTCATTAAAAAAGATCTTCATTTGTGTTCAGAAAAAGAAAGAAAGTCTTACAGGTTCAGAACGACATGAGTAATTAAAGGGTTAGTTCACTTTCAAATTAAAATTTCCTGATAATTTACTCACCCCCCCATGTCATCCAAGATGTTCATGTCCTTCTCTCTTCAGTCAAAAAGAAATTAAGGTTTTTGATGAAAACATTATATAGTGGACTTCAATGGGCACTAAATGGTTGAAGGTCAAAATTACAGTTTCATTGCAGCTTCAAAGCATTCTACGCGATCCCAGACGAGAAATAAGGGTCTTATCTAGAGAAACCATCGCTCATTTTCTAAAAAAAAATAAAAATTATATATGTTTTAACCATAAATGCTCATCTTGAACAAGCTCTCTTCTTCTTCTTCTCTATTTGAATTCCGGCAGTGTAGACACTGCTAAGTGTATATAACAATTAGTTCAAACTTTGACCTGTGGAGGGCAGTAATACACTTAGCAGTGTCTACACTGCCGGAATTCTAATAGAGAAGAAGAAGAGAGCTAGTTCAGGATGAGCGTTTATGGTTAAAACATATATAATTTTTAATTTTTTTTTAGAAAATTGAAGCTGCAATGAAACTGTAACCGTTTGGAGGCCATTGAAGTCCACTATATGGAGAAAAATCCTGGAATGTTTTCATCAAAACCTTAATTTCTTTCCGACTGAAGAGAGAAGGACATGAACATCTTGGATGACATGGGGGTGAGTAAATTATCAGGAAATTTTAATTTGAAAGTGAACTAATCGTTTAATGACAGAATTTTCATTTTTGGGTGAAGTAACCCTTTAATGTGATCAAATATTTCTCATAAATTGTGTGTATAGTCGCCAAAAGTGATGTCCGAAGGGAATATTTGTTTTAAAGAGGTGAAGATGTCAATTTTCCTAGACTGGACATCACGTTTGGCCTGTATATGATTTGTGTGTATGCATTTGAATGATTAATTAGTAAAAGTTGCATGACTGTAAATGTTTGTTTGTGAACGTAAAGCGTTTCTGTTTTCTTGCAGGGTGGTATAAAGGCTGTAATCTGGACAGATGTGTTTCAGATTGTAGTCATGCTCTCTGGGTTCATTGCGGTCTTCATTCAGGGCACCATATTGGCAGGAGGGCCTGCCAGAGTTTTGGAGATCGCCAACAATGGATCCCGCATCAATTTTAATGAGTATGAACAATAAATGTGTTTGAAATGTGTTAAATTCTCAAATTAATTAAATGTTTTAGTGTTCTTCTATTGCTGATTCTCTCTGTGTGTTACAGTTTTGCCTTAGACCCTCAGAGGCGGTACTCGTTCTGGAGTTTCACAGTGGGCGGCACAATGGTCTGGTTATCCATGTATGGAGCCAATCAGGCCCAAGTACAGCGTTACATATCATGCAGGACTGAGAAACAAGCCCAACTGTAAGAGAATAAATAAGTAAAATCGGTCTAAAATAACCTCTTCAGTGTACTAAATTTAGTTTTGTTTGGCATTAAATTTCTCCTAATAATGATTGTTGAGTGACTCACATATTTTCTGCTACTGGTCACTGAGATACAGATCCACTGAGTGTCACTCTTGTGCTGCAGGGCGCTGCTGGTTAATCAGGTGGGTCTGTGTCTGATTGTGAGCAGTGCAGCCACCTGTGGCATTGTGATGTTTGCTTTATACTCCAACTGTGACCCACTGAAGACTGGCAGAATATCTGCACCTGACCAAGTAAAGTAATACATGCATGAACAGAATTAACTGTACCTAATATATACTACTAATCACTATTAAATTTTAAACAAAACAATTGTTTTTTTCTCTTTATTTTCACAGTACATGCCATACTTGGTTTTGGACATTTTCCGGAATCATCCAGGCTTCCCGGGTCTTTTTCTAGCCTGTGCCTACAGTGGAACTTTAAGGTGCTTGAAATCTTCAGTGAGGTGTTGTTTACTGATACAAATATAATAAACCACATGCTTCTTTTTCCACAGTACTGTCTCCACCAGCATTAATGCCATGGCAGCTGTTACTATGGAGGATGTAATGAAGCCGTGGCTAATCACTGTTTCACAGAGAAAACAGCTCTTGCTCTCCAAGTCATTATGTAGGGTCAAAAGCTTCTTCTTATTCTTTCCTGTTGTGCAAGTAAACATGGTCTAATAGATGAAACTTCCTCAAAAGTGCATGCAATTGTTTATTGACCATATAGACCATCAACCAAATCTTGCTTTTCATTTAATTACAGATAAAAATCTAATATGTATTTTTTTTTAAATTAGGCGGAAATATTTCATACACGCACACAGAGATACATACATATACACAAATATATGTATGTGTGTGTGTGTGTGTGTGTGTGTGTGTGTATGTATCTCTGTATAATTATATATAATTATATAATGTTGGTATTTGCTGCATGTAATATATGCTATGTATTTATTTAAAATTAAGGGGAAAATGATTATTTGAATATATTTATGTAATACTATATATATATATATATATATATATAAAAATATATTTAATATTAAATATTATATATTATAATATTAATACATAATATCACTTAATATTTATATATATTAATATATATATATATATATATATATATATATATATGTTATGTATTATATTTATTTAATGATATATTATTGATATTTGTTTGCAGCCTTTAATATACTTATATGATGCAATATAATATATATTATAATGTTATTGTATTATAATGTTATGTTATATTTATATAAATGTAATATTTATATATATATATATATATATATATATATATATATATATATATAATATATTAAAATATACATACATATATTAAAATATATTTAATATTATATATTATAATATTAATACATAATATCACTTTATATATATATATATATATGTATATATATATATATATATATATATATATATATATATAATATATATGTTATGCATTATATTTATTTAATGATATATTATTGATATTTGTTTGCAGCCTTTAATATACTTATATAATGCAATATAATATATTTATATTATAATGTTATGTTATATTTATATAAATATAATATTTATATTTTTGTTGTTATATTTTATAAAGTATATTATTATATTTTATTTTGAATTAATATATAAACATATAACATGTTAGTATTTATTTGCTGCTTTTAATAGATGCTGATTTTAATAAAAAATATACTTAATTGTCATAAAAATAATGTCACAATCAACAACAAGTATAAAAATGTCTAATTTCCTAATGATATATTTTCATTTAATTCTATCTTAATTTAAGTGAATGTTAGATTTGTAATGCATTAAAATGACACCATTGGTGAGATGAAATATCTGATGATATCAACCTGATAATGTTAATAAATCTAACTACAGTGTCAACTAATGTCATTATTGTTTGTTTAAATATGTAAAACAGCTCTGTTGTACGGGCTTGGCTGCATTACAATGGCTGCCCTCTCCTCTCTGCTGGACTGGGGAGTCCTTCAGGTGTGAACTACTGTGATTTCAAGCAGGCTATATTTCAATCTATGTGTCTGTGCTCTAACCAGCTTTCTTTTAACTCTAATAACCTCAGGGTTCGTTCACAGTCATGGGTGTAGTGAACGGTCCACTGCTGGGAGCCTTTGTGCTGGGCATGTTTGTTCCAGCCACAAATAAACTGGTAAGACTCCATAAAAATCACTGTCATGTCCACCATATATTATTCTATCCCTCATTTAATAGCCATGTAATATTTCTCACACTATAGGGGGTGTTCTCAGGTGTGGCTGTGGGTTTCTGTCTGTCTCTATGGCTTGCTGTTGGAAGCACAATCTATCCTCCTACACCACAAATTATGGGTGTTTTACCCACTAGTGCTGATCGCTGTCTAGCAACTAACGCAACACTCGACAGCACCACGGCAGTCGCTAAATCATCTATCGTGGCATCATCAGTCCCCCAGGATTATGGGTAAGATTGTAGTTGTATCACATTCTATATTGACCAAAATTGCATAGCACTGCGACTTTAATTACTTGTGTAAATACAGCACAAGAGTTAAGTTTTCTTTTTCCAACTAAATTCATGCAGCTTTCAAAATATCTATTCAATATCCTACCTGTACTTCGGAGCCCTGTCAACTAGTGCAGTCATACTAGTAGGTGTGGTGGTTAGCTACATTACAGGTGAGAGAAACTCGCTTACAGTATTGTTAACAGTAATTAAAACCAATGAAAATGTCTACAGATGTTACTTTATCTTCAAATGAATACGTGCTGAATTTCTGCAGGACCCACCAAGAAGGATTCTATCGGCCCTGGTTTATTACGGTGGAACTTGGAACAAAAGACCTGCCATGTGTCCTGTCATAACTTGGTAAGTTACATGGTAGTAGCAGTTCATTTACTTTCACTTACAGCTCAGTTCTTACCACATGAAATCCAGTGATATTTTAATATCATTGAAATAAAATCATAGTATTTATTAGGGCTGGGTAAAAATATAGATTTCTCCATTTTAATCGATTCTCATTTTTACAAACCGATATCGATTCTTAAATCCCAAGAATTGATTAGTCTATCCTGTTTTCAGTTGATGAATGAACAGAACATTGTAGCGTGCCTCCCATACAATGAATCACAACAATCTTTGTGCTTTGTTCCTTTTGATATGAAACGAAAGTTGTGTCCAAAATCGAATACTTCTCTACTATATAGTATGTGAAAAACCATACTCCAACAGAGAAGTATGTCCGAATTCATAGTATTTGAAAAACAGTACGAAAAGTCCCCGGATGACCTACTACTTATGGTAAGATTCTGGTGTGAACATTCAATGGACTCTTTGCTATCCCATGAGGCCACGGGAGAGAATTTATGAATGGAGGTGAAACGACATAAAATGGTGGATGTAATATGTTCGGATTACATTCATACTACCCCTATTCATACTGTATAGAACATACTTTTTTTAGCGGTTGTGAAGTAAGTTCAAATTCAAATGTAGTATCTTCTCAGACAGTATGCGATTTCGGAATCAGATTTCAAATGATGTCCGTTTTATTATCAAATTAAAAAAATAAATACCTGTTTAATATGATGTGACAGATCACTGTTGCACAGCTCAGTTTTAAGAGAAGTGGCAGAACAACACACACGTGAACCGATCATCTCCTCCGCTGAATGAACACCTGAAAGTATGTTAAAAGATACAGTACAACTTACCGAAATCCATATCATGTCACGTGTAGTCTCTCAACCCGACTTCAATAAAACAGCTTGTAAACAGGGTTGCCAGGTTTTCACAGGAAAACCCGCCCAATTGCTACTCAAATCTAGCCCAATTATGCTTCTGGAAAACCACAGACTTGGCAACACTGCTTGTAAACAATGTCACGTAACGTCACGTTTACTTCAGGAAAACTATATTCAGTGACCATAAACTTGTTAGTCAGTTAGAAAAATTCACTCTAGAGAATAGCATTCTGATAAATATATGCACCATATTACATATTCATTATAATTTTAATGTTCTTCAATATTTAAAGGGTTAGTTCACCCAAAAATTAAAATTCTGTCATTTATTACTTACCCTCATGCCGTTCCACACCCGTAAGACCTTCGTTAATCTTCGGAACACAAATTAAGATATTTTAGTTGAAATCCGATGGCTCCGTGAGGCCTGCATAGGGAGCAATGACATTTCCTCTCTCAAGATCCATAAAGGTACTAAAAACATATTTAAATCGGTTCATGTGAGTACAGTGGCTCAATAACGACTTATTTTTTCAAAACACTGCTTCAGGAAGCATCGGAGTGTTATGAATCAGTGTATCGAATCATGATTCAGATCGCGTGTCAAACTGCCAACGGCTGAAATCACATGACGTTGGCGCTCCGAACAGCTGATTCGATACACTGATTCATAACACTCAGATGCTTCCTGAAGATTAACGAAGGTCTTACGGGTGTGGAACGGCATAAGGGTGAGTAATAAATGACAGAATTTTCATTTTTGGGTGAACTAACCCTTTAATGCATGTTTGAATAAATCAGTTATGACAGCCATGATTTAAATGTTTATATTTCAAAAAACAAATTGGAGTAGAAACATGATTATGTAATTCTAAAGTTAGTATTATAACTTTATTCATTATTAAAAAAACATCCTTGAGTGTAATTTAAAGGGTTAGTTCACCCAAAAATGAAAATTCTGTCATTTATTACTCACCCTCAAGACCTTCATTAATCTTCGGAACACAAATTGAGATATTTTAGTTCAAATCCGATGGCTCCGTGAGGCCTTCATAGGGAGTAATGTCACTTCCTCTGTCAAGATCCATGAAGGTACTAAAAACACATCTAAATCAGTTCATGTGCGTACAGTGGTTTAATATTAATATTATAAAGCGACGAGAATATTTTTGGAGCGGCAAAAAAACAAAATAACGACTTATTTAGTGATGGCCGATTTCAAAACACTGCTTCAGGAAGCATCGGAGCACAGTGAATCTGTGTATCGAATCTGCAGTTCGGAGCGCCAAAGTCACGTGATTTCAGCCGTTTGGCGGGTTTGAACCGCGATCCGATTCATGATTCGATACACTGATTCATAATGCTCCGATGCTTCCTGAAGCAGTGTTTTGAAATCGGTCATCACTAAATAAGTCTTTATTTTGTTTTTTTGCCGCACCAAAAATATTCTCGTCGGTTTATAATATTAATATTGAACAACTGTACTCACATGAACTGATTTAGATGTGTTTTTAGTACCTTTATGGATCTTGACAGAGGAAGTGACATTACTCCCTATGAAGACCTCACGGAGCCATCGGATTTGAACTAAAATATCTTAATTTGTGTTCCGAAGATTAATGAAGGTCTTACGGGCATGAGGGTGAGTAATAAATGACAGAATTTTCATTTTTGGGTGAACTAACCCTTTACGTGTTCGTATATAAATAAGTTAATTTTAACCCTTGGGATTATAATGTAGTAACGTTAACTGACTCTCATGTATAGTTACAGCATTAGTTGAGGGATTGTTTTTCTTCGACAAAAGCTGCCATCTGATATATATCCAAAATAATTGAATCGAAATCATATCGAAACAGAAATCTAATTGAATTGTGAAATTTGTATTAATACCCAGCCTTAGTATTTATTAATATTTTGAATGAGCTTTTATTTTTATATTTTTAGTTTTCATTTCAATTTCAGTTTTAGTAATTTTATGTGCTTTTGTCATTTTTATTATTATTTTAATATTTCTATTTAGCTTTTTTATTTCAGTTAGTTGCAACATTTCTAATTATTGAAGTGTTTCATCTTTTATTTCTGCTTTATTTCAGTTAACACAAACCATTTTTAATAGTTTTAGTTAACAATACCAACACTGCTGAAATCATATTCTTGTCTTTGCAGAATGAAACTACTACACACAATCCCACCGAAATCCTTCTCAGTCCAAAAGAACTATTTTCCACTGCTGATAAACAAGTTGTTTTACTGAACAAAGGTGAAGTTTAGACAGGTTCAGCATTTGCATTGTAAAATCAAACAAAAAAATGTCAGGTTTCAAACTAAATTTTTAAGAAATAATGCAGATTAATTCAAATTAAACAACTGTTGCTGTGCACAATGAAATGTTAAAAGACACACCTTTATTAGTTATCATCATGCAAGGTACATTCTGCACAGTTTCGCATATCAATGTCAAAGCCATACTGATTCTGTTATCTTCCTTTTTGATTGGCAATACTGAATACCTGACCATCACCACCTGATTCAAAGGATGATTCTTTGCTCTATATAACAATAGTGCTTTCTTTCATAGTACAAAATCATGCACAATACGTTTCTGTTCATCATCACACACCTGCATCGCACCTGTTTGTCAGTTCACTTTCATTCCTAGCCAAGTTTAGAAGAGAAGAGAGCATAAGCACACACACTAAAGTGATTTGAAATTTGTTTAATTAACAGAATGCTTTTAATGGAGATATATCACGATGATCCAATAACTCTTTGAAAGTATGTATGATTATTAGCGTGAATTAATTAAGAGAATATGTAGCCCAAATTGTTACGCAATATATAAAGATCCATTTTATTGACCATGCTACAATAGATTTTAACTACATCACACTACCTACAATATAAGAATTACTCATTTTATTTGTTTTTTGGCAGACAGGAATATTCTTTCTGTCTAAACCTATAAAACAAGGCTCATTAACGGGATATTAATTCCTCAGCATTTCTAGTGCCATTACCTAGGAAAGACATCTAAATGTGCCCTAAAAAGCCCTAGAAGTCTCCAGAATGAACTGTTTCAGTGTTTATGTATTGCATGATGTTGGCTGTAATTCATGCATATTTTGAATATGTGTATCATTTGTTACCAGTCTCTCAAGAGATGAGCTGTAGAATAAAACATTCACAATAAACTGAAATGTCAACACTACTATCAGGTGCACATATTTTCTGATTAAAATTGTTCAAATGAAAGTTTCATATGCGACTGGGTTGTATCAGGCCAAACGGAAGAAAACCTACTCAGTTTTTCTCTGCAGGCGGAAATAACAAACCCGCCGCACACTAGCAGAGAAAGAGGAAACCACAGTTTCAGTCTTCCCACGTAAAGAAAGCAACAACCCCATCAGCTCCAGCAAACACCCTCCCTCTCTTTCTCTCTCTCACTCCTATAAATACAATATTCTTGCACTTCATAATATGCATGGGTGGACCTGGTGTCAATTTTTGGCCTGGTCACGAAACAGAGATGTCACATGAGGCCGACCAGTAAAGAAACACCAAGTGGTGTCGATCTTGCTAAAGCAGTCTGGAAATGAGGTGCTTTTGCGGTTTGTCTCTTGCCGGAAACGTGTCTCATTTGATCCCTCCCACCAGAGGCTCACAACAGCGAAGCCTGAGTTATATTTACGCAGCTCATCACATCAACATGAACAAATCATCAATGTTTCTTCTTAAATAAGGTAACGCCTTTTAGTTGTCTTAATTAGAATCGTAATATGAAAGAAAAAAACTTGTAACTTTTCTATTTCAAAGAATATGCCAGTGGAAGTCATGTGACTACTAATGAAATATACATTTTGTGAGTGTGACGTTGTTCGTTTCATGTTTGCTTTTTTGTATTATTGTTATTGTGTTATTGGAATATGAATAGATGTGGGTTTTTTTGTAATAGGATGTTCCACTATAATATTTAACAGCCAATGACATTATCAAAACCAAACCAAACTTGTGTAACCTAGCCTTAACTTAAAATCCTTAATGTGTATCAAATATTTTACTGTTAGTGGCTTAATATTGTAAAAGCTCTTGGAAAACACCCATGAATTTGTTTGTTACGGAAAGTACAGATGAGCTTACATGAGAACGATGAGCTCACTTCTGTCATGACCACCATGGTTCCAAGAACTGGTGTTAACAATAATCCACTGCTTCACATGTTAATGTCTCTTTCTTGTAACGTTTAATACTTACGGTAGGCCTCAAGTTCTCTTAAGATGGACTTTATTGTATTTATGTTTGGGGTCTTGAAGACCTAAATGATTTGTGTCTAAAATAATAATAATACTTGCAAAACTAGCTGTTCAAATTCACCTTTTAATATGTTCCTTTGACTTAATTAAAGCCCATTTGAATATTATTCATATTACTCAAATATGCTTTTCTAAAATGTAATGTTATCAAAAATAGCAACGTTGCTTCTGTTTGGGGTAAAAAAAAAATTAAGAGCTGGGGCCTAATAGGCCCCCAGCAAAGGTAACATGTAACATTTTTCATTTAGGACATGCAATGAAGTGGAAATTGTGTTTAAAATCAGTCTTCATATAGCAAAAGTCAACCTTAAAGTGCCCCTATTATCCTTTACATGCATCCAATGTCAAAAAACACTTTAATTTTCTCAAATTATATATCGCACATCACCTCTTTTCTCAACGAGTCTGAAAACGGTTCGTTCAAAGATTCAGTCTCTCTAAACCCCTCCTTTCTGTGAGCCTACTCTGCTCTGATTGGCCAGATGTTTTTTTGTATCAATTTGAGCGCGAGTCCTCATCCTTTTAAAGTGTATGAAAAGTGAAACGTGGAAAACACAGACTGTCCTCTAAAAAACCCGACCCTCTAGGTAATTTTTCAAGCACCTATATTTACATTTTAAAGTCATGCGCCCTCTAGCTGCCGTAAAAATAATGACACTGTCATCATGAAATGACATATGACTGTCGTTACCAATCAAAATGCGTGTTCATTTAAATGCAGTGTGTGGACTTTTTACACCATTTGTCCTATTTCCATTTAGCAAAACTCATTTTTTTATTAACGACTACACCCACCCCACCCCTAAACCTACCCTTGGTGATTTATAATGCATATACACTTAATGAGGACCCATGATCGCATGATCACATGATTGCATATTGTTATTGCAATGCTCTGCCAATTGAGGGAAAAGGGAACAATGCATTAAAATGAAAGTGTCCTGTTGTTGATAGGGGCGCAACTTTAGTGAACGCTCCTATGGGTCGTATTTCAGGGACCTATATGGTCGTATTGGTTGGAGAACATGTTGGGAAAATAGCACGAACCAAACTCTTCCAGGCCTCAACTACAACTACAGCGTTTGAGGGCGGGTCAAAGAAAATGTAGTTCGCGGGCAGCCAATCAAGACCATAGGCTAGCATTATGCAAATTTGTTGCATTGTTACATAGATATGTAAAAGGAAGTGAGACTAGAATTGCTGACAACTCGTTTCAGAAGTTCAGAATTGATTCTTTCTTTTAGGAGACAATAACTTTATTTGTTGTGCACTTTTAATAGATCAAAGTGCATGACAAATACATTTTAATAGCATCCTAGTTTGAGTTACATGCACTATTTTGGAAAGAAAGAACTGTCAATAAACACCTGCATCTGTTGAGAAAAAATATTCTAGTTATTTTTGTCCAATCAGGAGATTGCTTTGGTGAGAAGACCATGAGTGAAGAGGAAGAGGTGCCCTTGATGAAGAGCGAAAGGGCCGGCAGTCAGAAGTCCAGCTGTGACTCTGCCATGCAGGTGCACCTGTACTACTGCCCCAGCTTAAATTCAGAGACCTCTTTCACCATCCCAACGGGACACATCACAGCGGAAAGTGTGTGTATGCTTGCTGCAAAAGCCAGCGGTGAGACACTAACATGTTTAAGATGATCACTAATGATGTCTGTTGCTTAAAGGTCAAAAGCTTCAGTTTTTAAGTGCATACTCAAGTATATGCTCTTTTCCCTTTTTTATTTGCTTCCCTATAACATCTACAAAGCTTTTTTTTAAAGATGCAACAAGTGTTGCTGATAACCTTTATGTGGCCAAGATCTATCTTTTAGATAATTCAGTATGACTAAAGCATAAATTACACTTTAAGCAATATAGATCTGCTCATACATAGATTATGTGATCTTATAATTAAATACATTTAAAATAGATGTGCACCAACAATATTACAATAACCTGAACTGAATATTTATATTTTTAGGAATTCTTCCTGTGTTCCACAACCTGTTTGCACTGGCATCAGAAGATCTTTCATGTTGGTATCCACCAACCCATGTGTTTAAGAGTGAGGAGACTATCAAAGTTTACTACAGAGTGAGGTATAAAAACTGCTGTAATAATCTTATTTTATTCATAAATAACTTACTCTTCCTGAATATTTGGGTGTTTATTTAACTAGCATATTCATGCCATTCATTTTCATTTCATTTGCAAATGCCTGTTATGTAAAGATTTTATTGTTTAACCTCCTCCCTGACCCAGATTTTAGTCTTAAAGTATACATTTTTCATAAAAAATACTATTATGTTTTTAAAACAATAAATGAAAGTTACAATCATAAATAAAAACTAAACTAAAATTTCAATATTTATGCTTTGAAAATGATTCATGTCAATGTTCACACCCTTATGTGTCATTTCCATCACAAACAAAAATGTTGGTTCTAATGAAGTTAGTGTACTTGGTTACCAAGAAGACAACAGTGTCAGTGAAGAGCATACTTTAAGGTATAATTCACACAAAAATGAAAATGATATAATCATTTACTCACCCCCATTTCATTCCAAACCTGTAAGACTTTTGTTCATCTTCTGAGATTTCTGTTCCTCCATTGACAGTCCACACATCTACCACTTTGACTGCTTCAAAAAGTTAATTCCAAATTTATTTATTCCAAGGTTTATTCCAAATTTTCTGAAGAGACTCGATTGCTTTATATGATGAACAGATTTAATTTAGGCTTTTATTCACATATAAACATTCATCAACTCACACATCAGTTGTGGTAAACGGGAGCTCAAGCATGTTCGCTTGACGTGCGAGAACCAATGAGGTTCATTCTTATGTGTTACGCAGCACATTTGAGCTTCTGCAAGAACCAATGAGGTTTGTTCTGTTTATGTTAACTGATCAATGTTTATATGTGAATAAAAGCCTAAATTAAATCTATTCATCATATAAAGCGATTGAGTCTCTTCTGAAAATTTGGGCTAAACCGCTTGATTCATATGGATTAGTTTTATGATCTCTTTATGAACTTTTTGAAGCGACAAAGTGGTAGTTGCGTAGAGTGTCAATGGAGGGACAGAAATCTCTCAGATTTCATTTAAAATATGTCATTTGTATTTCGAAGATGAACGAGGTTTGGAACGACATGACCTTCATTCATCTTCGGAACATAAATTAAGATATTTTTGATGAAATCCGAGAGGTTTTTTTTTATATCCCCCATAGAAAGCAACATAATTACCACATTCAAGGTCCAGAAAAAATAACAATTTTATTCATTAATTTCATCTCTCTCGTCATTCTCCTACACTGTTTACGTTGTATAGTCAGTGCAGGCTTATGTGTTCTATGTCAATATTGACTGACACTGTTCACATTACTTTTCTGGACCTTGAATGTGGTAATTATGTTGTTTTCTATGGGGGATGAAAAAAACCTCTCAGATTTCATCAAAAATATCTTAATTTGTGTTCCGAAGATGAACAGATGTGGAATGACATGAGGGTGAGTAATTAATGACAGAAATGTAATTTTGGTTGAACTAACCCTTTAACTAAAACTATAACTATTAAAAATAACTGAAATAAAATATAAATATCAGATAAAAAAACTTCAAAAAACGTAAATGTTAAAAGTTAAAGTGATATACTAAAATTACTAAAACTGACAAAAAAAAACCAAACAAAAAAAAACAATAAAATTACTAAAACTTAAACTAAAACTACAAACCCGATTCGAAAAAAGTTGGGACACTGTACAAATTGTGAATAAAAAAAGGAATGCAATAATTTACAAATCTCATAAACTTACAATAGAATATAGATAACATATCAAATGTTGAAAGTGAGACATTTTGAAATGTCATGCCAAATATTGGCTCATTTTGGATTTCATGAGAGCTACACATTCCAAAAAAGTTGGGACAGGTAGCAATAAGAGGCCGGAAAAGTTAAATGTACATATAAGGAACAGCTGGAGGACCAATTTGCAACTTATTAGGTCAATTGGCAACATGATTGGGTATAAAAAGAGCCTCTCAGAGTGGCAGTGTCTCTCAGAAGTCAAGATGGGCAGAGGATCACCAATTCCCCCAATGCTGCGGCGAAAAATAGTGGAGCAATATCAGAAAGGAGTTTCTCAGAGAAAAATTGCAAAGAGTTTGAAGTTATCATCATCTACAGTGCATAATATCATCCAAAGATTCAGAGAATCTGGAACAATCTCTGTGCGTAAGGTTCAAGACCGGAAAACCATACTGGATGCCTGTGATCTTCAGGCCCTTAGGCGGCACTGCATCACATACAGGAATGCTACTGTAATGGAAATCACAACATGGGCTCAGGAATACTTCCAGAAAACATTGTCAGTGAACACAATCCACCGTGCCATTCGCTGTTGCCGGCAAAAGAAGCCATATCTAAACATGATCCAGAAGTGCAGGCGTTTTCTCTGGGCCAAGGCTCATTTAAAATGGACTGTGGCAAAGTGGAAAACTGTTCTGTGGTCAGACGAATCAAAATTTGAAGTTCTTTTTGGAAAACTGGGACGCAATGTCATCCGGACTAAAGAGGACAAGGACAACCCAAGTTGTTATCAGCGCTCAGTTCAGAAGCCTGCATCTCTGATGGTATGGGGTTGCATGAGTGCGTGTGGCATGGGCAGCTTACACATCTGGAAAGGCACCATCAATGCTGAAAGGTATATCCAAGTTCTAGAACAACATATGCTCCCATCCAGACGTCGTCTCTTTCAGGGAAGACCTTTCATTTTCCAACATGACAATGCCAGACCACATACTGCATCAATTACAACATCATGGCTGTGTAGAAGGAGGATCCGGGTACTGAAATGGCCAGCCTGCAGTCCAGATCTTTCACCCACAGAAAACATTTGGCGCATCATAAAGAGGAAGATGCGACAAAGAAGACCTAAAACAGTTGAGCAACTAGAAGCCTGTATTAGACAAGAATGGGACAACATTCCTATTCCTAAACTTGAGCAACTTGTCTCCTCAGTCCCCAGATGTTTGCAGACTGTTATAAAAAGAAGAGGGGATGCCACACAGTGGTAAACATGGCCTTGTCCCAACTTTTTTGAGATGTGTTGATGCCATGAAATTTAAAATCAACTTATTTTTCCCTTAATATGATACATTTTCTCAGTTTAAACATTTGATATGTCATCTATGTTGTATTCTGAATAAAATATTGAAATTTGAAACTTCCACATCATTGCATTCTGTTTTTATTCACAATTTGTACAGTGTCCCAACTTTTTTGGAATTGGGTTTGTAAAATGAAAAGGGAAAACATGTGAAGAATACTTAACACTGATAGCTAGTGGACAAATTAAACAGTGAGAAAGTGAAAAGTGTTTTAAGAGATAAACTGTTTATGTGATTGTAAAGCTCTTCTCTCTGTGTTAAAGGTTTTTCTTCTCAAGCTGGTTCGGTCAAGGGTCCAGGGCATCGTACCGCTTTAGTCTCAGCAGAGGACGAATCTGTGCTGTGCTGGACTACTGCGTCATTGATTATCTATTTGCGCAGGTATATACAGTATAGCACAAAATAATCTGTCATTGCTTTCTCAAAAGGCAATTGAATTTTTATTTTAAAAGCCATATGTGAAATGTACCTAATGATGTATCGATATGACTCAAATCATTTTTAAAAAGCTGGCATAAAGCTGCTGACTCAACTGTTCAAGATCATTTCCCTTCCCCTCTGACTGTACTATCTTCCTGTTTCAGTCCCGCAGTGATTTTGTGTCTGGACGTGGTGGGATTTCTCCTGCTTTGAGTTTGCAGCAGGAATGTTTGGGTATGGCAGTAATAGATCTGTGGCGTATGGCCAGAGAAAGAAACAAGAGCCTTGCTGAGATCTGCAATACAACAAGGTATGTTACAGCATGAGAAAGTCTCATATAAATTGATGGACAGAGCTATACAGAGATGCTATGTCCATTTAACATACAATTTAAATGTTCAAGCTGCATTAACCACTGCAAAAATCTTATTCCAGCTACAAGTCCTGCCTCCCAGAGGCTCACAGACAAGATATACAGCGTATGAGTCGCCTAGCGCGGTATCAGATCCGCAAAACGCTGAAGCGCTTCCTAAAGAAGCTGGGCAAATGCTCAGCTGGAGAACGCAACCTGAAGCTCAAGTACCTGATGGAGCTGAATATGGTGGAGCCGGCTTATGGTTCAGAAAGCTTCACTCTGGATCAATCTGGATGGTTAGAGCAAAGCGAGCAGCAAAGGATCAAAGCCGTTCAAGTGTCTGGAGAGGGAGGGATTCAGATACAGACCACAGAGAGCCAGGTAGGCTAGCCTAGAAGAGTAGACGTGGTGATATTCTGACAGTACATCTGCCGGTGTGATGTTGTATTAATACAAAAGTTCAATAAACAAGAGATTAATTTTGAGTAACTTACATTTTAGAAACAATATCGTCAGTTACTACGATTTTTCAACGAAACTGCTGAGTGAGTGAGTGAGTGAGTGAGTGAATGATTCATCGAGTCACTCATAAACACAGCCACTTGTTTTGTTCATAAATAAATCAGCCTGCGTCTCAATGTGCATACTATCCATCCTAAATGATGACATTATGATGTGACATTAAGGGTGCGTTCACACTTGTAATGTTTGGTTCGATTAAAACGAACCCTGGTGCGATTGCTCGGATAGTGCGGTTCATTTGAACATATGTGAACGCTGCCATCCGAACCCTGGTGCGCACCAAACAAGCGGACCGAGACCGCTGAAAAAATGGGTCTCGGTCCGCTTCCAAACGAACTCTGGTGCGGTTCGAATGATATATGAACGCAACACGGACCAAAGACATGTAACCGAACCAAAAACAGGAAGACGAGACCTTAAAAAGGACAGAATCCTCACGCATGTCGGTTTTTCTTGTCATAGTCGCGAGTTTGCCCATGACAGGCATCAGACGCGCGTCTCCATGCAGCAGATCGTTTGTGTGTGTGACGGATGGATTCCCGCCGGTGTTTTAACTACTTTACACATTTTATAAGCTCTTCACGAGTTCCCAGCTGGCCAAAATACCATCACATGCAGGCTACGCACCGCTACGCACACACAACGCACACACAACGAGCGCATTTACCTCAGAAAACAGCATTGTTTTGGATGTTCGGTAAGTTCCGTCTCAAAATAGGCAATACGTCATAAAATCCGACCAATCACGTTGTGAATGTATCCCTATGCCTTAAGGTTCGGTATCTTTTGGTTCGGTGATAAAATTGCCAATGTGAATGCTAACCGGACCAGGACTAAATGTTTTTTTCTTCTTCTTTGGTCCGGACCAAATGAACCAAACGAACCGAACTACAAGTGTGAACGCACCCTAAGGCTGTGTTCCACTCCGAATTTTTATGCCCTTCACTCGCTAACTTCCCTCCATCCCGTGGACTCGTGGATGTGCGTTGTAGGCTGGAAAGTCCTCTGCGTAGCTTGCTAAATTTAAACCCCCTTTCTACTTATGAATTTGTTTTATGCACCATTCTATATGCTTATAAGTTGCTGGAGAAAATATATAAAATAGATATATGAGCTGTTGGAGAAAAATAAAACTTCCCATATAAACTTCCCTCGTTCACATCACGAAGTGGAACGCACTTAAAAATGGCAGCAGGGATTACCCCGAGGGGAAGTGCTTAGGGAAGTTCGCGAGTGCGTGTCTAAAATTGGAGTGAAACGCAGCCTTAGTAATATTCAATACTATTTAGTGCGGATAGGGTGGATAGTATGCACACTGGGGTGCAGGGCCAGTGTTTTGAACGAATCTGTTAAGTGAATGATTCAATGACTCGCCCATAAAGACAGCCTGAATATATCAGTAAATGCATTCACTCATGAATGCAGTCACTTGTCGCCACCTACTGGAGTTAACCGGTGGTATAAATATAAATAATTGCATAAATATTACATAAATATAAAAATAAAATTATATGATTATATGAATATAAAGTGTTATAAAGTGGGCTTGCTTATCTAAGCTAATTTTTACGTTTTCAAAGTTCACAATCCACTTTTCAGTGAAGTACAAGAGACTGTTAAATCTTTATAAATCTATATCTATAAAACTACATACACTGCTGTTTAAAAGTTTGGGGTCAATACAATTTCTCTCTTTTTTCTTTTTTGAATTAATTTAATTTTATACTTTTTTTCAACATGGAAGCATTCAAATGATCAAAAGTGGCATTACAGACAATTATAATGTTAGAAAAGAAGATTTCTATTTCAAATACTTTAAACTTTCTATTAATCACAGAAAACTGCAGCACAACTGTTTTCAACATTAATAATAATAAGAAATGTTTCTTGAGCATCAAATCAGCATATTAGAATGATTTCTGAAGGATCATGTGACACTGAAGACAGGAGTAATGATGCTGAAAATTCAGCTTTGCCATCGCAGGAATAAATTACATTTCAAAATATATTCAAATAGAAAACAATTCTTTTAAATTGTAGTAATATTTCACAATATTACAAAGATATTACTGTATTTCTGATCAAATAAATGCAACCGCGGTGAGCATAAGACACTTCTTTCAAAAACATAAAAAAATCTTACCAGCACCAAACGTTTATGTACAGTACATTAGACATTCAGCACAATTTCTCTGTTATTTACTGAGCTCCCTCTGGTACCATTCACAGGAATGGCAGACGTTCTGTGATTTCCCCCAGATCACAGACATTAGTATTAAGCGTCTTTGTCAAGAGCAGATGCCCCTGGAAGGAAGGGTGGTCACCCTCACACGCCAGGACGACCAGTGCATGGTATTGGCATTGCATTCATTTATTAAATTCCTTTTTTTTGAAGTATTAACACATAAACTTTAAAAAAGGGAAGTAAACTTCTGCACTGATGGTATCAGTTTCAGTGACTCGTATGCCATTTTGATTAACCAAGGTTTTATTACTTATAAAAAAAGAATAATAAATTGGAACTTGTGATGCTTACAAAGTTCTTTTTGTTGAATTCTACATTACATAGCAGTTTTAAATTGTATATTTTGTTTCTCTTTCCACCAATAGGAGGCTGAGTTTCACAACCTAACTGAGGCGCTTTCCTTTGTATCTCTGGTTGATGGCTATTTTAGACTGACTACAGATTCGACTCACTATTTCTGCGCAGAGGTGGCCCCGCCAAGCTTACTGGAGGACTTACAGGATTACTGCCACGGCCCAATCACGTACTACACGATTTCATATATACCCGTGTGGTAAAATTAGAAAGGAAATGAGTAATGACTAAATAATAATAAGAATTTTGTTGTGTTTCTAAAGGTCAGAATTTGCAGTGCACAAGCTTAAGAAATCTGGAGCCAAAAATGGAATGTTCCTGTTACGTCACAGTCCTAAAGACTTTGACAAGTACTTCCTCACTGTTTGCATACAGGTACCAGATTTGCTGGACTCATACAAACATTATAAAGCACCAAGTTTTGAGTTTCCACTAACAGTAAGTAACTAAAACAGCACATGACTCATAACTCCAAGCTTCAAATGTGAAGTGACTACAGTACATCTTATATATGTAATATAATCTGTAATGTGAAGATATATTTTGTATTGCATGCATAGCTCTAGGGGTCAGAATATACAATAATAATAGGTTACACTTTATTTTACAGTGCTGTAGTTACATTGTAATTACACAAATAAGTACTGAATACTATTAATTAACTATAGTTACAGTTAGGGTTAGGGTTTGGTTTAGGGTTAATTACTGATTTTTATGCATAATTTACTGTTATTACTATAGTAACTATGGCACTGTAAAATAAAGTGTTCCCTAATAATATTGTAAAGATGTTTTTAAAAGAAAATGAAGGTGTATGTTATATAGGCTAGGTTGTTGAATGCATTACTGCATTAAACACTTGCAAAAAAAGTAAAAAAAAAACAAAAAAAACAAAGCACATTACTTTCCATAAAAAGTAACTAAATAAAGTAATTAGTTACTTTTAAAAAGTAACTTTCCCCAACACTGCTGCTTATTATTATTTTAATGTGAATTTTGAAACAACTTTTAGTTATACAGATTGGCTGCATTGTTAATGACTAGACTCCAGTGTTATATCTCTTAACTTCTGATGTTCCAACAGACTCCTCTGGGGATGGATTACAAGGACTGCCTGATAGAGAAAAATGAGAAGTTCAGTCTGGCTGGGATCCACAAGTCATTCTGTAGTCTAAGACAGCTCACCGACTTCTATCAACACAATACGCTTCTCATGTCAGACATCCCTGTCACCCTGGGCAAGTGCTGCCCACCCAGACCAAAAGGTAGAACATTTCTGTTAATATTTGCTTGTGTTTTATGTTTATCTTTTATAGAAGTTAGAAAGCAGGAGTTCTTTAAAATTTAAATGGAATTTAATTTAAATATTATTTATTTATTTTTTATTTCATATTTAATCAAATAAATAATCTAAAAAAATCATTGGTAAAAATAATCAAATACCTTCACCAGATTATTGATATATATTATTATTATATATATTTAAAGGTTTTTTTTTTTTTTACATTTTTTATTGTGCTATTTCTTGTCTTCACTGCAGAACTTACCAACATGATCATTGTTCGTAACAGCAGTATGGTCGAGATGCCTACATCCCCCATGTTACAGAGACAAAAACCAAGCCACATGCAGTTCCACATGATTAAACACGAGGACCTCACCTGGGTACATTTATACTTATTTATAAAGGGTTTAAATATATTTTCATTTTTTCATTTTTCAAAGGTATCACCACTAGTTTGAGGACATCAAAATGTATTATAATTTTTTTTAAAAGTGCCCCTATTATGCTATATTAAAGGTTCATTTTGTTTTGGAGGTCTCCTAGCTTCACATGCATCCAAGGTCAAAAAACACTTTGATTTTCTCATAATATACTGTGCAAAAGTCTTCATAAATACATCAGTATTTTCACCCCCCAAAAAGGGTTTTAAGCCAGATTTTTGATGCACAGTAAGTCTGACAACAGCTGGTGCTCCACACTGAGATCTGATCTCACCATTATCGAATCCATCTGTGATTACATGAAGAAACAGATGAAACTGAGACAAACTAAATCCAGGAGAACTGTGGCCGTGTCTCCAAGACGCTTGAAGAAACCGACCATTAAAGATACAGTACTGTGAAAAGTTTTAGGCACTTGTGTAAAAAAATGCTGTAAAGTGAGGATGCTTTCAAAAATACTGTCATAAATAGATCTTCTATTAACCAAATCAAATCGATATTTGGTGTGACCTTTTGCGTGTAAAACAGCTTTTGTCCAGGTACACTTACGCATCGTTTTTCAGATCTCAGATCAGATCTCAGTGTGGAGCACTGACTGTTGTCAGACTCCTTGTGCATTCAAAAATCTCACTTGATTTATTACAATTAATGGCAAAATGAATGTTTTTCATATTTGATATTTTCTACTGACACACTACAGCAAAAATATAAATAACTGGCTTAAAACCTTTTTGGGGGGTGAAAATACTGACGTGCCTAAGACTTTTGCACAGTACTGTACATTGCACCTCACCTCATTTCTCAAAGAGTCTGAAAACAGTTCATTCGAAGATTCAGTCTCTCTAAACCCCTCCTACTCTGCTCTGATTGGTCAGACAGCCCAGGCTGTTGTGATTGGTCTACCACTTTCAGCGTGTGTCGGAAACGGAACACCAATTATCATATTTGAATTTCAGCTCCGGAGGCTTCCTTAACACTTGATACACAGTGTTACAAACACTAACGATGGCAGCAGTTTTTCCATATCAATTCCAGCGTGAGACCTCATCCTTTTGAAGTGCATGCAAAAGTGAATTCGCAGTGCTGAAAACAGCATCTTGTCAACAAACACGAACCAAACTCTTCCAGGCCTCAACTACAACACTGTGTTTGAGAGCAGGCCAAAGAAAATGTTGTTTGCGGGCAGCCAAATTTGTTACATTGTTAGAGACTGGAATTGCTGACAACTCATTTCGGCAGTTCAGAATATATTTTTTCTTTTAAGAGACAATAACTTTATTTGTCATGCACTTTGATCTTTAAAACTTTGCAGACATTGTTTTACATTCACAAACAGCTATATTAGACACTGCATGAAAGGTAATACATAATGGGGTGGTTAATATTTGTCTTTCTTATTTATTATTTTCAAACTGTAGCCATTGACTGAAAGCAACTGAACGTGTTTGATTTTAGGGAGGTCAAAAGATGAATTTTAACAATATGTCTAATTTCAAAACAACTCAAGTCAAGCTTCTTCATTTCTATCTTTTAACAGGGGGAAAGCTTAGGCCAAGGTTCCTTCACGCATATCTATAGAGGCATTAAGACAGACCAGCGGGACGGAGTGACACACTCCACGGAGGTCCTACTGAAGGCCCTGGATGCAAATCATAAAAACTGCTGGGAGGTGTGTTTTCATTCTTGGAACATATGCTGAACATGGTTGTTTGCAGTGAAAAGATAATGTCCTGTAAAACTCTTACTCAAATATGCACTTTGTCATAGAGAATATTGCGTTTCCCATTAATTGACAATTCATGACGAAGTTTTGTGTAGTATTTGCAACTGGTCTTAAGATAAGATTTATGAATGACTCCGAACGTTTGGCCAAATGCAAACCAAAACATTAATAAGTGACATGTAATAAAGAGCTTGTGTAAATAATGATTACACAGGGTTCCTATGCAGATTGGAAAGGTAGGGAATTTGATTTGAGTAATTTCCAGGTTTGGATAAGTGTGGGGGAAAAAAACTTGTTTTTTCAGACTACAGTATTGCCCATATCCAGTTTTCTAAAATATAAAATTAAGAATTTCTAAATCTAAATGTATCATATAGCAGAGTGATTTCATGGCAAAAGTGATTGTCAAACACGACTGAATGAATTCAAGGAGCACATTTTCATTACGCAAAACTTTTTGTCTTTACCATAAGCAAGTCTCTTTTGAACTTCACTTGGTGATTGTGCAAAATCAAACCACATTTACAGTATCAAACTTATATCAGAGGTTAATATATGTTTTAGTTTTCTTCTCATCATCTATAAACTAGGGCTGTCAATCGATTAAAAATGTTAATCTAATTAATTACATACTCTGTGATTAATTAATCTAAATTAATCGCATACATAATTTTTGCTGTGAAAGTATTAAATATTTCAATTCAAATGAATCAATGCAGGGTTTTTCCTGGGTCAAAAATGGTCTTCGTGGTGACAGACATGGTCATCCACACAAACAGTAAAAAGTGCCCTACCCACGTGATCTGCGAGCCCGACACTGACAATAAAGTACCCGTCACTCTCACTGTAATTCTTTCTTGCCTTTTTGCAAAAAAAAAAAAAAAAAAGTGATTTTATAGCTTTGTAAGAGAAGATGCTTTTTTGCTAAACCTGAAAAGTATTAAAAAGTAGCATTTAGAAGTTATATTAACTAATAATATAATTTTCTACCATATACAACTGAATACACCTAGCTAACAACAACTTGCTTTGTTCTGGTTTCACCTCACTCCAGTCTCTAACTGATTTTATAGGTAGGCCTAATTTACTACACATTGTCATTTAAATAACCTGAAAATATTGTGGATTATTAAGGCTAATTTTACTAACCACTCTTGCTAAATGGGGTAAGCACACTTATGTTCTCATTTCAGAGTTGTTCGCGTAAATGATTCATTATAGACCGTGTGGACAGATCAGTTGTTGTCATGATTCATTAAAATGAATCTGTTCAAATGAGTCATTTTGTCGCGAATTGGACAATGGCGGACGTTGACGCGTTGCGTGCGAATCGCGACTGTTATTAGGACATCGCAAAAGATTTGTCAACACAGAAAACACTTCACCACTGGATAGGATTTTATTTTTGTTTACTGAAAGTGTGGTTTATGTCAGCTGCACGTGCAGGGCGCCTGTCAGAGAAGATGAGGTGACGTTCTTTTGAGCACTATTCACACCCAACGGTTATTCAGGAAAACATTCTCCGAATGCGCCTCATGATTTTTTCTCAGATTAATTAATCGAAATTAACACGTTATTTTGACAGCCCTACTATAAACGCATGTTGTCACTTTGAGAAAACCAATAAAAAACCTGAGAAAATAATAATATTTATTACAGATGACTACTATATACCAAATATAATGCTAAAAATAATGCTGTAAGAACCATTTATGTTAAATATGGTCTGAAAAATCTACAAAAAGAGTTTGGAAATTTGAGTTTGGAAAAGTATGGAATTTTGAAATGGAAAATGTGTAGGAACCTTGATTACAACAATTTTGTGTTTTCAGCCATTTAATTCTGCCTTTAATCTTCTTGCTGTTTTCAAGTCTTTTTTTGAGGCGGCCAGTTTGATGAGTCAAATTTCCCACAAGCACATTCTCCTGGTATATGGCATCAGCGTGCACAAATCCAAAAGTAAGTGTGCTTCTTTAAAAGTCACGTAAAAGCACTCTCAGGAGACACTCTTTTATCAAAGTCTAAACACAAGAGGACAAACCCTAAAAAAGCAATTAAAAGTCTGTGTAATGACCTCAGCTCTTTGAATCTTCTTGAACTCTAAATGGGTTTGGAGTGTTGTTGGTGATGCTGGTTGCCTGTCAAAGTACCTGTGAATGCACTAAAGTGTGTCCTCCCCGTCCCCCGCAGACATCATGGTGCAGGAGTTTGTGAAGCACGGCGCACTGGACCTGTACCTGAAGAGGAGCACGTCTGTCTCAGTCAGCTGGAAACTAGACGTGGCCAAACAACTGGCCTGTGCTCTCAACTTTCTGGTGAGAAATATCCATCCATGCATGATAAATTGGCTACTAATGACAAAATACAGAGCTACAGTATATTGGGACTATAACAGTTATCATTTTTAATTTTTTGGTTTTGGTTGATATTTATCAGTCAATACTGAATACTGCATATTTGATATACTTGTTTCCACCTGTATATTGATTTTTAGATTACTTTTGCACTCATCTAGAGCTAATTTGAAGAAACAGCATTAGATTCACTTAAGAATCACAACTTTTGATTTAAAATTGACCAAAAAAAAAAAGAAAAATTAGATTAAATTTAGATGTTAGTATTGAATATTGGCCATTTACCAGTTATCAGCCGTAACATGAAAATAATTATTCAGCTAGACATTTAATTTTGGTGCATATGGGAACATGCCCCTATAATGTAAGATACAATATACAAAAATTCAGGGGCAGTAGGCTAAGATTTATTTTAATTTATTTACATTAATTTTAATGTTTTTGAAAGAAGTCTCTTATGCTCAACAAAGCTGCATATATTTAATCAAAAATACAGTAAAACATATATATTGTGAAATATTATTACAATTAAAAATAATTGTTTTCTATTTTAATATACTTATTCCTGTGATTTAAAAAGCTGAATTTTCAGCATCATTACTCCAGTCTTCAGTGTCACATGATCCTTCAGAAATCATTCTGATATGTTGATTTGGTGATCAAGAAAAATGTTGAAAAGTCAAATCTTACTGATCTTACTGACCCCAAGCTTTTGAATGGTGGTGTAGAAAGGTGTATTTAGAGTTGGGTGCAGCAGGCGCCTCTCACAAATGTCTCCATGGTTGCAAGCAGGGGATCACAGGCGCTGCGTAATATCATTGCACCTGCTGCACTCATGGTACAGCAGCAAAGTTCCTTGATTATTACGCCAGAATGAGAGTATAGTGTCTAGCCATATCGGCCTAGAAAATCGCAACTTTTCATTTTCCGTCGGAAAATGAAAAGTTTAACTCTAGGGGAGTTGGAAAATGAGCCTATTTTCTAAAAAAGTGGAGTGTTCCTTTAAGAAAGTTTGATTCTAAGGTAGCCTATAGTTCATGCCTAGAAAAGGTGTATCTTCAGTTAAGGTATACCTTTAGAGTCTTAATAGTGAGCTAAGAGACAACGTTATTGGGAAATCCAGCCCTGGTAACTTACTTTATGTAAAACCAACAGTTCTTTTTTACAGTGTGTACTCAATATTTGAGGGGATGCATCCCATCACTGATTTCGGCAGTAGTTAAAAATCATTTTTCTTTTGTCTGTCATATACAGGAGGAGAAGAATATTGCACATGGGAATATTTGCGCAAAGAATCTGCTGTTGGCCAGAGAGGGTGACCCTTCCTCTGATAACTTGCCCTTCATTAAACTGAGTGACCCTGGCATCAGCATGGCAATGCTGGGCAAAGAGGGTAATTATACTAAACACCTAGATGAATATCAAAACAATGAAGATCAATTTTACTCTTCTAGACTTCTAGAATAATTTGTATTTTAAAAGAATACTAGAGAGAATAATAGATTCTTTATTTAGCTCTCATTAGGAATTAATTGAAAATTCCCTTTTGGTGAGAACATGCAATAAATGTATAATGTATAATGTATGTTATAATGCATTATATCTTTTCATAAATAATTGTAAGCAAAGTATAAAAGCATCATAATATTTGCAGATTTCTTGTTACATCTGAAAATGGTTGTTTGTCATGTGTGTTAATGCATTATTTTATCTAAAGGTGCAGAAATTAATAGATGAGTATTATAATGTATTATAACTGTGGATATAGTTATTTATGAAAAGATATAATGCATTATAACATACATTATGAATACCTTTATAATGCATTATACATAAAGGCTGGTTGAATACCTTCATTGAGTTTTTTGCCCTCTGGATGCGTGCATTTGTCTAATTCTTGCTGAATACTAGCACAACTGTTCCAGAGGGCAAAAAACTCAATGAAGGTATTACACCATAACATGACTGTGTATAAAAGAAAAACATGCATATTACTGTGAATCCAGTGGTGTTGGACAGAATCCCATGGGTGGCCCCGGAGGTTCTGGATACACTTGAGATTGAAGTGGAGTGTGACAAGTGGAGTTTTGGAACAACGCTGTGGGAGATTTTCAACGGTGGAGAAGCTCCATTGCAGGGCCTGGACCTCATACAAGTACAGACACCTCACATGAATATACAATACACCATCATTAATTAAATACAGATTTTCTTTATGATGTTACACATTCTAGATAAAGATATACACAACATTTAAAAATTTGAGAGTTACACATATACTCAGGCAGTGTGACTCCACCATTATACTGTGGCTCAGTGGTCTCAAACTGCCGGCCCGCGGGCCATTTACGGCCCGCCCTCCCCCTCTACCCGGCCCGCAACTGATCTCAAAAATAAAACATAATCCGGCCCGCTAAATTATTATTATTATTATTATTATTATTCTCGAGTTGCTACCTGTCTGATATGCAAAGAAAAAGTCGCCGTTCTATGGGATCATTCACATATCGCGTCACATAAGCGGCCGAGCCGCATTCTCCTTCTTTCCAATGCGCTTTCGCTCCAGTGGCGTCTGTCGTTGCTATGCAACCATGAGCCGCGCTCTTAACCGCGTTGCTTCTGTTATGAGCGCGCTTGCCTAAATTACAGTAAAAGCACTCGACTTTAAGTCACGAGCGTCGATTTAAACCACCGAAACGCGTCTGATGCAGCCATTAAACGTTACCGATGCTCAAAAGGCATCTTGGACAAATGCGCTGCCAGGTGTCAGTCAAGAAACAGAATAGTGTACAAATGTATTCAGGGATTGTATTTGTTCAGTAGCCTACAGTGTTGGTCAGTGCAAAATTTTAATGTTATTTAAGCTAACATAAAGTAAGGGAAAATACTTCCACTAAATATTAAAAACTAATAATGTATGTAACAATGAGAGATTATTTTTTGGCAAAATAAAGTTGATATATATATATATATATATATATATATATCCAGTTTTTTGTTTATTTCTGACCCCTCCACACCACAAGTGTTGATGGTTTTGTTCCTAAATGACTATATTTTTTTTTATTCCATGCACCTTGTTGGATGTGAGAAGTTGCACCAGACTATTGCAATTAATAGTATATTAGTAGTATTATATTAGTAATAGTATTATATAATTATATTACACTCTGTAACAATGAGAGAGACACTGCTGTTTACATTTAGTATGGTAAATAAAATATTTATAGTATAGGTATAAAGATATTTTAGTAGGCAAATTTGATGTAAATGAGAAATAATGCAAAGGAAAGTAAATTTTCTGAAATGTTGCGCTTTCTTGCGCTTGAATGCTAATATGGCCCTCCTATGAGGTGTCAATCACAGAAACGGCCCCCCGCCAATTTGAGTTTGAGACCCCTGCTGTGGCTGAACAGCTGCTGTCCTTCTTTGTATCCAGAAGGAGCAGTTTTATGAGCACTTCTCAAACCTGCCTGCGCTGGAGTGGACCGAGCTGGCCGACCTGATCACTCAGTGTATGCAGTACCAACCTGAGCTCAGACCGTCCTGCCGGAGCATCATCCGACAACTTAACAGCCTCATCACTTCAGGTAACACACAGATGAACACCAGCTCTCTGCTCACAGTGGCCCTCATTTATGAAACAAACGTACGACAGAAAATTGAGCGTACGGTTGTTTCCACGCAGAATTTGGCATTTATCAATATGGAACGTGAGCGGTGACTACGATAAAATCTCACGTCAGGTCAGCTTGTGTACGAACGTTTTTGAATCAGCGGGAACTTGCGTGCAGCATAGTAAATCTGGTGGAGAATTGTTATGAGAAAATTTTGATTATTTTCTTGACCGACATTCACTCACTAACCGATCATTAACCATTAAACGACACGATTAAAATGTCAAATTAAATTTCTGCTTTATAATGAATTCCACTATAGCCTTATTTGTGTTTCAATTTATAATTTAATATATAATTTTACAGCTTATTTTTCATTCTTGTTCTGTCCTGAATAAAATACATTTTAAGGAGTGAAGAGGAGTACTTAAATAACCAAGTTTATATTTGTTAATGTTTGTAAGTTTTTTGTTTTATTTACTGGTATTTTCTTTTTAAATTAATTTTATTGTTTGCAATTACAAGGTTGAGGGGTGTTTTTAGAGTAAGATAAATTTCTTTTTCATGCGATTACTTCCTCTTCATGGCCGGGTTACGTTTCGCTGTGTCGTAAACTATAGGGCGAAGCTTCTAAAATTTGGGGCGTGATATTTAAATGACAACAGTTTTCAGCAGTCCAATTTATCAACGTTCAGTCATTCGTACGATAGGGTTGCCAGCATACGAATGTTTGATAAATCAGACCCGAGCCCTGTCGTATGATGATTTCTGCACTCGGATCTGCGCTCATTTCTACGTTAGATTGATAAATGAGGCCCAATAACTCTGATGTTTGTGATCTGCTCAGATCTGTGATCTGTCCTACTCTATGAAAGAAATAAAGTGGCAAATGGTCTTGACCCTTGGCTTTTAAGCTGGTTAGTGCCTCTTGAGTAAGATCACTTTCTTTTTCCCATATGAAACTGTTATTAGCCCTTTTACTCATGGTAAATCACTGTATGACAGCCTATCATGGCTTATTAATTTATTTCTACTATAACATAATATGTGTGTGAGAGTGTATATATATATATATATATATATATATATATATTGATAATGTTATTTAATCATTATTAGACAATTATTTTACGCTATTTAACCCTAACCCTCTACAAAAGTAACTAAAGCATTTAATAAAATGTAAATATTTAATATATTATTTAATAATGATTTTATTAGTAAGCGTTATTTATTGCTGTTTGACATTTAAAGGGACAGATCCAAAAATTAATATTTTGTCATCATTTTCTTACCCTCATGTTCCAAACCTGTATGAATTTCTTTCTTCTGTTGAACAGGAAAATATATTTTGAAGGATGTGGGTAAACAAACAGTTGATGGTAGCCATTGACTTCCATAGTAGGAAAAAAGTCAATGGTTACCGTCAACTGTTTGATTATCCACATTCCTTAAAATATCTTAAATATCTTAAACTATCCCTTTAATGGATATAATAAAATATTAAATATGTCATTAATTTACTTAACCAAATACATGCATTATTATTATTGTGTAATATTGATATTTATTTAATAATATTTATTTCCATTCATTTTAATTAAAAAGGTGATTGTTACTTTGAAATGTAGCTTTATATTGAGGGCCAAATGGCTGAATTACATGTCCTGTTTATAAAAAATTACTCCTACATCTGGGATAGATTTGTCCTAAAAATATGGGAACATTATGATCAGCCATCATGACAGTTCTAATCATCTGTCCGTAGATTACGAGATCCTTCATGCGACCGGCACTCTCCCCAAGAGCGATGGCTTCTGGAGAAGACCGAACATGTTCAAAAAGCAACAACAGGATGTTTTTGAGGAGAGATACCTGCGATTCATCTCTGTTCTGGGGAAGGTACAATGTAAAAAGCATACAGAAACATTCCACCGATAGAGGGCGCTGTTGTACATTTAATAACAGCTCTAGCCTGCAGCCTGTTGGAGCAAAGCCTAACAGTTAAGACAACCCTTAGGGCCAGTTGTTCAAAAAGTTTAATCTGGATCAAAAATATCTGGATTTGGAAATCCCATGTTTTGCTATCCAGGATCAGGTAATCCATCTTACTTTTGTGCTGGTTTTTCAAAGCAAAATTGGATTGGATCACCCTGATCCAGATACAGATGCACACTTTCTCAGATGACCAAATCTGGATTACTAGTGCTCTAGCTGTTTGGGGATTATTTTATTGCACCAAAATCTCTTTTTCTCTTTACAGTAGGTTACTGAAAGGCTAAAAATGTAGCCTAATGTCTATTTCTAATTTATTACTTTAACATTTAAACTAATCAAGAGCAAAATAAAAAAATGTGTGTGTATGTATATTACATGATAAAAATTTATTTTTGACCAGTTTTAAAGTTTTATTACATTTTTGTTCTTGAAATCCACCCTTCTGACGGGATCAGTATAATCCAGATTTTTTGGATCAAAGGTATCCCAATCTTACTAAAAAGAACTGAACAACACAAACTGATGATTTTATCCAAATGAACCCAGGGTTGGATTTTGTGATCTAATCTGAATTCAGAATCCTTTTTCCTTTTGAACAACCCATTTTCCAGATTTGATCCAATCCGATAGCCAAAATCCTATCAGATTACTTTTGAACAACTTGCCCTACGTGATAATAAGGCCTGGTTTCACAGACAGGGCTTAGCCTAAGCCAGGATTAGGCCTTAGTTCAATTAGGACATTTAAGTAGCTTTTATAAACGTAGAAAAAAAAAACATTACTGGTGTGCATCTTGAGACAAAACAATGGCACTGACATGGTTTTCGATATGTCATTGCTCGTTGCTTTCAGTTAAAACAGCTCAAACATGCATTTTAGTGCATGTTTAGCCTTGTCTGTGAAACCAGTGGTATGTGTTTTTAATGTATGTAATGGACTGTTGTAGATGGGTACTTTCAGTTGATACTTGACTGTTTAGACTAGTCTTACAAGTTAGGCCTACTAAAAGAAGTTTTTCCTCTTTCGTTTTAAGTCATTTAGTTAAGACTACTCATTACTTTTTAAAGTCAACATTATATAGATTGGTCTAATGTGAATCCAAAAAGTAAGACTGATTACCCCTTAGTTAGACTAGCTCTTAAGACACAGTCTTAACATAGTGCTGTTGTGGCAAAAATAAACAAATCACCAGACTCACTGTGTAAGAAACAAACTCGATCCAAATGTCTTTTAATGATTTATTTCTTGCAAGAAAGATCAGACAGTCATACAAGGAAGCTAGCAGAGTGAAAGATAGATAACAGCTTTTCTCTGTGGCTCTCATACCTCCTAATCTTCAAGGTTGAAACCTTATTCTCGCCCATATTAGGCCCACAAGCAGGAAAAAACTCTATGCCATCTGTCACATGACACTCAAAACTTCCTTATACAGCCCTCGTTTCTTATTTAAACATTTTGGCCTCCAGCCAAAAATAAAGACCCAAAGGTGAAATGTTTCTCTAACTAAAGCTTCACACATTCCATATAACACAAGGTTTAGTACCTCAGAATACATTTTAGCAGCATTTCAACCTTGCCAGTGTTTAGAGGAGACGTACAATCCTCAACAATTTTTAAAATTTCCACTACAGTGGCTAATACTGGCTATGTTTATGCAGCTGTCTGGCTAATATACTTCAATATCAATTTTCAATCAGAACTTTAAAGCATAAATGAAGATTGATGGGTTTTAACTGTTTCTGTGTGTGTGTTAGGGTAACTTTGGCAGTGTCGATCTTTGTCGTTATGATCCATGGGGTGATAACACTGGAGATCTGGTTGCTGTCAAAGAACTTCAGTCCAACAAACAAACCACCATGGCAGATTTCCAGAGAGAGATCCAGACCATCAGCTCCCTGCACTGTGACTATATTGTCAAATACAAGGGCATCTGCTACAGTGCAGGTCAGATTACCTTTGATAATTACTAATCAATTTCCAATCTGTCCAGCCTGCCCATTCCAACTTACCTTATTTTTGAACTCCTCACAGGTCGACTCAGCACAAAACTGGTGATGGAATATCTTCCGTATGGCAGTCTAATCGGATATATGGAGAAACACCGACAGAATGTGTGCACCCGCAAACTGTTGCTCTTTGCCTCACAAATCTGTAAGGTACATTCAGACTAACAAACACCAGAACAAATTTTTTAATTATATAACTGGTCGGATTAGCTCATTTGAATTTCTCTGTGGAACTTTACACATCTAACCAACAATGTAACATTCTTTTGTAGGGAATGGAATACTTGCAAAGTATGCGTTATGTTCACCGTGACCTAGCTGCTCGCAATGTCCTAGTCGCCAGTGACACTCTGGTGAAAATCGCTGACTTTGGGCTTACGAAGATCATCCCTGTGGATAAAGAATACTACCGTGTCACGCAGCCAGGAGAAAGCCCTATTTTCTGGTGACAATTTCATTAAGCTCTTGGGAATTCAGGCAGACAACACAATAACTGATTAGGGTAAACCTTTACAACACGAGTGCACTAATATGCATTCATTCGGTAACACTTCACTTAAAGCCATTATTTATAATGCATTATAAAATCATTTTTAATGCATTAATTATGCCTTGCAATGCACCTTATAATGCATTGTATGGTATCATGAATAATTGTAACCACAGTTATAATACATTATTAAATAAATGCATTAAATAATTATATTAATAATGCATTAAAAACATGACAAACAACCAATTTCAGATTTAACAAGGAATCTGCAAATATTATAATGCATTTTAACTTTGGTTATAATTACTTATGATGAGATTATAATGTACATTTATTAATTACTTTATAATGCATTATACATAAAGGCTTTAAAGTGTTACCATTAATTCTTATTCATATTAGACTATTTCACCCATAACCTTGAGCTAATGTATGACTCATTTGATTCTGATATGCTGATAATTGCGTGCAGTTCAAATTACCCATTTCATGCCACTGTGCACAGACCTCAAACATGGGTGTGGATGTCAATCCAATAACCATAACGACGCGTTACTTTATGAGTTAATAGTCACAGTTGTTAGGCAGGGAATGAAGCGCATGACGTTGGAATTCTTCAAAGAGATATTTAATAATCAACACAAACAGGAGAATAACTTGGAGCAAAACACAACCAAAACACCATAAACATAACATCAAAGCAAGACAAGGAACAGACTGAAACTAACAGAGGAGCTAACGAGACGAATTAACAAGAAACACCTGAACTAAATACCAATCAGAAACCATGGTGACAAACGAGCAGGGGACAGAGGGTGACTGAACAAACTAGAAGATTAACAAAGAAACTCAGACATGAACAGGATGGAGTTCAAAAAACAAACTCAAAACGTGACAGTGTCTCAACAAGTAAAGTCAAAACATATGATGATTCATTAAAACAGATGTCTGGAAGTTTGACCCATTGTGGTAATTAACACAGTAATTTACTTCATACTAGATGTTTTAACGGAATTAATCCATGATTAAACATTTAATTAATAGCAATTCATATATGACTTAATCTATTAATCGGATAGACTCTTTTATCATTGCTAATATGGCAAATATTAAAGGTGCCCTCGAATCAGAATTTGAATTTACCTCGGCATAGTTGAATAACAAGAGTTCAGTACATGGAAAAGACATACATTGAGTTTCAAACCCCATTGTTTCCTCCTTCTTATGTAAATCTCATTTGTTTAAAAGACTTCCGGAAAACACTCGGATCTCAACATAACACCGACTGTTACGTAACTGTCGGGATCATTAATATGTATGACCCCAATATTTGCATAATGACAGCCCATTCGACGCATTAGACAAGGAAAGGCAGTATTAACGGCTGGATCTGTGCACAGACAAGGTAAGCAAGCAAGAACAACAGCGAAAAATGGCAGATGGAGCAATAATAACTGACATGATCCATGATATCATGATATTTTTAGTGATATTTGTAAATTGTCTTTCTAAATGTTTCATTAGCATGTTGCTAATGTACTGTTAAATGTGGTTAAAGTTACCATCGTTTCTTACTGTATTTACGGAGACAAGAGCCATCGCTATTTTCATTTTTAAACACTTGCAGTCTGTATAATGCATATAAACACAACTTCATTCTTTATAAATCTCTCCAACAGTGTGTAATGTTAGCTTTAGCCACAGAGCATATAGCCTCAAACTCACACAGAATCAAACGTAACCATCTAAATAAATACTTTACTCACATAATTCGAAGCATGCATGCAGCATGCATGACGAACATCTTGTAAAGATCCATTTGAGGGTTATATTAGCTGTGTGAACTTTGTAAACGCGCTGTAATATAGTCGACAGCTCGTGTGGCAGAGGAAGCGCATCTCTTAAAGGGGCCGTGCTGAAAAAATCAGTGCATAGTTAATGATGCCCCAAAATAGGCAGTTAAAAAAATTAATTAAAAAAAATCTATGGGGTATTTTGAGCTGAAACTTCACAGACACATTCAGGGGACACCTAGGACTTATATTACATCTTGTAAAAAAACAGTCTAGGGCACCTTTAATGGATGTCTTAGTTCTTCATGAGTTATAGGCTACCGTACATTAACTCATTATCTGGGCATTAGTTAAGCATGAATTCATGCATATTAGTGCACCCGTATTGTGAAGTGTAACCCTGATTAGTATGCATTTAACCGAGCAGTGAACATAACACTGAATGTTAATGTTGTAATTGCACAAATACAGTATTATTTTTTTATTTTATTTTTTTACAAACCACAAGGCCAGTTCACACCGCAACAGACAATTTGTTGGGTTTTGTCTGATCAGGGCTGGATTTCCCGAATACTTCTTACAGTAACTCTATGTCGTTCTTAAATTATACCTTAAACTGTACCTTAGGGTTAATACGTGTTAAAATCTTAAAATATGTCAGTGCCATTGTTTTGTCTCAGGATGCACACCTGTAATGTTTTTTTCAGGTGTACGTTTATAAAAGACACTAAAATATCTTAATTGAACTAAGGCCTAATCCTTGCTTAGGCTAAGCCTTGTCTGTGAAACTGGGCCCTAGTGTTAAAATGCATAAAATGCAAAGATTCACTGCTAAATTCAAATGTGCTTTGGCGCTGAGCAAAAGACAGGCGCGCTCAGCACTTGTCACAACTATTCAGTGTTTTCAACCACGTCAGGTTTATTTTAGGTTTCAGACATTTAAATACACATTCGAATGAATTAGCCTACTAGGCTACATAAAAAAGACATATAGTTTCTTAAAATCAAATTTCATACACTGATGTCTATGGAAGCTGCAATAATAATCCTTTCAAAAAAAAAGAAAAACTATATAAACGTGATACCTACATATCTGTCAGCTGCATGGTGCGTCTCCAAGGAATTTAAATAATGTTCTAAAATAACCCTCACCTTAACCCTCTACTGCACATATGTTGATGGCACATGAAAAAAAAAATATTCCACATAATTTTTGGTTCATTTGGAAACATTTTATCGATAAAAAAAAAAAAGTTTCATAAAGAAAATTATCATCAAAATCAAATTTAAAAAAAAAAAAAATTCAAGAAATCATTAAGTAAAAAGGGAAAAACACTTGAAAGACATTGATATATTGAATTTGATACATGCATAGGTCTGTATCATGTAGTGTGCTATGCAATATAATGTACTTCATGTAATAAGATTTCACTCCATACAAAACTTCAAAAAGCACTTCTTCTCTGCTGTGAAATAGTGGTGTATATTACAATTTTTGCACATCACTTTGGGTGTTCCTGCACACCCAGGAACCCTGTATCTTCCCTTCTTATAACACATTGTTGCCAATGTGAGGTATTGTCCAAAACATCCTCGAAAAGTACCCCTTATTGCACAACGTTGCCCTGAGGCAACGAAAAGAGAAACTGAATTTCTGAACATGCAAAATAAAAATAAAAGCTCCTGTGACCATGTGTCAGAACAGGAAACAAGCACTCTTTAAATGGAGCTTGATAGTGATAGTGACACCCACACCTTACTGGACTGTTCGTTGGTACTTTCTCGACCTTTCTAATTGGTTGTAATCATTTAAAGAAAAATGTACAAAACATTTTAAAAAACATATGTATGTTTATAACACTATATTTAGTATTATATTACCTTTGCATCAAATTACAAAAACCTAGTTAACGCTGCTGTTTCAATACAGCGGCTATGGGAGTGACAGTAACACGACATCTTTCTCTCTTCTGACTGCTGTTATCAATCGCTCTCTATTTTTTTCCTCTTTTTGAAAGTTGTGAAAACACTATTGTGGAGTTTTTCTTTTGCTATTTGAGCAAATGGAAACACAAAAAATATATTTCATGTAATCTCTCATTCACCGCTATAGAGGGTATGCACGTGACGTCACCGTCAGCCGTTATGACTGTGGTCACGCCCACTGAGTGGCACAAAGACTGAGCGGCAGCATTGGTTTTCAACGTGAAATGCTGTGAAAAACACACAAAACTCATCCAAAACGGGAAAGAGCTTTGTGACTGACTGTAAAAATAGCTTTGACACAAAACCTGAGGTATATTTTCACAGACTGCCGAAAGCTACAGAAAAAAAGAAGCAAATGGATCGGTGCAATTCACAGAAACAGCTGGACTCCAGGCAGAGAAACATGTTTTGCAGTTATCGTTTTGTGCTGAAACGATGGTTTTTGCAGTAAAATCATACGCTATATATTGTATTGTTATATATTGTGTTGACAAATCATCAATTAAATATTTACCATCTTATATTCTGCATAATTGGGTGTTTTTAAATAAACACTGACAAAAGCTATACAAGTTTTAGGGCTGGACGATATGACAATATATATAACATTGATATAAGTGATTACTCTGATTTAGACCTAGCTATATTGTAGTTATATAAAATATTCACAGGCAGATTTGCTTTATGTGTTTCGCCGGTGTTGAAATCAGGCACATCTAAATGTCAGGAAACACGTGTCACATGTCAGTATCCATGGATTAGGTTCCTTTGACATGTTATAAGGAACACTTTCGAGTCCAACCTTTAGTGTAATCGTTTGTTTTACTCGCGTTTTCGCAGTTTCCCCTGTTAAATCCAGTCATGCAGCAGGTTCCCTTTCATGGGAACATCGACGCTGCGTAGTCGCTTTGGGAACGCCTCTGCGTGATTACGTCTTGAAGCACTTGTGTAATCGAACCAATAGTGTAACGGGACGTCAGAGCGGGTGACGTCACGGACCAGGAAACTATAAAGCACCCCTGAGAACAAAGAACGCTAGCTTCTGCGTCTTCAGCAAGCGCTCTGTGTATTGTGTGTCTTATTTGGTGTTGTCTGTCCGTTATACAGTTCGAAAATATCTCTTAGTCCGAGGGCAAGAGTATTTTCAGTCCACCAAGCACTTATATATATATATATATATTGAAAGACACGTTTATAGGAATATGGCGGCAGGACAAACAGGCAAGCAGCAGTTCATTCAGTGTGCTTCTCCCTGCCCTCGCTTCATCACGGGCGGGGATACACACGAGTTATGTGTAGCCTGTTTGGGAGTGGAGCATGCCCAGGCAGCTCTTGAGGGAGCTGTCTGTGTGCATTGCGAAAAGTTAACGCTCCGTACACTCCGTTCACGCCGGGCGTTCTTCGAGAAAGATAAAGAGGGCGCCGCGGCGAGTGTTCCCCAGGGATCGGGTCCCGCTGCTGCTGAGGCACAGCGGCGGCTGCATTCCTGGGGTTCACAGATGGATCTAGAGACGGGCCCAGCCCTATCTCGGCCCTCACCCGCCAGACCCAGTGTCTCTCCTTTGGTTGCGGAAGCACGCGCTGCGGTTTCTTCCCCCAGAGGAGAGGCACCAGCGCTTCACCTGTCTAGCTCTGAGGAGTTGGATGTGGTGAGCGTTGAAGCTGGAGAGGAGGACTCGCCATCCTCATCTCCAGCATATGAGGAGCTGCTGGAGGTTGTGACTAGGGCAGTGGCAAAACTTAATATCGAATGGCCAGCAGAAAAAAGCGAAGCGCGTCACAAAAGCAAACTGGATGAGCGCTTTCTCCCTGCCCGGTCACAGCCTCAGCGTCGGGGATTACCATTCTTTCCCGACCTCCACACCGAGGTGACGAGGTCGTGGAAAAAGCCAGCACAATATCGTGTATATAACCCTCAAACATCTATATATTCCAATATATTGGGGCTTAAACAACATGGCTATGGGACGATGCCTCGGGTCGAAGAGACGCTCGCGAGCTATCTCTCGCCCGAGTCTGCGTCGTCCCTAAAATCCCCGACGCTGCCCACCAGACCACTAAGAACAACATCAGCTCTGGTGGGCAAAGCATATGCCTCAGCAGGTCAGGCCGCAGCGTGTTTACACACAATGTCTGTCCTTCAAGCATATCAGGCTGACCTGCTGGGGGAGATCGATGAGAGCGGTGAGGCTAGCTTTGATGTGATTCAGGAACTTCGTAAAGCCACTGATCTATCTCTCCGTGCCACCAAGGAGACGGCAAAAACAATCGGTCGCTCTATGGCAGCCCTGGTGGCAACGGAGAGGCATTTATGGCTAAACTTATCAGACATCAGAGAAAGAGATAAGAGCGTCTTATTGGATGCGCCGCTGTCTCCCCTGGGCCTCTTCGGCGACTCTGTCACTTCGGTCGTCGAGAGGTTCCAGGAGGCAAAAAAGCAGTCAGCGGCCTTCCAGAAGTTCCTCCCTCGCCGCTCTCTCCCGTCCGAGGCTGCTGAGCGGGAGCAGCCTCGGGCGTCTAGCAGCTCCTCATCCGCGCAGAGAGCGCAACAAAAACAGAGTGTTGCTGCCCGTGCTCCCCCGCAAAGAGCTTGGGGACCGGGACGGGCAACACAGTCGAAGCCTTCCCGGGGTAGAACAGATCTGAGGACTGTTATTATCGCCAGGAAGGCTTCGAAGAAGTCCTGACGCCAGTGGCCCAGGACTTCCGAGGGTAGCCCCCTCCGGAGAGGGTCCTGTATTAAAATCTATAAAATTAACTCCTCTCCGGCACCCTCAAGGGGCCGTTCTGCCACCCCGTGTGCTTCAGGGCGCAGCGGTCCCCACCGACCCTCTGAGGGGGGTCGGCCAGCGCTTGATTCGGCTGCTCCCTGCCGGTACGCCGCTTCAGGGCACCGAGCCAAGTGCTCAAAAAACACCAGAGGCCAGTCTCGAGAGGCTGGTTCCCTTAATGAAATTTCTGGAGGAATGGAAACGTCTTCCCAACATTTCTCAATGGGTACTGCGTATGATAGAAAAGGGTTACAAAATACAATTCGGGTTTCGCCCGCCCCGGTTCAATGGGGTCCTCCCTACAGTGGTGGGCCCCCAGCAGTCTCTGGTTATGGAACAAGAAGTTATGACACTTTTGCAAAAAGGAGCTATAGAAAGGGTTCCTCCTCCCAGCAAACAGTCAGGGTTTTACAGCCGTTACTTCATCGTTCCGAAGAAGGATGGAGGGTTGCGTCCCATAATAGATTTACGTATGTTAAATCGCTCAGTACAAAAACTCAAGTTCAAGATGCTAACACTCAAACAGATCACCACTCAGATCAGGTCCGAGGACTGGTTTGTGACAATAGATCTGAAAGACGCTTACTTTCATGTGTCAATCCATCCTTCACATTGGAAGTACCTCAGGTTTGCTTTCGGGGGCGAAGCTTACCAATACAAGGTTCTTCCCTTTGGCCTATCTCTTTCACCCCGCACCTTCACGAAGTGCGTGGATGCAGCCCTGGCTCCTCTGAGACTCCAGGGCATCCGCATACTGAATTATATCGACGATTGGTTGATTTTAGCTCAATCAGAGCAACAGGCAGTTCTACATCGAGATGTAGTTCTGTCACACATGAGAAGGTTAGGGTTGAGACTCAATGCCAAGAAGAGTGTGCTTCTACCAGCTCAGACTACCAACTATCTAGGGGTAGTCTGGGATTCTACTACGATGCAGGCACGTCTGTCTCCTGCTCGGGTGAATTCCATTCTCTCAACCGTGAAAGGGGTGAAATTAGGCCAGTCACTCACTGTAAAACAGTTTCAGAGACTGTTGGGTCTGATGGCAGCGGCGTCCAACGTGATACCTTTTGGCCTGCTGCACATGAGACCCTTACAGTGGTGGCTCAGGACCAGGGGGTTTTCTCCGAGGGGAAATCCTCTCCGCATGATCAAAGTCACGCGGCGATGCCTTCGTGCTTTATCCATGTGGAAGAAGCCCTGGTTCCTGTCCCAGGGTCCTGTGTTGGGAGCTCCTTGTCGTCGCGTAATGCTAACGACGGACGCATCTCTCACAGGCTGGGGGGCGATCATGAGTGGTCGCTCAGCTCAGGGTCTTTGGGAGGACCATCATCGTTCTTGGCACATAAATCGGCTGGAAATGATGGCAGTATTTCGAGCACTCAAATACTTCCTCCCAGACCTGAGGGGCCACCATGTGTTGGTCCGTACAGACAACATGTCGGTGGTCTCATATATCAACCATCAGGGGGGTCTGAGGTCTCGTCAGTTGTACAAATTAGTCCTTCGGATCCTCCTGTGGTCCCAGGGGAAGCTCCTCTCCCTGAGAGCAGCTTACATCCCGGGGCATCAAAATGTGGGGGCAGACATCCTGTCGAGGCAGGGGCCGAGGCCCGGGGAATGGAGACTTCACCCCGAGGCGGTGGAGTTGATATGGAAAGAATTCGGTCGCGCAGAAGTCGACTTATTTGCCTCGAAAGAGACGTCTCACTGCCCGCTGTGGTACTCACTAACTCATCCATCCCCCCTGGGGTTGGATGCCATGGTACAGACGTGGCCGAGGCTGCGTCTGTATGCCTTTCCCCCGATTGCTCTGCTCCCCGGAGTTCTGGAGAGGGTTCGGCGGGACGGGGCCCGTCTCATATTGGTAGCCCCGTTCTGGCCAACCCGAGTATGGTTCACGGACCTAGTGTCCCTTCTAGACGGCTCCCCCATGGAGATTCCAATCAGGCAGGACCTTCTGTCTCAAGCGGGCGGCACAATAATTCATCCCCGCCCAGAGTTATGGAAACTGTGGGCTTGGCCTCTGAGGGGGCCGAGCTCATAGAATCTGGTCTCCCAACTGAGGTTGTGGAGACCATACTCCACTCCAGAGCTCCGTCCACGAGAAAACTATATGCATACAAGTGGAAGCTGTTCGCTACTTGGTGTAGCCAGTCTCAAGTGGACCCGTTCCACTCTTCTATCAGTCACATACTGCAATTTCTCCAAGAAAAATTCTCGGATGGCCTAACTCCTTCTACATTAAAGGTCTATATAGCAGCAATCTCCGCTTATCACTCTCCTTTGGAGGGTGTTTCTGTGGGAAGAAACCCACTAGTCATACGTTTTCTCCGTGGCACCCAGAGGCTGAGGCCGGCTGTACGTACAAAAACTCCATCCTGGGACTTAGCTATTGTACTCGAAGGGCTGTCTGCGGCTCCCTTTGAACCTTTGGAGGAAGTACATGAGAGGTTCCTCACGCTAAAAACCGTATTTCTGCTGGCTATTACATCTCTTAAAAGAATTGGAGACCTTCAGGCACTTTCAGTTGCTCCTTCATGCTTAGACTTTGCGCCTGGAATGGTCAAAGCTTTCTTGCATCCTAGACCTGGGTATATACCCAAGGTCCCTACTCATGTCCCAGGGCCTATTGTACTGCAGGCCTTTTATCCTCCACCTTTCACGAATGAGGATCAGGAAAAACTAAATCTGCTCTGCCCAGTGAGGGCTTTAGACACCTATGTCCACAGAGCTGCCCTGTGGCGAAAAACAGAACAGCTGTTTATATGTTACGGGTCCCCTAACAAGGGAGGTCCTGCGTCTAAGCAGAGAATGAGCAAGTGGGTGGTCGAGGCCATCTCTCTTGCTTATAAGTCATCCGGACAGCCCTCGCCTTTGGCCGTCCGGGCACACTCTACCAGGGGTATGGCTGCCTCAAAGGCTCTGATTTCGGGGGTTCCCCTCAATGATATCTGCGATGCTGCTGGGTGGTCATCTCATCATACCTTCGTTAGATTCTACAACCTTGACTTGGGCTCCACTCCAGGGTCCTCAGTACTGTCATCCTAAAAGGTGATTCAGACAGGCATTTGGTCTTATGGCCTAGTTGGGATAGCGTTCCCAAAGCGACTACGCAGCGTCGATGTTCCCATGAAAGGGAACGTCTCGGGTTACGTTTGTAACCCTGGTTCCCTGAATAAGGGAACGAGACGCTGCGTAGCTTAGCCATACTCCCTGCACGCCTGTGAGCGCTTGCTTCATCCGTATCAGAAGCTAGCGTTCTTTGTTCTCAGGGGTGCTTTATAGTTTCCTGGTCCGTGACGTCACCCGCTCTGACGTCCCGTTACACTATTGGTTCGATTACACAAGTGCTTCAAGACGTAATCACGCAGAGGCGTTCCCAAAGCGACTACGCAGCGTCTCGTTCCCTTATTCAGGGAACCAGGGTTACAAACGTAACCCGAGACGTTCTTTTGCCACTCAGTCCAGCTGAGGGAGCGCGTTCTGGCGGGAAAGTGACGTCAGTGCATACCCTCTATAGAATTTTATACAACTATGATGACTTCAGCTTCTAAGAAACCTGGAAATGTGAAAAGGGTCTATTGAAGATGCTGTCCTGGAATTAGAAGTGTGTCTGTCAGTTCAGTGTAAATTGGCCTCAAGACTTTACAAAAAACCACCTTGTGGTAACAGATGGAATAAAATGACTTTTTTAATTGCTCTTCTTAATTTTTTTTTGTGACTTTTTTAATTGCTCTTCTGTTTTTGCTTGTTATACATTTTTTTTATATATTTCTGTCCTGTTCAGGTATGCACCTGAATCCATTTCAGAACTGAAATTCTCCCACAAGTCAGACGTATGGAGTTTCGGCATTGTTCTACATGAGCTCTTCTCTTACTGTGACATCAGTCGTAATCCCAAAAGGGTGAGTGAATGAAACTCCATATAACAGTGCCACTACAGTATGAGTACGGTCACAAGTGAGATATTGGATGAATGAATGTCACCGTGAGCTTCAATGGCCCTTTTGATGTTTACTTTCAAACACTCACAAAAACTCAAATCAAAATTCTGTCATCATCGACTCACTGGATGTTGTTCCAAATCTTTTAATGTTTTCACTTCATAAACCTGCTTTATTATAAATCATTTCATGCAGTTGTGTATCCAGAAGATTGGAAGTTATGTCCAGAGTCCATCCATGGCCATCCATCTTCTTAATCTTCTCAAGGATAACTGGAGGTTACCGGCACCACCTCAGTGTCCACCAAAGGTAAAAATTAACATTTGTATGGGTCACGGTAACCAATCAAATTTTTGTTCCATTGTTTTGTGTGTGTGTGTGTGTGTGTGTGTGTGTCAGAATCAGAAGGAGCCTGTCTTCTTTTACACACACACACACACACACACACACACACACAAACAGGCGCACCTATCTTAGTGGGGTCTCTCCATAGGCGTAATGGTTTTTATACTGTACAAACCGTACTTCCTATCCCCCTACCCTACCCCTATCCCTAAACCTAACCATCACAGGAAACATTCTGCATTTTTACATTTTCAAAAAAACATCTTTTAGTATGTTTATTAATCCATTTCCCTCGTGGGGACCGCTGGCTGGACCCCACAATGTAGGTGATCTCAGGTTTTTATTACATTGTGGGGCCATTTGGTCCCCACGATGTAATATAAACAAGAACACACACACACACACACACACACACACACAAACGGTGAACATAACAAGACACAGGTGGGACTAATCAGTAGCTTAGGCAACTAACCAGGGAGGAATCTGTAACAAAGAAGACAGGAACTAAACTGAAAGGAAACACAGGAAACATAAGCACATGAATGAAAACACCTGACACTAATGTAGTTAATGCTAACAAATGAAACTTGTCGTAAAGTGGTACCGATTTTTTTTCTTTCTTTCTTTTTTTCAGGTGCACAATATTATGATTCAGTGTTGGGAGTTCAACAGCGAGGACAGACCAAGCTTCTCCTCTCTACAGGACCTGATTGAGAATAGCCTGTTAGATGAGAGAGAGGGATGTAAGGGATAAAGTCAGAGTTACCCTAAGCAGATCACTGTATTTTCAATATGTATATTTGAAATATAATTGAGTAATTTTAGGACATATTCTTTTAGCCTTTTACTGTTAAGTTACATTTTAAATGTTGAACTTCAAAGATGCAGCAGATCAGCTGCTGCTTGTATATTAGCAGTTAAGTTTTTTTAAAGTACATTTATAGAGCTAGCACTACCACTTTAATGATATTCCTTCATAAAATACTTTGGATTTCCTCTGTCATCACAAAGATATAGTCATAGGCGTCACTTTTTTATTGTTGTGATTTTATTTTGCCATTGTGTGCAGTGATGGTATCCAATCAAGAGCAGTAAAAAAGCAAGCCGATTGTTCCTGTATATTTTAAACTAATCAAAAGTGAAATGACATGTCATATATCAAATGAATATCAGATGTTTCTGGAGTGAATGTATAAAGCAGTATCTTTTCATGTCTTGTAATTTTCCATTGTGGTTAGACAGTTCCCTATAAACAAGCAGCATGTTTTTTTTTATCACACAAGGTGTTAAGTCAGTGGCGTGCATAGACCTCCGCGAGGGCAAGGGCGCAATTGCAACTGACTTGGTGTCTCTAATGAGACATCTCTCAAAAACTTCACACACACACACACACACACACACACACAAAGACACTATATATGGTTATCGTTCTTTATACACACATGCACACACACACGTTTGTTTTTTTTAATTGTGGGGACATTCCATAGGTGTAATGAAAGCACTCAAAGCATGCATCATGGACGGATGCCAGGCAACACTTCATGCACTCAGAATTTGTCTGAGAGTCAAGCTACTTGCATAACCTGAAATGAGCTATATTTTCCCCATAATCATGTGTAACTTGCTCAAGTGACTACAGTAATAAAGAGTTATGATTTGTTCAGATTACACTTTCCCAGCTATTACAATGAATGAGGCTTTCAAGCTTCAGCAGAAAAAATGAAAAAGCACCCTAAAAGTATCATAAAAGTCCTTATGACTTGTTTTATATCTTCTGAAATGGACCAAAATGCCAGTAAGTTAAACCCGAGAACCAAATAAGGCCAATTCGTGAACAAATCACTAGCTTGTGAATCGGATCAACCTATAAATTGAAAAGATTTGACTCAAAAGAACAATTAATTTGCGAATCCCAAGTTGACAACTTCCCTAATGAATGGAATGCATTTGAACAATCGGTGCACTACGTTAATTTGTCAAAAGTACACATTTTATAGCCTACTCTTAAACAATACCTGCTTTTGGCTACAACTGTGCAACTAAGTGCCTACTTCGTGAGTCTTGCACTAAATAGCATCTCTTACAAAAATAAGTATACTTCAAGTTCATGTTAAATATACCAAAGTAAAGTTCAAGTATATATTTTTTAAATATATTAATATCAATATACTAGTTGTATATTTGTAAGTGTACTATTTCAATATACTTGGGACTAAATTGGCACACTTTTAAGTATATAAAAGTATACTTTAAGTGTAACAGTAGTAAACTTTGAGTACACAACTAGTTTACAACTACATTTTTCATTTGTTCTGCATCTGACTCCGCCCACACTGCTGAGAGCGACGGTTAGATGAATATGTAAATATGTGCCATGCACTTTCTTCTCAGTAACAAAATAAACACAACAAAAATTAGAAAACAGCAAGCATTTAGTATAGAGAGCATAAGAAAAGCGTCTAATCATAATAGCATGGTAATGTTAGCACGAGCTCTGCAAAGTAGCACTCCAGTCACGTCTTCATATAGCACTTTATTTAATAGATTGCTTAAAATCAAGCAGCTTTACAGTATCAAACATGAAAAACAGTGTCAGTGCCTCATTTTTTTTTCAAGCACAACTTCATTTTGTACTATAAAGCGGCTATCCAGTGTGTTCATGTTTTTTTACCCGCGGAAATCTTACCTCGACGAACTCAAACACACGAAATGAGTTAAAGACGAGTCCCACTAGAGTGAAGGCGGAGCCTCGGCGCACACCTCCTATTACGTTATCGTCACTGACCAATGGTATTACGATGGTGTTTTGCAGCTGGAGCGAACTTTTCCTGAAAGTTCGCTTTGGCAAGCCGTTTCGAACTTCCAAAAAGAACACAAAACGAACTTCGTTTTGGCCTGATTTTGTTCGAAATGACGTCACATCAGTTCGTTCTTTGATTTCGTTTGAAGTATACGGGGCCTTTAGGTTCTAGTATTTATGTTTTAGATACTAGTATGTATTATTAGATACTAGTACTTAGTCATTAGATTCTATTTCTTATTTTTTAGATAATCGTACCTATTAAATAGATACTAGTATTTATTTATTAATATTTATTAATTAGATACTAGTTCTTATTTATTAGATAGTAGTACTTATTCATTACATATTAGTACCTATTAAATAGATACTAGTACTTATTTAATAAATAATAGTAGTTATTTATTAGGTACTAGTACTTATTTATTAAACACTAATATCTTTTTTAATTGTAGTAACATTTCTTATCTTACCAGTCACAACTGCTTTTTTACTCATCTTATATTATGACTAGTCAGAATGGCCACTTTATAGCTCAATTAAAAATCTTACTAGTATAATAAAAAAAATCTTACTAGTAACATTTGGAATAAATACTAGTATCTAATAAATGCATTCTAGTATCTAGTAATAGGTAGCCTACTAGTATCTAAAAAAATAAGTACTAGTACCTAATGAATAACTACTAATATCTAATAAATACATACTAGTCACAATTGGCATACATACTAGTCAGAACTGAATAGTTGATATCTGAATGACAGATCCCCATAGAAGTCAATGGCAAAAAATTTAAATGTGTTACTAGTATCATTAGAATAGTTACTAGTCACTACCAAAATAAGTACTAGTATATAATGAATACTAGTATCTAATAAATAAATACTAGTACCATGTAATGATTAAGCACTAGTATCTAACGAATGAGTACCAGCAGTCTCTAATGCTTAAGTACTAGTATCTAATGAATAAGTACTAGTATCTTTTCAAAAGGTACTAGTATCTAAAGAATACGCACTAGTAGCTAATGAATAAGTAGTACTTAATGGAATAGACACATCAAAAAAATAAGAACTAGTAGCATGAAAATAGATACTAGTACGGTTTAAGGATTAAATGTTAAAACAGCTTGCCATAAAGAATACTTAGAATACTTATACTTGTAAGTATATCTCAATCAAAAGATAGATACAGATATAAAAGATACAGGCCATAGACCAAATATACTTTTCTGTCAGTATAAGTCAAGTATACTTACACTATATGTGTATTTTTAAGTATATTTCTGAGAAGTACATAAAAAGTAGACTGAAAGAATACTTTATTTTTTTTAAAAAAAGAGGTTAGTTTAAAAGTTTAAATAGTTTAAAAGAAGTATACTAATAGCATACTTGAATACACTTTTTTTTTTTTGTACGGGATCCAACGCTACTTGCACATAGTTCACCTTTTGACATGACCGAGTTCGAATAAACCTTTTCCTTCAGCCAAAATTAATGTCACACCCTGCTAAACAATTTAGAGAGAAGAGCTTTATAGAACTGAATTCAATATGGAGGAGTGAAATAAAGATTTGTGCATTTAATCTGATGAACTATTATTGTAATGGAACAATAAACCTGCTTTCTGCTATTGATGCCTATTATGAGCTAAATTGTTCACTGGGAACAAAGAGTTGCCCCCCCCCCCCCCCATGTAACTTAAACTGGGGAGTGAAATTCTTGATGTGTTTAAGTAGTTAAATGCTTGACTTGATTTTCTAAAAGACCATTCATGCTCAAGTGTTAAAGGGTTAGTTCACTCAAAAATCATTAATTACTCAGGCTCATGTTATTCCATACCCGTAAGACCTTCGTTCATCTTTGAACACAAATTAAGATATTTTTGATGAAATCCAAGGGAATCTAACTCCTCAGCAATTTAACCTAAAATAAAATATTTTTAAAATACTGAGCCGGCGTTCTGACGTATAACCTGGAAGCGCTGAACGTCAACAGCATAGGAGAATGACACAGAAGAGAAGATATTGTTGAATAAAGTCATTATTTTTTTTTGTTTTTGCGTACAAAACATATTCTCGTCGTCATCGCTTCATAACATTAAGGTTGAACCACTGTAGTCACTTGGACTATTTTAACGATGCCTTTAGTACCTTAAATCGATGATTAAATACTGATTGTAATAGATAACTGATAATTATGATGTCAATTTTTTCAGTATTCCACCCAAGAAAGACAAAATAGAAGATTGTGTGCCAAGTATGAAAAAAATGACAAAAATGCTATAAAGAACATAAGTTGTTTTAATTAGATTTACTTGCTAACTATTGGCATGGATGTAAGGTAAGAAAGTTAGTAATTAAGTTAGTAAAAAATAAATTATTGCTAAAAATAAAAAAATAACAGTATAATAAAAATTAGGCTAAATCACAGACAGCACAAAGAAACACTTATAAATTAGGGTAATGAGGGAAAAAGAAGAAACCAAATATTTTCAAAGGTTTGATATATTGGGAATCTGCAACACATCAAAAAAACAAAAATCCCCATATTTTACCATCTTTGATGGTTCTTCAGTGCTTTGTAATGTATCCAGTCTTCACAGATAAAAATAAAGATACCTTTATGGAGTCTGACACAAGTACGTTTGGCTCAAGTAAGTCAAGAAAAATATGCAAATAAAAGCATTCAGCTCATATTTCCTGCTGTTATTTCCTGGTTTCTTGCAGTCGCAAATGTAACAAAAGCACCTGGAGAAATGTATCAGATTAACATTAAGATTCTCCTCAAAACTAATCAGTAAGAGCTTTACTGCCAAGTAAAAAGTAACAAGTAAAACACAATATACTTAAATATTCCAAAAAAGCAGAACCATCCCAAAACTTATAATTAGCCCACAAGTAGGCCTATTTGCACTTTGTTACAGTACATCACTGTACTTCTTAAAACATTCAGAGGTGTAAAAACCTTCATTTGCAGCAGTCATTTAATGCATAGACTGTGTGTGCAAGTGAATGGCCCTTTATACACTTAATTAACTATCCTGAGAAAATTCGATTTAAATTTTAATTCACGCATAAAAACCATGAAGACTACAACTACTACTGCTGAGAAAGGAATCAGCCACCCTTTTCATTTCAGATAAAGTGCAATACACCACATCTTTTATCTGAGAAGTGACATTGGTAAAACCCAGTGTAGAAAAAAAAGTTAATTCATATAAAAACATTCAATTAAAAATAAACTTGATCACATCAACTCCAGCCAGCTATTATATTTCCCTTTAAAATTAATCACACACCCTGTTCTTTTGTTTATAGGCTTCTCTAAAATGCAGACTTTGTCTTTCCACATTGCAAATGTGGGTTTTGTATTTCGTTCCACATCACAAAAATCATGTGCGGCAGAAATCTGTGGACTAAAATGATTTCTCTGTAATAGCAAGGGTGAAATTTGTCGACGTCCCCAGCTGGGACATTCAGACCAGCAGTTCTTACACCAAAGTGGAATGTAGGTTTGAGGCCAGCCTTTTCCAAACACATTCCCATGTAAACATCATCAATGGGCAACACAGTTACAGAGTGAGACATTTTGTAGATTGTTCTGGCCGTGAAGCCGGAGAGAAGAAAGCCTCCTCCACCACAGTACGGAGGATAGCTCTCAGACTCCTGAACCTGCACCGGGATATAGTATTTACTTGAGGAGTGTCTAATAGGCCCTACGTTCTGGATGAGGTGCCCGGTAAAGAGATGTTTGCCTCCATCATTGTCCTCTTGACCTTGAAGATACTCAACCATGTTAAACGTATTGGCAAAGATGTCATCGTCCCCGTTTAAGAGAAATCTAGCATTTGGGCACCATCTTTCCATCCACTCTAAGAAAAGAATCTGCTTCAATGTGAGGTTAAAGAACGAATCATTGAAGTCCCACTGCAAAATGTCCTTGTTCTCATTGTTCTCCAGCCTCAACAGCTTATTCAACCTGCGCTTCTCATAGCCAGTTTTTGTTGTTCCGATTATGAAGACCCTACGGATCCACACACCTTTGTACAGTCTTTCCTCAGCCCATGTTTTCCGCAGGACTTCTCGTCGATCGTAGTTTTCTGGAGAACTCTTGATGACCAGCAGAAGAAAGACATCTGCAGAGTTCAGGGGTCCGCCACACTTGTCAGGCTGGTCAAGCAGCATGGGAAAATTCCTACAGTGTCGGTAAAGCAGGAAATCTTGGATATGACCTGGCAGAGTAGAAAATCCAGTCACATTATAAGCAGACGTATTCTGTTGACATTGTGAAAACAAAGGCTGGGGAGTTTCGGATCTGAGCAAATCGGTTTGATGACGGAGCATCTCATGTGTGTCTTTGCTATTCAGTGTCACGTCGTCTTCAGTGTCATATTTGTTGATGAAAATGAAGAGGCACACGACACCTGTGAGGATTAACGCTATTGTCTCGTTTCTCTTGCTCATCTTCATACCTGTTTAAGAACAGAGACACAATTCACAGTGTGAGCACAAAAGTTCACTCAATAAGGATTTTTCAGACCTGGTCACAATTCAAGGCTGTACTCTAAAAAAAAATGGTGCTATTTAGTAATAAAAGTGTGTCTTTGGCTCGCAATCATAGGGGAACCACTTAATTAGATAAACAGTTATGCTTTTTTCGTAAGTTGAATACGAAAGGCGTAGGATGTAGCATAAGCGTTTTAAACTGCGAGAGGCGTTACACTTTCTTTGTAATATGGAAGGCGGTCTGGCAGAAGCTAGATATTTTACTTTACAAGTTGTTAAATATGGATATTTTTCTTACACAAATGCATCGCTTCGCTTCAGAAGGCCTTTATTAACCCCCCGGAGCCGTGTGGAATATGTTTATGATGGATGGATGCATTCTCTTGAGCTTCACACTCGTTGGTCCCGCTCACTGCCATTATAAAGCTTAGATGTGTCAGGATATTTATTAATATAACTCCGACTGTGTTTAATGCAAAGAAAACAAGTTTATATTATTTTTAAACAACACAATACAATATATATAACTGTAACTAGTTACATTTAGACTACATTCACACCTTTTCCATTAAGCGACAATAGTTGACCCCTTAAATTGATTTTCTATTGTTTTTTTTGTTTTGTTTTTACCTTAATACCTTTTTAAAATAAATAATGTTATAAAAAGTAGGGCTGCACGATTAATCGGACGATTAGAAAAAAAAAACATTGAAATCGCACTTAAACAATTTGGCTTAGTGCGATTATGAAATCGCAAAGCAGCGATTATTTTTTTATGCGCGGCTTATCAATGAACTATGGCTGCAAATGCTAATCCATCTGAAAGCACTGAGAGTTTGAATTGCTTATAATGTGCATTTGAAAAAACAACACGCGTCAAAACATCTTTCCAGACATGAGAAGCATTTATTAACATCTTGTCCAACAAAAGACAACATTTAATAACATTTTTACTCCAAACTCACTTCATAACGACAGTTGAGCGTCCTTCTGTGAGATGATGTGGCTTCTTACACAGAATAAGGCAGTCGTGTGTTTATTATCAAAACATTTCAGTCATGTTTAATCAATCAAAACGTTTCAATCTTCTGTTTATTCAGCTACAGCTATAGTATGGGATTTCCTGGAATGACGCGTGTTCTACTTCGGCAGCAGGGCATATTTGCAGTTTCTGCACAAGAGCGCCCTCTGGCTTTCAGATGAAGAAGCATTTACTACTGATCACAGAACCGTACAGCTCTGACAAGCTGCGCATAAAATAATCGCAGCTTTTGCCAAATCGCGATAAATCGTGCAGCCCTAATAAAAAGGTTCAATAGAGAAATATGCAATGATGGTAAAAACGAAGTGATACTTTTAAATATTAAACTAAAACCACCAGTAGGTGGCGCTAAGTCACTGTCTTAGTGAGTGAGTCATAGAGTCATTCATTCATTCAGTAACGAAGCAAGTGGCTATATTTGTGAATGAGTCATTGAATCATTTACTCATACGATTCGTTCAGAGCGCAGATTCATTCCTGAATCACCGCTGCGTGTTGCAGTTGTTGTGCCGAATTTTCTTGGAACTATTATTTCGTTGCAAAATCGAGAAAACAACACTGACAATACTCTGTTTAGAATTGTATTGGGGGGATGCATTCTTGCTCGTATATTATCAACGTTAAAAACAAGAACTCGCAGGGTTTTTGTATCGAAGAGAGTCGATCTCTATGCACAGTGTCTACAGGCTATTTGTTCTTCATGCTAGTAAGTGCTAAATCCCCACTTTTATAATGTACATTCTCAGGAATGGCAGTAATGTAGCAATACATTTTGCCTGTTAGTGCTCGGTTTTAATGTTATTTTAAGTTGGGGTAGAATGAAATGAATGGCAAAACTCAGCATTTTGTTCGCGTACCCCCTCTTGTCATCTCATGTAGGCCAACCCCAGTTTGAGAACCATTGGACTAAATAACGCCACTTTAATTTTGAGGTAGGCCCAGGGGCGGCGCTAGGGGTGGGCTAAGGGGGCTAGAGTTTTTTCAAAAACCCCGGATCTTTCAGGTTTGAGGTTTCTTAAAGGTGCTAAAGAGGATGTTTTGTTTTATACATTTTTGCAATATTACTTGAAACTGTCTTTACTAACTGATAAAAGACTATTTATTAGGTGCACTGAAAGGAATAATATTTATATACATCATCTGTGCACGAGGTAGGGCCTTAAAAACATCAGCCAATCGCGTAAACGATTGGCCCTCTGGCTTGTCAATCGCTGCCGTGACGTTCCTTGTGAGAGACGTGCGCGGATTGGCCCTCTGGCTTGTCAATCACTGCCATGACGTTCCTTGTGAGAGACGAGCGCGGCTGCACACTCTACAGGCGCCGCATGCAATGTTTTTGTCCGGAGACAGGAGTAACAACTGCAGATTATGAGTTACCTGCGGTGAGTCCGACATAATGAATCCACTAACACAACACAGCGAATGCCGGTGGTAAAACACTCGTGTTCCAATACGAGTGTTTACGAGTTTTGGGAGGCGTTCCTTCGAAGGAGGGGGGTTGTTCTTACGCATGCGCTCATTTAAAAAACTCAGTAACAGTCTTTGGATTCTCAGTCGACGAAAAAATCCTCTCTATCACCTTTAACAGTGCAGTCAAAATATCATTTTTCTAATCTCTCTTAAAATATGTTAAACAGTTCAATATCGCTTTTCTGCAGTATACACCGATACTGGCAGCGCTTTCTCTCTCTTCTCTCCAACAGCGAGTTCACACACACCCCAGTTGAACACAGACACGCCTCCTGTCACTCACTCAGATCAGCGACAGGCTTTGAGACTCTCGTTCAGTCCGGTTGAAGGGTTTTTGTTATGATATAACAACTGATATGACAACTTTAGCAGATTTGTCAGCTAAACATTCATTCACTGTTTCCCATTAATTACCCTATGCCGCCATTGTTTCATAATGAACCGAAAATTTAAAACATAGCCTACATTAATGGTCTCTAACGTTGTATTTTGCCAACGAACTAAAATCAAAACCGTGATATGGCTTTGTGCCTTTATAAAACAGAAAAAATACAGCGATAAAGTATATATACAGTCTGTTTGTGCTGCGTGTTTTAAAGAGAAGTGCGCACATTTGCTCACGCGATCAGCTGGTGATCTGGTGATCAAAATAATAGCTTAAGGGTTTATCTCTTGCAAGTGAAGAAATTGGTACAAAAGTATTGTAATTTCCCTATACTGTATTGTAAAGTAACTACTTATAAAATTTTAATTTATTTTACAGTGCATTTGTTACAATATATGGATATTACTGTCATATGAATCATTGGCGCCGATTTATTTTTCTGCCGGTGGGTGCCCAGTGCCCCACATCACCCCCCCACCCCCCATTTTTTTGTTAATAGAGTCAGAATATAATTTTTGTTAATAGAGTCAGAAGTCCAGACGTGGTCTAATTATCAGTGGTTCGAATCTGCCCTCATATCGTTTTTTCCCTCATAAAGTTCAAAGAAGTTCATTAATGTTTGTATATCAAGAGCAAGGACATGTCTGTGTGCATTTTGTTAGTGATTTCCCTGGAAAGAAGAGTCAAGCGATAGATTGACGCGTATGTCAGAAGACTAACTTACACGAGCCACACCGCATGCTTTCAAAAACAACTCGTTTCAGCGCTAGTTCGCATCTTATTTAACTCAAATCAACGTCAACTTGATGTTTTATTTGCATTATATCCGTGCAGCAATATGACAATTTCGACCCAAAAGCACATTCTTTTCACGAGTCATGCTCTCGCTGATATCTGATGCAAGGAGAGTTTGAGCGCGCGCATGTTTCTGATCGAGAGCAGAACCATTTGTGCTCGCGCATCACTTGGATGCGCTCTCGACGTTTGCCATTAAAATATCGCCATAGAAACGGCCTTAAATAAACTATAAAAAAGGGTAAAGATCGTATCTGAAAGCTCCAATTGATTTTCTATTGGTTAAAATCAATGGAGAATATCTCGTATTTTTCCGTGCTCTTTTTCCGAGCACCCACGGGATCGGCGCCTATGATATGAATAATTATAAACGCCTAAATCATATTATAATATTATTGTAATAATTGTTTGGCATCCTAAAAAACCAGTGTCAATGTAATGTAGACTAAGACTCTATAACAACTAAAAAGATGTTTGAGCCCTCTTTAATGTCCGGGTACAAATCAATGCTGTTTCTTTGTTCAAACTGCACACTGTACATTGGCTTAAGCTCTCAGTTTTGAGCTCTCAAAGTGCACCAAATTGATGCATTTCACCTTAAAATGTACAAAATTTTCACGAATGCCCCGGAGCCCCCTAGAGGAGGTACGCCCAACAAAGTTTTGCAAATTCTGGTTTGAGAAGGGATGGATTGCAGAAATTGCAAAGGAGGAAGAAAGGACCAAAGTTGTTCTATTTCAGTGACTCTCTCAAAACGTTAATTCTTTTGTCAGTTAATGTCAATATCATGGCAACCGTAGTTTTAATAGTTTCTCTCATTTACAAAACTGTTTCGTTCAATTTTACATACAATATATGCGAGAATCATACCATAAAACCAATGAAGAATAATCAAATTAAGCTATAAAACAGTAACAGTAGCAGCATACACAAATCTTGTCGTCGCTTTAGGTTAATTTTCACGGCAACGAGCGAAAAGCAAAATTATTTAACCGCATTTAAAATTAAGTTAATTCCTAAAACCTACATTTGAGGAAAGAAAAACACAGATTAAATTGTTTAGTGATCTAAACGAACCAGATAGAAAACATATTTTATCTTACCTGACCTTTTAGCTTCTTCGGATAACATCAACACAAGTAAGTCTATTTAAGGTTTCGTTTATGTCAAAATGCGATTTAACAACCACCCCACCCTGTATTCACTGCTCAAACTCTCTCTCCTCTTAATGAGGTAATCTACACGAGCCTCTGTAGTTCAGCTGTCTCTAGAGGAAAAACTGAAAGGATAAACAGCCAGAGAGGCAGTCTCTCAAAACCTGGTGTGCTGCCTACATAGACAGCATGAGGAACAATGCTATCAAGGTAGCCAGCTTAATGGGCGATCATTTGTAAAAAGTAAATAAATAAAAATAAATAAATAAATACATAAAAATGTATAGCTAATGTATCAATTTAACACACAATACATGCTAGAGTCATACCATAAAACTCAATTATTAACTAAAGGGTTAGTTCTCCCAAAAATGAATGCTGTTCCAAACAAGTAAGACCTGCATTCATCTTTGGAACACAAATTAAGATATTTTTGATAAAAACTGAGAGCTTCATAACATTAAAGGGATAGTTCATCCAAAAATGAAAATGTGATGTTTATCTCCTTACCCCCAGCGCATCCAAGATGTAGGTGACTTTGTTTCTTCAGTAGAACACAAATGATGATTTTTAACTCCAACCGCTGCCATCTGTCAGTCAAATAATGCTAGTTAATGGGAACTTCTGCTATAAGAGTAAATAAAACTTGCTTAGACAAATCCAAATGAAACCCTGCGGCTCATGACGACACTTTGATGTCCTAAGACACGAAACGATCGGTTTGTGCGAGAAAACGAACAGTATTTATATAATTTTTTACCTCTAATACACCACTTTGTCCAACCACGTTCAGCACTCGGTTAGTGAGGTCTGATCGCGCTCTGACAACGACAGTGATGTCTCGTGCGTATACTTCAATGAGAGCGAGACATCACTGTCGTTGTCAGAGCGCGATCAGACTTGTTTTTTCTAACACGAAAACTTCCTTGTTAGTCCAATAAAAGCTTTAATTGACACCAGACCCAGCAGGATTTACAAAGTGGGGATCTATGACGTCAAAGGAGTATGAGGTCTCTGCGGAACAAAAGTGGGCGTTTCTGTATTTGGGTGTTTTCAAACTGGTGGGTGTTTATATCAACCTGGGGCCTCATTTATAAAACTTTGCGTAGATTTCATCCTAAAAGTCTACGTACGCACAAAAGCTAGATTCTGCGTATGCACAAAAAAAATCTGATTTATAAAACCATGCGTACGCCAGAACCTGCACACAAATCCCTTTATAAATCCCACTCAGCGGAAGATTGTGTGTACGTACATCTCCACCCTGTCTCCTCCCCAAAATCACCATATATGGAGCTTAAGACGCCTAGTTTTACTATGCATAATCTTATCTGCATATCATTTCCATGCACGTTCCCATCCACGTGACACCACGGTTAACACGTCAAGGGTTCAAGACATTAGAAAATATTAGATATGGACTATAAATGCAATTTGTGCAATACACTACATTGATAAAAATCATCCAATATCCTCTTTATGTTTTAGAATAAATATATCAAAATATCCATTAAAACAAAAATTGTATACTTCAGAAAAAGGTTTTAATATAGAGTTGATTTATTCATTTCCACTGGCCAAATAGTATTTTAATAGTTTAAAACAATTCGAATTAAATTTATGCAGTTTTGCTGATAAGGTGAACATTTCATTTAGGAAGTTTATAGGCTATTTTTAGTGGAAATGTATAGGCCTACTTATTTATTGCAGTGTAATCGTCTGTCTCGGCGCGTCACTGACAAAGTATTTTTAAAAAGGAAATGTGCAAATCTTACCGTTTTCTTCAAATTATATCCTTCAAATACAGTGGTAACTGTTTGAAGATCCTTTACACGACATCAACACCTCCTGCAGCTGTGGTTGTACAGTAAGATATTATCATTGGACCTCTTCAAACTGGACAGCGGACCGTTCGACCACCGAATCCAGCAGTGTCTTCCATAATATCCAAGTTAAGTGTGCATCACTGATCATCGTTTTTCTCGCTAAAATATTTTGTCATAACATCTGCAGTTTAGATGTCATTAAAACAACATGTCACAGGAAAATACTATCTAAATTCATATATTTTTTGTAATGACTGCGTGTAATTTCAGTGCTTATCGTCAATAGTGAAAGTGTAATATTAATGTAAATGTGTAAACTATATCAAAATGAAAACGTGAGTTTCCATGCGAGTTCAAATCATTCTTTTATTTATTTAAACTGTTATTGTAAACATGCACTGTATTTATGATTATGACTTATAATGAGGATTTAAAGTGGTTTTCCCTCATCTGCCATCAGTCCCTCAGCTCACCATCGGTGTCGCCAAACTGCTCCGTCTCCAAAATGTGCGTACGCATGGGTCAGACTTTGCGTGTAGGTGCGCACATTTTTCCATCAAGTTTTTCTTTATAAATCCCACCTTTTGTGCAGGAACTGGCGTACGCATGTTTTCAGCCCTGTTTTGTGCGTACGCACGCTTTATAAATGAGGCCCCAGGTCTCATAGGAAATATGTACCTCTGCGCACTTTTTTGCAGCGCCACAAATATGTACCACCAGGTACGTATTGCTATAGTTCTGAAACAAAAACGTCCACTGGGGTCGCTAAAGAGGAGGACATGTTACATTTCGATTAAGTCAGAGGTATGTACACTACTACAGCATATCCAATTATCCTAAAACTGTGTTATTTTAGTGATAAATGTAACGTGATTCGTGTTGTATTACTGAAACATGTTTAATCTGATGGTAAATGTAGCCTTAACGTTAGAATCATGAGAGTGCTCACGACGCCAGTAGAACAGATAAGCTAATTTAGCTAGCTTCCTTCAATTAACATTATGTACTCTGCAGTACTAAAATTACAGCCGCAGCATACATCGACAGAACCCTGGCAAAGTAGGTACGTTTGTAGCCAGGTGGCTATAGTGAACTAAAATTAGCGCTTGCTAAGTTCTTTTTTTAGTGATAAATGTTTGCTGTAATGGTAAATGTGATGTTAATCGTGTGTGAGCACTCCTGATAAAAGCAATGCCCTTCAATTATGTTTCTGTAGTACATTTTGTAGCTAGCTAGGTGGCTAACTGTGAACTGTCTGAACATAAAACTTATATGTTTGCACATACACACATTCAGCAAATCACCAGTTCACCAGTAATGAGCACATCCATATGTGCAAACAAATGCGATATACATTGCATTACTTTCGATGTATTATTGGATGAGGTTAATCTGCGCTTATACCTTAAGAACTACAAATCCCATGAAACTGTCGACCAATTATGTGTTGCCATAAAACGCCGTGTGCAAACATGCGCACTATCAATTTGTGTGTGTGTGTGTGTGTGTGTGTGCGCGCGCGCGCCCACAGTAAGAAACTACGTTTACATCACCAAACAATTTTATATGTGCTTGCAGGTTCCCGACATATGAAAGTGATAGAAAAGCAGCAGGTTAGTCTTTCCATGTAGCACCAACTTGTGCCATAGCCATTGCTTGTGAGTGCGCATTACTACATTTATGTATGTATTCCATAGACTGTAAAAAAAGATGGACGACGCAACGCCGCTTCCTTCCATTGTATTGAACTGAAGCCAAAATGGGCTGATGAATGGGCGCTGACACGTTACGCAATACGTCAAAAAAAAAAGTTTGGAGCCTGGGCATGCGCAGAAGGAATCGTCAGTTGAGCCGGAGGCGGAGTCGCGATATCAAACTTCCGCCCAAAGACTGCGTCATCATTCATGTATTTTAAATAGACTATAAAAATTATACACAATTTAAAAGTCTACCTATAAAATAATAGGCTATTCTGTTTCTAGAGCAATAATATTTTTGAAACAGCAAATTCAGTAGATAAAATCAATATAATATGCCACTAGAAACAACTCTAAATCGTCAGAAACGGTCCTGCCATTTTAAATCAAGTTCAACTAACGTTACAGGAGATCGATTGCTGTAGTTAGAGTAAGCTTAGTTTTGTCCTGCTAATTATTTTATACCCATAAAAATAATAAGTAACTGCCAGATAACGATCACCTGCTTTTTCCCGACATGGTTAACATTAGGTGTGTTATCTTAACTAATAACATTTATTAATTAGCTTATAACGCCCACATTTGATGTTACAGAAAAAAAGTTCAGTGATCCGTCAGATCCTGTAGGTCGGTTAGTACAGTTTACTGCTGAACAACTCATTTTGTTGGTGTTAAATAACAAAGAAATCGAAAATTAACAGTTAGTAATACATCTTCAATCTCCCCTCGAAGCTCCGACAGTCCTCAGACAAGCTGTCAATCAACTTCGAATCATGACGACACGCCCCGTTTTTATAGCATCAAATTGCTAGCTAAAATCTAAATCATCACAAAAACGAACAATTGAATATATATCAGTGTGATAACAACTACCTTAAATGACCAAAATCATCTTTCAGAAAGTTTTATTTGAAGCAGAATTTATTTTTAAGTTTTCACTGAAGTCTCATTCGACTGCATTGAGAGGGCGGGGTTTATGACCTGTACTGCATCCAGCCTCCAGGGGGCGATCAAAGAGCCCGTGGCTTCACTTTTCAGAACGTATGAGACACACCCGATGTATTCTACATGCATTTTAATGTAGCTGTTGAATCTGCCCATACGTCTAGGCCAGCCCAAATAGGCCAGTAGCCCCTCACTTCAGAACACTCAAGATCCAAGGGGCGGAGTCGGGTAGGTTAAGATATATGGAAAGTGGGAGGAGTTGGATCTAGAACCAGGAGGTGGAGATGGGTAGGTTTAGAGCCAGGGGGCGGAGTCGGGTAGGTTTAGGGCTATGGAAAGTGGGAGGAGATACACTCCGCCCCTTGGATCTTGTGTTCTGCAGTGAGGACTATCTCAAGTAGGCTGCAGCCTGCTGTGGACATCCAACTCCGCCCACAGCCAAGTGTGACATCAGAAGCCGCGTCCGTGCCCAATATGTCACCTCGTGACTCCCCATTAGATGTATATACATATCCTTCAGATGCAAAAGCCTCCAAGTGTCATCTGAAATGTTCTTCTAAAATTAGCATTTTTTATCAAGCTTGTATGTTTAGGTTCAGTTATTTCACTTTAATGGCAATTAATAGGTCCTTTTCAGTGACATTAAAGTGAAATAACTGAACATAAACATATGAGCTTGATAAAAATGCTCATTTTAGAAGAAAATTTCAGATAGCACTTAGAGGCTTTGCATCTGAAGTCTTCATATATACACATATCCATGGTGATTCCCCATCCCTGTGTCACCCCTGGAACCCGATTTGTTGTTGTATGTTGGTTTCCAATTTCCAAAGGATTTTTAGGCATAAGGTTAAAGATGAAAGCGCTTTTTTTTTCTCCCCCAAACCACCAGAAATCCCGCCCTGCTGCTAATTTCATTGGTTACAGTAACGGGTAGGTTTAGAGATCAATGTTTGGTGTAGGCCAGGGATTCCCAAAGTGTGGTGCGCGAGCTGCCGCCAGGGGGTGCGCGAGAGGAAAAATGTAATGGCGGTCTGTTTTTTTTAAGTGGGATTTTTCCATACAATAAAAAAACATATAAACATAAAACAGTAAACATTTCCTTTGTAATCGCTTTTATTTTAAATAAAAAACTATAATTTATTAGTTTTTGATAGAAACATAGAAGAAGACAGCTGCTGTCTTCTTCTACGCCAGTGGTTCTCAACCTGCGGTCCATCACGAATGTAAATGCGGCCCGCGATATGCCGACCACAATTAAAAAAATTAAATTATAGCATTACAATTTATTTTTGTTTTTAAATTTAAATTGAAGTGAATTAAATAAATATAAATGAGCTATAATGCTTTATTTGTCATATAAAATCATTTTGGTGAGCATTTATTATTTTCAGACATCAGACAATGACGAAATCACTCAGTTAACGAAACGAACACTTACAAGTGCGCACAAGAATTCAAACAGTTGCCATTATTTTTTGTAAATTTAAGCCTCAAAATTAGATGAGAAAAACTAAATGTGGAACATAAAATGAAGGAACACATGCAAACAAGAAGAGTCGCAGCATCAGCAGTAAAGGTAAGAAGAATGGAAGAATCAGTTGTTAATGAGCGAGATGGGCAGCCTTCCTGTTTGCTCTGTAGTAAAATACTAACTTTTGCTGCAATGTTTCTTTTACGCAGCTGAAAATAACCGTGCTTTCTGTTACTGAGCCTGTGTCTGTCACTCGTCCTCTTAAAAGTGGAAGCTTGTGCGTAGCTTTGTTGCATTATATTGAAACTTTGTTGATGTTGTTATTGTCATGCGTGTTCTGGTTATTTGCGCATGATTAAACATGAGTCTTTATATGGCGATAAAACAAAGCTTTGTTGCGTTTTTTTTTTTTTTTTTTTTTTTTTGAAGTGGGGATTGGGGGTGCGCCAACCCGGTTGGGACATAGAAGGGGGTGCGCAGGAAAAAAAAAAGTTAGGGAACCGCTGGTGTAGGCAATCTGTACTGTGATTGACATGACCAATAGATTCTTAAAGGATTAGGATAGTTCACTTCAAAATGGAAATTTCCTGATATTTTAATCACCCCAATCTCATCCTAGATGTTCATGTCTTTCTTTCTTCAGTCAAAAAGAAATTCGTTTTTTTTTTTTGAGGAAACATTCCAGGATTCTTTCCCCTACATAATAGACTTCAAAGGCAACCCAAATGTTGAAAGTCCAAATCAATGCAGTTCAAAAGAAGGGCTTCAGAGGCACTGCATGATCCCAGCTGAGGAATATAGGGTCTTATCTAGCGAAACAATCGGTCATTTGAAAAATATTATACTTTTTGACTGAAATTGCTCATCTTGCGCTGATGTGCGGCTCGCCATTGATTGCGTAATCACATCAGAAAGGTCACGCTAGACGTACGCGGAAGTACCACCCCAAACGAACATGCGAGGACTAATACAAACGCCCTTTACCAAAAAAAACCTCCATCTTCAACTTCAAAATCATCTGACATCATTGTTTTAACTTTTTTTGTTGTTGTTAAAGGACTTTTGTATTAGTCTTCACATGTGCACTTTGCAAACAACGGGTGGTACTTCTGTCTATGTCAACCATGACCTTTCCGACATGATTACATAATCACTGGCGTGCCACAGAGCAGTGCAAGATAAGAAATGTAGGTTAATACATTATAATACAACATATATACTTTTTTTTTTTTTTTTTTTTTTTTTTTTACATTTTTTGAAAATGACCGATCCTTTCATTTTTTTTTTTTCACACCTTAACACAATAACGTGACAGATGTAAACATGCAGAAGAAAAACACACACCACATGTCTGTAGAACCTACAATTGCATATATTGTTTTATTTCCTGCAGTGTTGATACACACTGTCCACTGCCGTTGTGTTGCAGTTGTGCATATCTGTTATATTTACCTTTTTTGTATAGAATTCTAGAATTATCTTTTTTCCCTGTTGGGGAGAGTCGGTAAGTCAACCTATAGCCAAGTGAATATGAAACAGGAATAAAACTAATGCATACAAAACAAGTTCACAATGTATGTCATCAACTGACACCTTAACAACAATTGCCTAATTGCCTAACTCAATTAGACAACAAAATATCCCTCCAAAAAAGTGGTCTTCTGGCCCTATGATGGAGCAAAGTTGAGTCATTTGAGTAAACAGTTACTAACTTTTGTAACTAGCTATTGTATTTAAAGTATAATTGTAAAATATCACTATTTATAATTATATCCGCCTGTACTATTGACAGCATGGCAACTGCCCCACATCGGACCATAAACACACCAGCAGGTGTTGGCAACTTCCGAATGCATCACTGGCACCCAATTACCCAGCATTGAAAACATTTATCTAAGCACTGCCTGGGTAGCAAAAGAAACATCAAGGATGTCTCCCACCCATAGACTGTAAAAAAATATGGACGGAGCGTCCGTGACGTCACCCATAGAGTTCTGAACAGCAGTTTTGAAGTGAAAATGAGGCCGCGGCCATCTTAGCTGCGCGTCACCGCACGTCACTCCCGGATAACTGAAAATGGGCAAAGAGGCGGGGAGGTGGTTTGAGCTGATATGACTGGTTGCTGAAACCACGCCCGCCTAGCTTGACGTAACCATGTTAGCAGGCAAAGGAGCTATCTATCTATCTTAGATAAAATATTAATGAAGATAAGTTTTATCATCAGAACGTTCTAAAGGTTTACTGTCAATCTACGGTGTTTTTTTAAGATATAGATGCTCCAACACCAGTAGTGTTGGGTGTGCAAATAACAACATGGAAAATCAAATGGGACTTCATACCTTTATAATGAAATAGAGATCGTGAGATTAATCCAATCTGTGGCACTTGGGTAAAATATGAGTGTCCATTGCGAAACAAAAAAACATGTCACATTTCTTCTGAATGATCTGCTCTCTGTCATCGTTCTTCAAGAAAGGATGCAATCTGAACAGCCATGTTGTAAAACTGTATACGATCGTATCTAACAAACAAATGAGCCTGTGTCCAAAGTATATATTTTTTTCAAAATAGTGCAGCAGTTTTAGTTATAATATCCAAGCAGTGCTGTCGGATTTTGATATCCTCCCGCCATTGTCATTGTAGTAAATCTCACAACCAAAACTTTCAGCCAATGCCACGATCCAACAACGTGTGTTCTGTTTCTTCCGCATGCATGCACACAGACACACATCAGTCTCGAATATTATGCAGCAAGCCATATTTTATAATTGTATAAAATAATCGAGAAAAAAAAAACGGCTGAGATGCCAAATTCAGCGGCAGCTGAGGTAACATGACGGCTCACAGACAGCAGCGCAATCTACCTGTCACTCAAGTGACCACGCCCTTAATTATGCAGAACTTTAAGGCTTAATATAATTTAAACGGATAAGTTATAAAAAAATTCACCCCCCTCAGAGTTGTCACGAAGGGCAAAAATAGCAGTATAGACCAAAACCACAATTTGAACCAATTTGTAAACATGTTTTTTTCTGCTATAAACTTGGCCAATTTAACATGGGACTCTATGAGATTCTGCTCTCTTTTGGAGCCTGTCCCTAGCGGCCAGTCGATGAATCGCAGTTTAAGTTACTTCCGTATTGGCTTCACGAGAGAAAGGGGGAGGTTGCCGCTTGCTCCCACCTTAAGCATGGACATTAAACCCTCCAGGAAGTTGTATGCAAACCACATATATTCATTTGTTTTTATGTGTATTTTGTTTTTTTGTGGCCCTCAGGTGTTAAAAAAGGGTCATCTGATCAGCCTACACCAGAGAAAAATATGGAGGAGGAATTACACCTTGATCTTGATGAAATAATGGCTGATTTGGAGGACATACAGGTATTTTTTATAAAATTATGTACCACGCATTGTGCATCAAGCAGTATTTCACCAACATATGTGTATATATATACAGTACAGTCCAAAAGTTTGGAACCACTAAGATTTTTAATGTTTTTAAAAGAAGTTTCGTCTGCTCACCAAGGCTACATTTATTTAATTAAAAATACAGTAAAAAACAGTAATATTGTGAAATATTATTACAATTTAAAATAACTGTTTTCTATTTGAATATTTCACAAAGTAATTTATTCCTGTGATCAAAGCTGAATTTTCAGCATCATTACTCCAGTCTTCAGTGTCACATGATCCTTCAGAAATCATTCTAATATGCTGATCTGCTGCTCAAGAAACATTTAATGTGTACAATTGTACAAAATATTTGAGTACAGTATTTTTTTTCAGGATTATTTGATGAATATAAAGTTCAAAAGAACAGCATTTATTTGAAATCTAATCTTTTGTAACATTATAAATGTCTTTACTGCCACTTTTGATTGATTTAATGCATCCTTGCTGAATAAAAGTATTCATTTCTTTAATTTCTTTTCAAAAAAAATAAAAATAAAAATTCTTACTGACCCCAAACTTTTGAACGGTAGTGTATAATGCTACAGAAGCTTTGTATTTCAGATAAATGCTGTTCTTTTGAACTTTCTATTCATCAAGGAATCCTGAAAAAAAAAGTACACAACTGTTTTCAACATTGAAAATAATCATAAATGTTTATTGAGCAGCAAATCAGCATATTAGAATGATTTCTGAAGGATCATGTGACACTGAAGACTGGAGTAACGATGCTGAAAATTCAGCTTTGCATCACAGGAATAAATTACTTTGTCAAATATATTTAAATAGTACACAGTTATTTTAAATTGTAATAATATTTCACAATATTACTGTTTTTTATTGTATTTTTAATTAAATAAATGTAGCCTTGGTGAGCAGACGAAACTTCTTTTAAAAACATTAAAAATCTTAGTGGTTCCAAACTTTTGGACTGTACTGTATATATATATGTATGTGTGTGTGTGTGTGTGTGTGTAAATAAAATGAATCATTATAATATAGTACTACCACTGTTTGTATTTTTTGCAACTTCCAGAAGAAGTTGAACAAGTGAACAGCTTTTTGTCCCGTGTGGCTCTAACAACAAAATACATGAGTAAGGCTGGTAAGTGGTCCTTTTTTAAAGTTTGGTAACATTATATTTGTTAATTTTTTTTCCCTTTCATTCATCATACTTGATGAATAACCACTAGATGAAAGGCACATTTAACTCTTTCATCATTACAGCACGAGTAGATATGATCACATTGCATGCCAGAGGATGGAATGTGCGAAAAAAAAGAAACCTGCACAAGTACTTGTCTACACGGTACTTGAAGGTAAGTAAAAAAATAAAGATTTCATCAATGAAGGTTAAATTTAAACTGTCCACTGATTGTATATATACTTAGTATCTGATACTTTCAGTATTGCCAAAGGTTTGTGAGACTTTCCATTAATTATACTTTTGGGACTATCCGAAAGACAAAGGAAGTCAAAGATGACATTGAGGCTATAAAGAAGAGCACACAAGGGTCTGAAGAGGAACTGCAACAGTGGGTCACTGATGTGAGACAGGCAGTTGACAGTAAGTATGTACTTGTTGCTGTCTCTTATTGATAGAGAATTATCATGAATTTAAAAATGATTGAATAAGTTATTTTTCCTTGCTGGTTTGTGTTTTAACACCTGACCCCTTAAGTGACATTAAGGGGCCACACCAAACGGTATTAAAAGATTAGCATGATTGGGAACTCTTGTGTTTTTATTAAGTAAACTTGGGTGATGTAGCTTTCTCCTTCAAAACTTTATTATACTTATTCACCCTTAAAAAATTAGCAAACTGAGCAAATGTTTTCAGGTTCTTTGGCAGAACGTTTGTGGATGTCCTTTTTTGTTTTTACATGTATTCCTACTACATTCTTCTTATTAAATCCCCCTTTTCCCATATTGTCAACCCCCTTAGCCTGAAATATGTATGTATAAGGTGTTTTATAGAAATGGTATAATTGTTCTATTTTTGATGGCACAGAAGATGTATGATACTGACCATACCTTCAAATTCTTTACAGCTCCAGATGACCTCAGAACAGATGATCGTTTTATTGTTTTAAAATGTGATATCTATGGCTATAACTAAGTAATTTAAATTATCACATTTTAACTCTTAACATAGTCTTCAGTCAACACACTGCACTTAAACCACTACATAACCTTTGTACATTGTGTGAACAGTCCTACCTTCCTATATGTCCAATGTTACCATCACACAACTCCCTGCATTACTTGAACATTGGCCACATTCCAGGTTATTTATTATGGCTTTGCTGATGTTATGTGAGCTTTATACCATAATTTGTAAGGTGCCTTTTGGATGTCCATTAGCACAATGACCAATTTTATGCGTATCCTCCTTAAACCTGTTTTTACTGTGTTTTTTTTTTCTGCAGACCGTAACAAACAGCGACACAAGATCCGAAGACGGATTCGAAAGGATAAGAAAAAGCTGTTTAATGCCATATCCCAATACAATGATCTTCCAACCACCACAGTATCTGTAGATTCAGTTGAAGACCTTCTGGCAACAGAAAGCCCTATCTCTGGCCTTGGGATTCTGGTATGTAAAGTTTGACATTAATCATTTTAGTGAATCCTCATTAAACACTTACTTCATTAAACTCTGACTTTCAAAGGAAAGAGGCCTATGCACGTCAGCATGAAAAAATACTAGGCCTATAGTAATTTACAGTAATACTATTGTTCTATAGTTGTTGTAATATGACAACTATAGTAAACAAATTATCCAATACTGTACTGAGTTTTCTACAAATAGGATATACAGGTTACTCTACTAATAGTAAAGTATATTACAGTTTATCAGTTAGTAGTTAACAACAGTATGCTGTAGCATTCATTAACGAAGTGTTGTACATACTTTAATATATACAGTCTACTACAATTTACAATAGTAAATACTATTTTTTTTTTTCATGTGCGAAAGTAAACACTAACGAAATACAAATAGCGCCATATTCACCCAAATAGCATTATTTTATAAAGCACAATCTTTAGGCTACACGAAATGCACTGCTAACTGCTAATGCTAGCATAAGCACACTAGGGCAGGTTAGTAAAGCAATGGGCCAAACAAACGATTTGAAACTCTCAACACGTACTTAAATAACCTTAATAAGTTGGGTTTTTTTTTATGTTTTTATTAGGCTGCTCTAAAATATCTTAAATAAACCAACATTTTTACTTTTTCTTAACATAGATCTTCTAAATACAGTGTAAGTACGACTTCGGCTGTACAATATGTTTGGTATATTCCGTAGATATATCTTTTTACAACCCTATTCACAGCAACACTTTGCTAACCGGTAAAACTACAAATATGGTGCTAATTTGATGCGAGCGGCATGGCGATGCTAGAGGGAATTGTAGTTTTAAATAAATATTACTTATTACTTAGAATCAGAGTTTATAAATACTGAATTAAGAGTACACTTAGGTATTAAAGTGATTGTAAATAGCATTTGTGTGCTAATATTTTAAATATCTGACTGTTAAATAGGTGAAAATCAATTTTTACCATAATTGACTGCACCCCCATTTAATGACTCTATCCATATGAGTATAGTCACATAGCTAAAGTCAAGAGCTCTCTATAACAGTTGCTCCCATGTCTGTAGCCCCATTTTTTTCCTGAACGACAAGGCTTTCAACATGCACTGAGGTCAAGGTTCAGAGGCCAATATTTCAAAGCAGGAGACATTTACAATCTTCATACTAACATACATTACTCTCCAGACCAAGACCTTTCCAACTATGTATTTGGTTTAGTCCTACGTCAGGCTTTAATTTCAACATTAAATAGACACAGCCTTGTCCCAGGCATAGTTTCAGTGAGGTCTTTAGATGCCCAACCTCACTCTACACAGGCAATGCCATCAAAATTGTTTATTACCGTAGTGCACATATGTATGGTCCACATCCAAGTAAAATATGGACTATTTAAGTGTTTTTTAAGTGTCACACCAGTCTGTTAATTAAGCTGTTTTACTTGCTTCTTTTTGTAGAAGCCTAGGGAAGACATCTTCGTCTAGATGTGCAAGCAGGAATTAAACTGATCTGGTCATGTGAACTCTCACACTAGTCACATGACATTGATACATTTTAATCAAGACAATCTATTTATTTATTTTTTTTCATTTAAAAGTTGCATTTTTTGCCCAAAAAACAACACTCTTAGAGCTTTCAGAAATAAGAAAAAAGATGCGCCACAATTGTGACCGGTGGGATTAAATCGGTTAAGAGTCAAGAGCCAATTATGTGTCCAGTTTGTACTTTCATATAAAGTACACACAACAGGCAATGCCATCAAAATTGTGTTTATTACTGTAGTGCACATATGTACGCTCTAATAAATGCTGGGTTAAAAACAACCCAATTTATGTTATTTGGCAACTCAGCACTGGGTAAATATTGGACAGAACACATGCTGGGTTATTTTTTACCCAGCTTGCTGGGTTTTATACATTAATCCATTTGCTGGGTTGTTTTTTTAATCAGTGCTGGGTCATTCAATTTAATATTGTTTTTTAATTTTAAATAATAAAAATACTTATAATATCTCTATACATATAGGACAGGAACGGTTCATATTCAATATTTTTTATTCAATGGCAAGTCATTCTTTTACAATCATAGAATATTACTCAAATAATTTAATAAATGTTTTAGGACGTGACAGGAGCCGCAACAGTAGCCAAAGGGAATCTCTGAAAAGAAAACTGGTCTCAGTAGGCTGTGTTCCAGTTCATTAAATGCCAATTTTTGAAAAGGTACATAAAAAAACAGCATTAGGCCTACATATCGCGTCACATATGCGGCCGCACCGCTTTCTTTTTCTTTCCAAAGTGCTTGCGCTCCCGTGGCGTCTGTCGTTGCTATGCAACCATGAACCGCACTCTCCACAATGAGGAAGTTTCAGCAACAGAATAATTGATTTCTAGACCTTGCATTAGCTTTACTAGGCTACTAGATATATTTAAGGAGATGAGAAATAAAAACCCGCCCTGTACAGCTATGTTCAGCTGCAGGGACGGTTTCTTCATTAGGGCAATAGGGCGACGCACCACCAAAGTGAGAAAGGGACGGATTTTTCAATCACATTCAACCACAGAGTTACGCTAGCTGTCACTGCTAGGCTGTTTGTTCTGCCTCTGGATATAGTCCAATCAGCGTCGAGTCACGCTCTGTGGAGTACCGCCTCTTTTTGGGCATTTCAGTCTGGCGGAGATTTGCCCCGACTGCTCCCATAGACTTCCATTCAAAGAACTTTTTTTTCGAACTGCAGGCACTGCAATGCAATCTCTATGGGTTCCGGGAGGGCTCGCACTAACGTGCTTTCGTCATCATACGTAACCTTAACTTGTGCAGCGATTGGTGGAAACAAACATACCGCTATTAATATTTTTTTTAAGCTGAAGTGACATTTAATAATTTCCTCAGTGCATAATTTACATTTCACAGACATATTCTCCATCTGTAAAAGTTAGAAAGTCGAGAATATTTCCATTTTGCAGTCAGGCGTGGACGAGCCTTCAGCAAGCACAAACTTCTGTGAATGAGCGCCGCCGCGCGCCGAACGGAGTTCAATCTGAGTAAAATACATTTTGCTCAAAATATTTGTTGAAAATTTGTTTTTGTTGGCGAACATAATTATGTCATATGTAGAATTTCGAACCTACAACTAAGTGTATTTGTACGATAGCAGTAACTGTGTAAAGTGACTATTCTAGGGTAATCAAAATAATAATATTAGTCTGTTCTTTTGTTTTTATTTATTTTCATTTTTAGTTTAGTGTATTTAATTTCTGCTTCAAAAAATATTTTGTCTTTAGATTGTAAAGGTACAATTTTAGAATGTAGCCTAGGCCTAATGTGATTGGACCCCTTTTTTGCACATAATTTATAGCATATACTACACAGTTACATTCATGTTTGTTTTTATAGCCTTCAATATAAACATTGTTTCTAGGACAATATTGGGCAGGATCTTAAATAAATTTTTTTTTATTATTAAATACAGATATTTTTTTTTTTTTTAGATCTCAGCCCTATGGCATGCATGCTTTAAATACTGAATTTTCCATGTTTTAGATAGATACATTATTATATCACTAATCACTTGTTAAATGGATATTTAACAATTAGCCTATTCATTCCTGCATTTCTAAATTGTTTTTTGTTGTTGTTGTTTTGTTGTTGTTTTGTTGTTGTTGTTGTTGTTGTTCCCTTTCGATACTTCACTCGTACTGCGTATGGGGACAAGTCTCCCTTTTTCCCCGCTACTGAAGCCTTTTTCAATAACGCAGTGTAACTGCATCGTCATTGGTTCACTCATAGACAAGTTGTTGAACCAATGACGGCGCGGCATAGCTGCGCGACCTATGGCGAGAAAGCGCGCGAACTTTCCCGCCGAAATGGGCGGGGTTAAGGGCTATATAAGCAGGCGTTTCGCCATAGGATTTCAGTCCTTTCTCCTTCAGCGACGACAACACATCTCCTCGCTGATCTTCGCCTGAAGCCGGAAGAAGCTCGCCGCCTTCTAGAAGCTCCTGCCGCCGTTGAAGAGGCCCCGCAGCGGACCCAGCTGAACTCGCCGGTCGGAGACAGCGCCGGCGCCCTCGCTGACTGCCGCCCCGAGACGCCCGCCTCCCGCTCCCGCCTTCGGCCGCCTTCTCAGCGTGTCTCCTGCCGCCATCCGGCGCGCCCCTCGAGAGCTTCCCGCGGCTTATTGCCGCTCTGAAAGAGCGTTCCTTAGCGGTCTTACCGCTCTAAAAGAGCTTCCGCGGCCCTCGCCGCTCTAAAAGAGCCCCCCAATCGTCGTTATAACGACGGCGGCGTTGTTACAAATGCCGCGCCACTCTTGTGGCACGTGCAGAGCCCCTCTGCACGATGATGACGGACACAGCGAGTGTGTCGCGTGCCTGGGCAAGTCCCATGCAGACGGCGCGCTCGCTGGAGCCTCATGCCCGCACTGCGAGTGCATGAGCCTCGGTTCTCTGCGCTCGCGGGTCGCCTTCTTCACTGAAGGCGATCTCGCCGCTCGCGCCCTCCCGTCTCCTTCCTCCCGCGAGCCGGCCAGGAAGAGACAGCGGGGTAGAGCGACTCAGCGCCCGGAGATGTGCGAGCTCACGTCGGCCCAGCCCCCGCGTGCCTCGCCTTCTCCCCCGCGAGAACATTCTCCCGTCATGTTCTCCAGACCGGAGCAGCGTCCCTCTGCAGATGCGAGCGACCTAGTTTCGTTTGGAGGATCTGACGAAGAGCCGGATGACTCCATGTCTCTTGCGGCTTCTGAAGCGGAAGGATGGGCTGGCGAGCCGGACGACCCCGCTCCCCCGCCTCCCTTGGAGCCCATTGATCACGGCCAGGGTATGGATGCCGAGCTCTTCCGCATCCTATCTAGAGCAGTGGAAGAGTTGGACCTCGACTGGGCCCCTCCGGAGGAGCCTTCGCGTAGCCGCCTGGATGAGTGGTTCCTGCCAGGCCGCCGCCAAGCCCCTCGCCAGCGTTCCGCTCCATTTTTTCCCGAGGTGCACGAGGAGCTTACGAAGTCGTGGCGCGCTCCGTACTCCGCCCGCCTCCACACAACACACCGTTCTGCCCTCACTGCTGTCGACGGCGCAGAAGAAAAGGGCTACGAGCACTTGCCGCCCCTGGATGAAGCGGTGGCAGCTCATCTCTGTCCTCCCGCGGCTGTGGGATGGAAGACCAAACGAGCCCTGCCTTCCAAGCCCTGCAGAACCACCTCTACTCTGGCTGGAAGAGCCTACACCTCAGCAGGCCAAGCTGCTTCGGCGCTGCACACCATGGCGATCTTCCAGGTGTTCCAGGCCAAACTCCTCCGCTCCCTGGACGAGTCCGGCATTGATGCACCTGCCTTCAAAGATCTCCGCAGCGCCACCGATCTAGCCCTGCGGGCCACGAAGGCCACCGCCCAGGCCATCGGTCGCTCCATGGCCAGCCTGGTTGTGCTTGAGCGCCACCTTTGGCTCAACCTCACGGAAATTAAGGACCTGGATAAGACGGCCTTTCTGGACGCCCCAGTCTCCCCTTCCGGTCTTTTTGGGCCAGCGGTGGATGGTTTCACCGAGCGCTTCACAGCAGCGCAGAAGTCGTCTCAGGCCATGAGACACTTTCTGCCCAAGCGCTCCAGCTCTGCGTCTGCTCCTAGCCGCCCCAGGACTGCGCCGGCTCAGCAGACCAAACCTGCACCATCCACCTCTCAAGCAGCGCCGCCTAAGGAGCATCGTCAGCGCCCTCGCCCTGCTAAGCGCCAATCCTCCTTCCCGAGACGCCAGGGACCCCGGCCCAAAATTGTGCTGGACCCGGTGACTCCGAAGACGTCCTGATCCAACAGGAAGGAAGAGGGTTGGGGAATGTCCCGTTGCGACCGGACCACCCCAAAAGCTCCCTCGCGCAGTCTCCCCTCCGCCTCGCTTAGTGCCGGGCGTGGGAGAAGTGCTCTGTGTTGTAACTGGGCCCACACATGTTGCGCCCAAACAAAACGCCGTTTTCACGGCGATCACTATTTTACTTCCTCAAAAAGAGAGCATATTTCCTCTTCCACCTCCCTCGGTGTTCGGCCCCCTACCCGGCGGTCTGTCATCCGACATCATTCAACCCCTTGCCACTCGGGCAGAGGCATGGCAGGCCATCCCCGACGTGTCAAGCTGGATCCTCGGGATCATAACACAGGGCTACACGCTCCAGTTTGCACGGCGGCCCCCTCGCTTCGGCGGGGTGCTTCAAACCTCGGTGAATCCGGACGACGCTCCTGTCCTCCGGTCCGAGGTCATGTCTTTACTGAAGAAAGGGGCTATAGAAATAGTTCCCCCTTCAGAAAGCGAGTCGGGCTTTTACAGCCGCTACTTTCTGGTCCCGAAAAAGGATGGCGGCCTCAGGCCCATCCTAGATCTCAGACTTTTGAATCGCTCCCTCATGAGACGGAAGTTCAAAATGCTGACGCTGAAGCAGATCCTCGCACAGATTTGTCACGAGGATTGGTTCTGCTCGCTGGATCTGAAAGATGCGTATTTTCACATCCAGATAGCCCCCCTTCACAGACGATTCTTGAGATTCGCGTTCGAGGGGGTGGCATACCAATATACAGTCCTGCCCTTCGGGCTGTCTCTGGCTCCTCGCACTTTTACCAAGTGCATGAACGCGGCGCTTTCCCCTCTGAGACAGATGGGAATCCGGGTTCTGAATTACCTCGACGACTGGCTCATTTTGGCCCATTCGCGAGCCGAGCTGGAACACCACAGATCCGTGCTCCTCAGCCATCTCCAATGCCTGGGTCTCAGGGTCAACTTAGCCAAGAGCTCGCTGCTCCCCAGCCAACACATTTCGTTTCTGGGGGCAGTTTTCGACTCAGTCCGCATGACGGCGATGGTCTCGCCAGAGCGCGCCCTGGCTATACAACAGCTCGCGGCTTCCGTCAAGAACAAAGCCTATCTTCCTCTGAAGCTCTTCCAGAGGCTCTTAGGGCTGATGGCTTCCGCCTCCCCAGTTCTGCAGCTCGGTCTTCTTCGGATGCGACCACTGCAGTTCTGGTTGAAACTCCGGGTCCCTCCACATGCCTGGCGGCACGGCCGCCTATGCCTCAAGGTCAATCAGGCCTGTATTCTAGCCCTGAAACCTTGGATGAACCCTGCTTGGTTCAGTCTTGGGGTACCCCTACAGGCGATGTCACGGAGGACGGTGCTCTCGACGGACGCATCCAACTCAGGTTGGGGGGCTCTGTGCGAGGGCAGACCGGCCTTCGGCTCGTGGTCCCACGAGGAAAGCCATCTCCATATCAACTGCCTCGAAATGTTGGCAGTGATGAAAGCTCTGCAGACGTTTCAGGTTCACTTGACGGGACGCCACGTCCTAGTCCAATCGGACAGCATGACTGTGGTGTCATACATAAATCACCAGGGCGGTCTTTCGTCCAGCCGCCTATGCGCTCTGGCGAAACGTCTTCTGGAATGGGCAATACCAAGGCTTCGGTCGCTCAGGGCGACTCATATACCTGGCAAGACCAACCTGGGTGCAGATATGCTATCACGGAGCAACGTCCCCTCAGACGAGTGGATGCTCCATCCCCAGACGGTTCTCAAGATTTGGGAGTTCTTCGGGAGAGCAGAGATAGACCTCTTCGCCTCAGGAGACAACTCTCATTGCCCAACATTTTTCTCAAAGGAGGTCGACGCGCTGGCCCACACCTGGCCCAGCACACTCCTTTACGCATTTCCCCCGATCGCACTGATCCCGCAGGTCATCAGGCGAGTCAGGGAGGACAGACACAGAGTCCTTCTAGTGGCCCCGCTCTGGAGGAGCCAGACTTGGTCCTCAGAGCTGTTCAGGCTTTCCACGAGAGCCCCATGGCCCATTCCCCTGAGACGGGACCTCCTCTCTCAGGCAAACAGAACAATCTGGCACCCCCAGCCGGAGCTCTGGGCTCTACACCTCTGGTCCCTCGATGGGAGCCGACCGACCTCCCCAGGGACGTTCTAGAGACCATTTCTCAGGCGAGAGCCCCGTCCACGAGACGCCTCTACGCCCAGAAATGGTCGGTCTTTGTTGATTGGTGTTCCACACGCAACTTAGACCCCGTGGAGTGTGACGTATCCCCGATACTGTCCTTCCTACAAGAGCGTTTGGATCTGGGGCGCGCCCCCTCAACGCTGAAAGTGTACGTAGCAGCCATCTCAGCGTTTCATGCTCCTATCGCTGGCCAGTCAGTGGGTCGAAACAACCTTGTGGTACGTTTCTTAAGGGGTTCTAGACGATTAAATCCTTCTCGTCCCCTTACCGTTCCCACTTGGGACCTTTCTTTGGTCCTTAGGGCTCTCAAAGGTAAACCCTTTGAGCCGCTGAGTTCAGCTGACCTCAGGCCGTTAACCCTGAAGACCGCTCTGCTACTTGCACTAGCATCGGTCAAACGTGTCGGCGACTTGCAGGCCCTCTCTGTGAGCCCTGCATGCCTCGAATTTGGGCCTAAAAACTCTAAGGTCGTACTGAAACCCAGGCATGGCTACGTCCCCAAGGTGCTCTCTACTCCGTTTAGAGCTCAGGTCATTTCGCTCTCTGCTCTTCCTCCCTCCGCGGATGAACAAGAGCTGGAGTTACTCTGCCCTGTCAGGGCATTGAGGACCTACGTAGAGCGTTCACAGCCTTTCAGGCAATCAGATCAGCTCTTTATCTGCTTTGGCGGCCGCACCAAAGGGTCTCCGGTCTCAAAGCAACGACTCTCTCGTTGGATAGTCGACGCGATTAATCTCTGTTACTCCTCCTTGGACATTGAATGCCCTATAGGAGTTAGGGCCCATTCCACTAGAGGAATGGCTTCCTCCTGGGCCTGGTCTAATGGAGTTTCCATTAAAGACATCTGTGAGGCGGCCGGCTGGTCCTCGCCGTCCACTTTTGTCAGATTCTATCATCTGGACGTTCCGGCCTTACAAGCCCGGGTCCTCTCGGTGTAACCAGACGGCCTCCTCGAGCTCCGTCTCTCACCATTTAGGAGTTACCTCCTCTTGTAGTGTAACATGGGTTAACGACGGCTTTGCCTTCTTATTTGTTCTCTTGGTCCCCTTTGGTGTCCAAAACAAGTTATGTCGTTCCCTGCCGTGGCACGGCGCGGTTGAATTCGTTCCCCATACGCAGTACGAGTGAAGTATCGAAAGGGAACGTACTCGGTTACTAACGTAACCTCGGTTCCCTGAGATACGGAACGAGTACTGCGTTACTTGCCGTGCCACGAGGCTGCGGCTTCAGTGTCGTCGCTTCAGTCGATTGGCCTGAAATCCTATGGCGAAACGCCTGCTTATATAGCCCTTAACCCCGCCCATTTCGGCGGGAAAGTTCGCGCGCTTTCTCGCCATAGGTCGCGCAGCTATGCCGCGCCGTCATTGGTTCAACAACTTGTCTATGAGTGAACCAATGACGATGCAGTTACACTGCGTTATTGAAAAAGGCTTCAGTAGCGGGGAAAAAGGGAGACTTTTCCCCATACGCAGTACTCGTTCCGTATCTCAGGGAACCGAGGTTACGTTAGTAACCGAGTACGTTTTTTTGCGCATTGCATGCGCGTCGCTTCTATTATGAGCGCGCTTGCCTAAATTTTAGTAAAAGCACTCGCGCAAGTCGCGAGCGTCGATTTAAATCACCGAAACTCGTTTGATTATACCAATAAACGTCATTGATGTTCAAACTGCAAATGTGTCTCAGCTGTGTGAGCAGAGCATTGCCAGGTGTCTGGCAAGAAATATAATAGTGTACAAATGTATTCAGGAATTGTATTTGTTCAGTACAGTGTTGTTCAGTGCAAGATTTTGATGATATTTAAGATAAAATAAAGGGAAAATATTTGCACTGTTAAAAACTAATACTGAAACAATGATACACTTCTGTTTCTATTTTTTTAAGTATGGCAAAAATATTTGTAGTAATGAAACAAAGTAAATGAGAAATAATGCAAAGGAAAGTAATTTTTTCAGAAATGTTGTAAAACTTTCTTTGTGCTTGAAAGTTAAAATGGCCCTCCTTTGAGATGTCAATCACAGCAATGGCCCCAAGCCAATTTGAGTTTCAGACCCCTGGTCCAATTGGTACTTTCATAGGAAGTACACACAAGCAATGCCATTAAAATTGTGTTTAAGTTTATTAGACATGCATACAGTAGATATATGCATTAAGACAAAGGAAGAGATTTCTCCATACAGTTTTATATGATGTCAGTGAAAGCGGATTTGGATTTGATTTGTACATTTAGATGATGCGATATGGAAAGAATAACAGGAAAAAAAAAAACATCTACAGTATGGTTTAAATTACATTTGATAGTCTTTATCAACAAGTATGCTGAAACAACAAGCAGTATTTGGATCTTGCATACATAGCCTAGGTTAATGAACAGTCAAAAGTAAATGCATAACATGCAAAATGCCTTACGAAATTAGCGTAATTAATTCGCTATTTGATGATGTCAGTCTGGAGAAACAGCAGCTTTTCGGTTTTTGTTTTCAGAAAAAAAGAGACAACCGAGTTCATAAGAATAGTCCAATTTTAGCTTTTGCAAATTTCTTCTTTCATTTTTGAGTTTTGAATTTAAGAATGAAGGCAGGTAAATATATCTGAATAAAAGCTTAGATAGAATGGCAATTCTGTTAAACTGCTGGAAATAGGAAAAGCAATGAAAAAAAGCTCAAGAAAGAACTTTAACCATAGTTAGAATTTTGTCTTTGTTTCTAATAAAAACACATAATCTGAACATTCTAACAAAGGGCCAGGAGTTACATTGTCAATACTTTTCTGTAGATATGTTGGTCTTGATTATCTCTAAGATATGGGTGAAAACACTTATTAGCTTTGGTTTGAAATGTAAAAAACAAAGTGCACCATTTTCCAACAGTTAGGTTTGAAATGACAAGCCCCTTATACAGTAAATCACTTCATAAAAAGGGCTGTTTAATATAAAGGCAAGTTGCAAGTCCTCAAAAGTGGCTATACTGCTGTTTGCATTTACATTCTGGAGACTTGACAATTGATATTCAACAGTATTCTTGACATTTATTCAACAGTGCTTCTGATCTGCCTGCATTGACACTATTCTTTAAGAGCTGCTGTGCAGCCAAAATTATGTACCAGTTATCAATGTAAACCTGCTTTGATACAATCTGCATTGTAAAAAGCGCTATATAAATAAAGGTGACTTGACTTGACTACATCCCATTTGTGTTGACTTCTGGGTGAGTGACACCTCTGACTGAGAAGACTGTTGAGCCCATATGTAGCATCCTCTGTCAAGTCACCCAAACCTGTAGAGGAATTGTAAAATAACAGAATGAAAATGATGACATCACACAGCTGACAAGGCCCAAAAACATGACAATTCTAAATATCTACACATATTCTACAATGCTGCATTTGCAACATCAAAATAACCATTTAGTCATTATCTTTACTCATCAAAAGAAAATGCAACTTCATGTAAACTATACCAAGATATCATACAAGTGACTAATAATTTGGTAGGAGAGCTTGTGAAATTGTGATTGTCAAGCATTTCATTTGTGGTTACTTCAGCAGAATAACATGGTGCTGATATAATTATTACTTTAAAAGCTACACAATAAGTATTCAGTAGTCATTTTCTCCTGACAAAAGTGATTAACACAGTGTTCAACTTCATAATAAACACAAAACTTCATGTCAGGTAATGTTCATAATTTTCTTACCATTTGCCCATTCTCTCATTTCCAGTTGAAGGACAGCTTTCAGGGTTTTCAGGTATCTGTATAGAAGTCTAAAATGACAAGCAAAATTATTTTTAGTGTATGAACCAATATTTGATATGTCATCTGATCACTTTATATTCATAATACAGGTTATTCCGTTCAATCCTTTTCAGTTTGTATAAAACATTTGTTTCTTGGAACTTGAAACAGGTCTCTTTCTATTTATATGTAATTATATGCCAATATTAAATCAGCTGGGTGCATCATTGTAATGGCCTCCATACAGTAAAGCAAATGTCTCCAACTACATCACTTTTAAATTCATATAAAGCCTAATCAAATTTCAAACTACCACAAAATATAATTGGTTCCTTCCTGGACCATGTCTCACCCATCCACCAAGTTAGAAGTAATCCTGCTTGCAAATACACAGACAAACACAGGTAAAAACATAATCTCTTTGACAGACGTAGATATCAGTTATTCAGTGTAATGACAGTTAAAGATCATTTTTAGTATTGCAAGCCATTAGATAATGTACTGCACAACACCAACCTCTCTTTGAAGTCATGGCTTTTAGCATGTCCAACTGACAAGAAGGGCCTCATGTTCTGAAGGGGCTGGAGCTCTGGACAGTCAGAACAAAGTCTTTGTAGGTATGGCCAGTATTTGCAGGCAATGTCCATACAAATAAAGGGTGATGCCATGCATGGAAGCAAGCTGAAGCTGCAAAAACATGAGGTACACAAAAATGATTTGCCCCAAAACATATTAAGGGAAGCCAGCGACACAACATGCCTGCAGAATGTCAACTCCAGTCCCTCCTCATCCACCTTATTGCTGGATCTGTGGGAATTATCTCTGGCTGCCAACAAATCCACACAACAAATGCATGACCTACATTGTTGAAAATCAAGATGACAAATGATCGTTAATTCATGATGGAAACATTTTCAATGTCTTTTTAAGGCTATGGAACAAATTAGCGTTAGCATAGAACACTAGTATACCTTGCAATACATTTTAAACCGTAATGTTTGCTGGGGTGCAGGCAGGACAGCTAAATTGCTCTTCCTTGCAGATGGAATCAATTTCATATTAAGCAGTAACATATTCAAGTTTTAAATGCAACACATGCAACATTAAATACGTAAACAGAGAATGAAAGACCAGATAACTGACATAACATGTCCAATAATGATGCATACAAAACTAACATTTAACACGATTTTTATTCAGGTTATTTCTAAAGATCTCTATCTATATAGCACATTTTAGGCAATGAAGAACAAGCAAATAACTCTGTATATGTTTGTAGTTTTCACATGGATGTTTTTAAAAATTCAAACCTGTTTAATAAATCATCATACTACCAACTTATTTTAAAATTAATTTAAAAGTTTTAAAATTCATTCTTCAAGAAGGGAGGCGGGCTCCCAGGAGTCTTTCCATTTGGTCCCACTGTAAAGAGAAAATGTTCAAAGTAACAATTTACATTTGCTGAGTAGCTCTGTCAGGCTAGAAAATTGATATATAATTTTATGAAATATAACTATTAAAAAATATTAATATACAGTACAGTCCAAAAGTTTGGAACCACTAAGATTTTTAATGTTTTTAAAGAAGTTTCGTCTGCTCACCAAGACTACATTTATTTAATTAAAAATACAGTAAAAAACAGTAATATTGTGAAATATTATTACAATTTAAAATAACTGTGTACTATTTAAATATTTTTGACAAAGTAATTTATTCCTGTGATGCAAAGCTGAATTTTCAGCATCGTTACTCCAGTCTTCAGTGTCACATGATCCTTCAGAAATCATTCTAATATGCTGATTTGCTGCTCAATAAACATTTATGATTATTTTCAATGTTGAAAACAGTTGTGTACTTTTTTTTTCAGGATTCCTTGATGAATAGAAAGTTCAAAAGAACAGCATTTATCTGAAATACAAAGCTTCTGTAGCATTATACACTACCGTTCAAAAGTTTGGGGTCAGTAAGAATTTTTATTTTTATTTTTTTGAAAAGAAATTAAAGAAATGAATACTTTTATTCAGCAAGGATGCATTAAATCAATCAAAAGTGGCAGTAAAGACATTTATATTGTTACAAAAGATTAGATTTCAGATAAACACTGTTCTTTTGAACTTTCTATTCATCAAATAATCCTGAAAAAAAAATATTGTACACAAATATTTTGTACAACTGTACACATTAAATGTTTCTTGAGCAGCAGATCAGCATATTAGAATGATTTCTGAAGGATCATGTGACACTGAAGACTGGAGTAATGATGCTGAAAATTCAGCATTGCATCACAGGAATAAATTACTTTGTGAAATATATTCAAAAAGTACACAGTTATTTTAAATTGTAATAATATTTCACAATATTACTGTTTTTTACTGTATTTTTAATTAAATAAATGTAGCCTTGGTGAGCAGACGAAACTTCTTTTAAAAACATTAAAAATCTTAGTGGTTCCAAACTTTTGGACTGTACTGTACATAATAACATTTCAATAACTGTTGATAGTGTTACAGTTACCCAAATGTTTCAACTGTTGTGTTTGGTGTGTATGTAATAAACTGTACATTAGTACACTTACCAGGTCTTGCATGGAACCCAATGAATGAGGACCTCATCTGTTCCCTATAGAATAAACACAAAACAACACAATTTTATACAATTTATTTTTTCCACAACACAATATCAAGCAACATTTGCATTGGGTCAAGTCTTGCAATTGTAAGACCTATTTCACGTCAATACTTGCAAAAAAGTACTATGGCTATGAAGGAAAATCAAAATCCAAGAATTACTTGCAAAGTACATTTATTTACAGAACTGTGTGTGCAATTGTAGGTTTCATATTGATCAGACAGTCAGACAACAAAGAACAAGTAGCGTTAAATGAAAAGCAACATAAGCTTGAAATTAAGACCTTACTAAACATATTTAAACCCTACCACATAATACATTAATGTATGTAAGACTTTTTCTACATATTTGATGGGTGGTAACCGAGTATTGATCGGATAGTAGTCTACATCATATGAGCAATACGTACAGCCAAATTCTTGTCTGCTATTGCAAAGTAAATTTTGTTGTAAAACTGGTTACATTAGAGTTCAATGCATGAACACTAAATATAGATTGTTCTCTGGACATCCAGTTGTAGAGTCATGTGCTCAAAAAATGCAGATTTATTATTCATTGTAAAATCAAAAAAGGATTAAATAAAATAATAATAATAATAACGATTGAATGCAAGTACATTGATATAAAGCAAGACAAAAAAGTCTTTAGAAAGACAAACCTCTCTCACTCTTCTTTTCAAAATCTTGGAGTAGTCAAAGTTGTTTTCCCTGGCTCTCCTACAGCATTCTGGACACTCATCTAAAAGACAGGCAATATGACATTGAAATAAGTATACCAATATACAAGTATAGACAATATACCAAACAGTGACTCCAGAATCAAAGTGTAGTTGATACATCATATTTTAAATTCAGACAATGTACTTAACACTTTTTTTTTTGCTTCATCTTGCTGGCTCCCCTCTGTTGGACTAGATCTGTATAAAGAATATACAAGATATCACACATTATTAAACATTATATATAAATACAGTAAGTCATTACAAAACTAGAATGTACCGTATTAGTCAAAAGTTTGGACACACTTTGGACATACATATATATATTTTAGTACCATATGCTCCACATACAGTAACACATTACTGACTATTAAGGAACTATACTTCACTTCTGTGTCTTTTTTTGGCCTTCTGGCCCTGGGGTCTTGTGGCTTCTGATGAGCCTGTTGTATTGGTGCCAGTAGCTTCTGGAGGGCTGATGGTATCGGTGCCAGTAGCTTCTGGAGGTCTATTGGTATCGGTGCCAGTAGCTTCTGGAGGTCTGATGGTATCGGTGCCAGTAGCTTTTGGAGGGCTGATGGTATCGGTGCCAGTAGCTTCTGGAGGTCTATTGGTATCGGTGCCATTAGCTTCTGGAGGTCTGGTGGTATCGGTGCCAGTAGCTTCTGGAGGTCTGGTGGTATCGGTGCCATTAGCTTCTGGAGGTCTGGTGGTATCGGTGCCAGTAGCTTCTGGAGGTCTGATGGTATCGGTGCCAGTAGCTTCTGGAGGTCTGATGGTATCGGTGCCAGTAGCTTCTGGAGGTCTATTGGTATCGGTACCAGTAGCTTCTGGAGGTCTGATGGTATCGGTGCCATTAGCTTCTGGAGGTCTGATGGTATTTCTGATGGTATCGGTGCCATTAGCTTTGGAGGTCTGATGGTATCGGTGCCAGTAGCTTCTGGAGGTCTGATGGTATCGGTGCCAGTAGCTTCTGGAGGTCTGATGGTATCGGTGCCAGTAGCTTCTGGAGGTCTGATGGTATCGGTGCCAGTAGCTTCTGGAGGTCTGATGGTATCGGTGCCAGTAGCTTCTGGAGGTCTGATGGTATCGGTGCCAGTAGCTTCTGGAGGGCTGGTGGTATCGGTGCCAGTAGCTTCTGGACGGCTGATGGTTTCTGTGCTACTTGTGGCCTTCTTCTGTCTTTGAAAATGAACTTGCAGAGAAGAAAAACATCAAACACAAGAAAAATTAAACAGTTAAAAATTAAAAGTTTTCTCAGTGGCACTTTATTCCATATAGCCTATGACTAATTATTGAAACCACAAGAAAGAGGACCTGCGGGTGAGTGATGATAACAGGCTAGTATTTAAATTAAGATTGATTTTTACATTACAGGTGTGATATGTCCAATGGCCAGAGAATGCTAGCTTCAATTCAATTCATAGCAAAAATCTGATTGGCTGAGAAAACAGGCGACTGTCCTTCAGTTTTATATTATTATGAATAAAAAAAGTTCCTGTTCAATCCAGACTAAGAGTACAGCAGTGCTCCGAATCAAAAAGCTGAGCGCATGTCATTAGTAGACTGATTTGGGCACAAACTACATGTATATGGCCCCTATCAGAAATGGGTAGGTAATATATACTTTAACTTAAAACAGGGGCAAATCAAAGACCTAACACATACTTCTCCCATCAACTGAAATTAATGCCACAAAACTGTCTGCCTAAATACTTTTTATCTAGCTTGTTGACTTCACCAAATAGTTTCCTTTAGCAATAGAGCCATCACATGCTGCTTTATCCTATTACGGCTGAAAGTAATGTTCATTTTTTGCATCGATATGAAAAATAAAGAGAATGATACTTGTGGGTTCACATTCTTTTGAGTTACCAGTGTTTCCAGATTACAGAGCTTCATATCCGTACAAAAAGACTTACTGTTTAGCACAGCTTCGTACATTAGCTTAACCCTCTGAAGCAAATCGTGTTCCAAAACATAATCCCCACCTAGGATGACATCGGCCACCAAGGTTCCCCTGGATTTCAGTAGTATGGGGAAGAAATCAAGTGCAGCAAGTTTGTCAAGCTGAAATAAAAACATAAAAAAAAAAACATGCACAGAATACAATGATTTAATTTTTAACATTAATTTCATGACAGCTGTTTAATGGTCATATCTGATAAACAACTTATATCAAGAAATTAATTACTATTGGTTTATAACTACATATTTAAAAAATCCTATCATTGTGATAATTTTTTCTGCTTCACCAGCCATATTTCCATCAATGTATTTTTATATGCTTTTTGAAGTATCGCATTGGAAAAAAAACATAATTAATTTAGCCAAAAAAAAAAGGTCATGCTCGCTTGAGGTGGTTTTTGCCTTTTTCAAAAAAAGAGTTAATGCGCTGAACGGGACATTGAAACAGCTTTGCCCAAGTTCTGACGTAGCGAACATTAAACTCACATGACGGATCAGCTGTTTACGCAGTCAGGCACAATGCTAAGCGGAGGAAAAGTAACTAACCAGGATTCACTCAGTAGCGGCAAGCTAAGAGGGAAGAGCCCAGCACTGAAACCCTGTCTGACAGGCAGTGTAGGAAATGTGGTGTATTGGAGACCGCTTGCCTGGTGTCACTCAGGGGCCTGAGTCCTTCTGATCAAGGCTCAGCCTGTGGACGGTGTGATGCCAGTGTCGTGCTGAATTTGACTCCCTATCAAATTATGACCACCCTCACCCTCAAGTCTATCTGAATCTTAACCCCACCCCTAATCCTAACCCCTCCCCCAAACCTACTCCAACACCTACCATTACTAGGGTGATCTTAATCTGGCAGGTTTTTTAAATTTGGCACCACACCGGTAACGGCCCCTGTAGCGCCGAGGTCCCGTCTCCTAAAGGGCGGGATGTTTATGAATGCAGCCCAAAAGCAGCTGGTAAACAGGGCGGGTTAGGGGCGGCCTCAGTGCGGGAGGATCACCTCGCGGGATCTTAATTTATTTACTCAAAACCAGTTGATGGAAACACACCTGATTCACATTTGATTACATTTTTCTCTTTTTTTGCAACTTTTCAAAAGTTTGCTTTAAATTCACATGGAAACATGGCTATTGACTGTTAAACTTTACTGTGATAACTGACTTCACTTCATAAATCCCTTAGCCCTGACCTAACCTTACCAACACATGGCTGCTATTAAGGACGACCGTCCTGTTGTTGTTTTTCTTCAGCGATGCCTTCCATTCCGATTTTTTATTTTGAAAGTTGCAGCGAAGAGATGCAACTTTTGCTTTATATGGCTGCACTTGTTTGCATTGCGGGCAGGTCTTGTATGCAGCACTTATTAGGGTGTTGCACCCTGGGCACATTTTTTGTGTGCTTCCTGGCATCTCTAAAATGAAGTAAAAAATGACATTAAAACCTTAATACAACATGTTTTTGTAACGTAATATCCAGTAACAACTTTTTGAAACTAGGTTGTTACTATAAAGGCGGGTACTAATGGCTAGCCGAGAAGTCTCGCTGCAGCCTGTGGTGGACATCCAAATGTGGTCATGTCAATCACAGTACAGATTGCCTACACCAAACACTTATCTCTAAACCTGTAACCAATGAAATTAGCAGCAGGGCGGGATTTCTGGTGAAGTAATTTTTTTGGGGGTGGGGTTAATGCGCTTTCATCATTAACCTTATGCCTAAAAATCCTTTTAATGGAGGGTATGCATAGACGTCCCTTTCCCGCCGGAACGCGCTCCCTCAGCTGGACTGAGTGGCAAAAGAACCTGCTGCATGACTGGATTTAATAAGAGAAACTGCGAAAACGCAAGTAAAAACAAATGATTACACTAAAGTTTGGACTCGAAAGTGGTCCTTACAACTTGTCAAATAAACCTAATCCATGGATATTGACATGCAGCCTGGAGTCGTGTTTCCTGACATTTATATGTGCCTGATTTCAACGCCAGGGAAATGCACAAAGCAAATCTGACTGTGAATATTTTATACAACTACAATATCGGTAGGCTTTATCCATGTTCAGATTTCTGTTCTGGAAATATATGGCAATTAGTGCATATTTAATTAGAAAATACCTCATTTGTGTGTGTGTGTGTGTGTGTATATATATACCTTTTACTTATATCAGTGTTATATACTGTATATATATATCGTCATATTGTCCAGCCCTAAAACTTGTAGTTTTTGCCAGTGTTTATTTAACACCCAATTGCAAGATACAAGATGGTAAATATTTAATTGATGAGTTGTCAACACTGTATATAACAATACAATATATACGGTATGATTTTACCTCAAAATCCAACAATTTGACACAAAATGCTAACTACAAATCCATGTTTCTCTGCTGGAGTCCAGCTGTTTCTGTGAATTGCAGTGATCCATTTGCTTCTTTTTTCTGTAGCTTTCGGCAGTCTGTAAAATTATACCTCAGGTTTTGTGTCAAAGCTATTTGTACATTCAGTCGCAAAGCTCTTTCCTGTTTTGGATGTGTTTTGTGTGTTTTTTGCGGCATTCACGCTGAAAACCAATCCTGCCACTCAGTCTTTTGCCACTTAGTGGGCGTGACCGCAGTCATAATGGTTGACGGTGACGTCACGTGCATACTCTCTATTGGAAACCAACATACAACAAATCGGGTTCCGGGGTGACACAGGGATGGGGAATCACCATGGATATGTGTATATATGAAGACTTCAGATGCAAAGCCTCTAAGTGCTATCTGAAATTTTCTTCTAAAATGAGCATTTTTATCAAGCTCATATGTTTATGTTCAGTTATTTCACTTTAATGTCACTGAAAAGGACCTATTAATTGCCATTAAAGTGAAATAACTGAACCTAAACATACAAGCTTGATAAAAATGCTAATTTTAGAAGAACATTTCAGATGACACTTGGAGGCTTTTGCATCAGAACGATATGTATATACATCTAATGGGGAGTCACGAGGTGACATATTGGGCACGGACGCGGCTTCTGATGTCACACTTGGCTGTGGGCGGAGTTGGATGTCCACCGCAGGCTGCAGCCTACTTGAGATAGTCCTCACTGCAGAACACAAGATCCAAGGGGCGGAGTGTATCTCCTCCCACTTTCCATAGCCCTAAACCTACCCGACTCCGCCCCCTGGCTCTAAACCTACCCATCTCCACCTCCTGGTTCTAGATCCAACTCCTCCCACTTTCCATATATCTTAACCTACCCGACTCCGCCCCTTGGATCTTGAGTGTTCTGAAGTGAGGGGCTACTGGCCTATTTGGGCTGGCCTAGACGTATGGGCAGATTCAACAGCTACATTAAAATGCATGTAGAATACATACATAAATGTAGTAATGCGCACTCACAAGCAATGGCTATGGCACAAGTTGGTGCTACATGGAAAGACTAACCTGCTGCTTTTCTATCACTTTCATATGTCGGGAACCTGCAAGCACATATAAAATTGTTTGGTGATGTAAACGTAGTTTCTTACTGTGGGCACACACACACACAAATTGATAGTGCGCATGTTTGCACACGACGTTTTATGGCAACACATAATTGGTCGACAGTTTCATGGGATTTGTAGTTCTTAAGGTATAAACGCAGATTAATCTCATCTAATAATACATCGAAAGTAATGCAATGTATATCGCATTTGTTTGCACATATGGATGTGCTCATTACTGGTGAACTGGTGATTTGCTGAATGTGTGTATGTGTAAACATATAAGTTTTATGTTCAGACAGTTCACCGTTAGCTCACCAACGTTAGCCACCTAGCTAGCTACAAAATGTACTACAGAAACATAATTGAAGGGCATTGCTTTTATCAGGAGTGCTCACACACGATTCTAACATCACATTTACCATTACAGCAAACATTTATCACTAAAAAAAGAACTTAGCAAGCGCTAATTTTAGTTCACTATAGCCACCTGGCTACAAACGTACCTACTTTGCCAGGGTTCTGTCGATGTATGCTGCGGCTGTAATTTTAGTACTGCAGAGTACGTAATGTTAATTGAAGGAAGCTAGCTAAATTAGCTTATCTGTTCTACTGGCGTCATGAGCACTCTCATGATTCTAACGTTACATTTACCATCAGATTAAACATGTTTCAGGGTCCGTGTCTGTTTTCCAATTTGAAATGAAATCGAAACGAGAAAACGGTCGTTTCCCGTTTTTTCGTTTAATTGTTAAAAAAACGAGATTTTGACTAGATTTTCGTTTTTTTCGGGTCACGGATAGAAAACGGAAACACGACTTCAAAACTCGTTTTCCACATGTGGGCGGTCATTACACGCCCCTTTCAGCCGATTGGTCTATCAAATCTGAGCCAGTGACGTCATATTCAGTTCGTTCAACAAAATAACAGTCCTCTGCTGCTATATCAGTAGATGTCATAAATCGGCTTTCTTCTGTGCAACCTAACGCGTATTTCACAGAAATATTTTTGCACAGATAAAAAAAAGTTTAAAAAACCTACAGTAAATTTAATTAAGTCTGTTTTTAAGCTGTCATTGTGTTTTTAAAATGTAAATGCCTCTACATCTGTTACCAAGCGCATGACATCCTTTGGGCTACTACCACCGATCAATAGGCTATCTATTATAGATCAGTGGCTACTGCACTCATTTTTTTTTTTTTTTTTTTTCTTATTTTAATGTTTTGTTTACATTTTATACATTTAAATTCAATCATTTAGCAGACGCATTCTTTGCAGTAGGCTATGCAGTCATATTAGAAAATAGGCTATCCACTAGGTGGGAACACCTAATAACAGTATCACCATCGGGGGGCTTTTTAGTTTTCCTTAGCTTATAAATGGCCATACAGATTTTATCTCTGAAATTAAACACTTTTATGAACACAGTGAACATTATTATATGTCACAGTTTACTTGCTATCCTCACTTTTTCTGTCTTTCCTTCGCTTTTGAATGAATTAGCTATAAATGGCCCTGAACATTTTACTTTCAATTTCGATTTAACGGCTATTGGCGATTCTGCGTCAATTGCTTTAGGGACAACAGCAAAACAAAAACTCTCCTATATTAAACATAGAACTTTTATTATCTTTGTAATTATCATCTTTGTAATTATTTTATTTTGTAAATATTCGTGGCTTAAACAGCGGGAAAATTTACTGTATGCAGTTCTGTGGATGTTTTGAAAAACTTAAACTAAACGAAAATTATTGTTGCCTTGTCAATATAATTTCTGTTTTTTCCCCCTGACTTTCAACTGATGCGATCATCGTTTCATTAACCGACAAGATTATATTAAATTAGAATTAAACGAAATTTGATAAATATCTGTGAATCATTAAAAAAAATCCCAGGGGTTTAGTTTTAGCCTACATGAACAAATAGCAAAATAAACAACAGTAGAACATGAGGATTCATCATCATCACGCACCTGCAGCGCTTCTGTGAACGAAGAACAAAGGATTCAATTATATAAAAGGAATAAATAGCCTATGTCTATGCGCGAAATTTATTTCACTTAAGTAATTAACATATTACCAAAATGAAAGGGGAAAAAATGCGACAATATGAGTGTCGGTTCATTTTTGTGAAGTTCACAGAAAGGAAACCAAGACGGCAGAAAATTTCTTTGTTTATTTTACGAGCAATGTTTTGTTTTTATTGTGAGTGTACAAAAATAATAGGCCTATTTAACCCTTCACAGATTCGAATGGTGTTACATATATTTGACCATAAATGTCTAAGTATTTTAAGTTGTTTCCGCTTTTATAAGAAAATTCAAGTGAACGCGTCGGCGCCTCACGCACACACAACATCAGTTTTAGTAACTTGACATCACAGCCTGTTAACTGTCAAAATAACATACATTCAACCAAATATATAAAAAGTTATACTGCTCATTTTAAGTAGTCTGTGTAGGCTACAATAAAAGCGTTTAAATAATAAATATAGTTTAGCCTCCAAATCGTGAATATTGAAACATTTGGATTTGTGTCAAATTAGAGAGGTATAACGCCGGTTTCTGTTTCAGTTCAGCTTTAAATTAATTAGTTTTGGCTTAACATTTATAGGCCTATATTATTTTTGTCATAACTAAAATAGCTATGTAGCTGTAATTTTGATCTTTAATGTTTGATCTTTACAGGCTATTCCCTCAATCTTTTAACCAAAGGGTTATTAACATAGCCTATATTCAGCAGGCAATGTTAGGCTATACATAAAGAGAGATGAGCTATTGTTTGTTTTTCAAAATTGCTTACACTACTTATTTATTGTGATTTATTCAAAATAGAATAAAATAAAAACTGTAGTTTTTTTTTTTTTTTGTTGTTGTTGTTTTTTTAATCTGTGCTTTTCATCCGTTCCTCTGTGTGGGCAGTTTCACTATGCATATTAAACTACAGCATTACAACAGTCTGTGTGCTGATTAACATTTCTGAAATAAACATTTCTGTGAAATACACGTTAGGTTGCACAGAAGAAAGCCGATTTATGACATCTACTGATATAGCGGCAGAGGACTGTTATTTTGTTGAACGAACTGAACATGACGTCACTGGCTCAGATTTGATTGACCAATCGGCTGAAAGGGGCGTGTAATGACCGCCCACATGTGGAAAACGAGTTTTGAAGTCGTGTTTCGATTTTCTATCCGTGACCCGAAAAAACGAAAATCTAGTCAAAATCTCGTTTTTCCGTTTTTTTTAACAAACGAAAAAACGGGAAACGACCGTTTTCTCGTTTCTGCGTATTTCATTTCAAACTGGAAAACAAACTATCAAAACGTACACGGACCTTTCAGTAATACAACACGAATCACGTTACATTTATCACTAAAATAACACAGTTTTAGGATAATTGGATATGCTGTAGTGTACATACCTCTGACTGTTAATCGAAATGTAACATGTCCTTCTCTTTAGCGACCCCAGTGGACGTTTTTGTTTCAGAACTATAGCAATACGTACCTGGTGGTACATATTTGTGGCGCTGCAAAAAAAGTGCGCAGAGGTACGTATTTCCTATGAGACCAGGGGCACGTTCAAGCTCAAACCGGTGCTCAACGTTTTGCTACGTTTTCCGGGTTGAACGACATGTTTCCTGGAAACGGTCTGCAACGGGTTTGAGATACGTTTTCTCTTGTTTGGCGGGTGTGTCAGAAATGTCAGCCCAATCAGTGGCAAGATGTATATAAACCGCGCGGTATTAAAGAGACAGCTCGCACAATGGGTATTAATGTAACATAAAAATACTATATATTTTGCTATTGTATTGTGATGTGACACTTTAATAAACTTTTCTATAATCAGAGGAGAATAGTTGGTAAATATTACAATATCATATAGCACAACAACAGTGATCAGCAATATTGATAAGCCTAATACAAGCAACACAGTCACGGAGGTAAGAAGTGGATTATCCTTCACCTGAAATGTTTGTCTTTTCATCATGAAGTGCAAGTCAAATGTTGTATAACAATATAGAAGTTTCCACAAATCCCTTCACTCGATTGGGATGTTCTCTTTTATTCTGGACGGCAATGGCAGTGACTGTAACATCGAGTGTATTTTGTAGTATTAAGCACGTATTTATACCGACTTCATCAGGCTCCGAAAATTATTCAAAAAGAACACAAAGAATGGCCTTCTCAGCTGCCATAGTTGCAACTCTTGCGTCATCAGAACAGGGTGTTCAACGCGCCACCGTTTCCGTTTAAAAAACGTTTTGCAACGTTTTGTCGGGGCTGAACGCAGCCCAGGTTGGTTTATATATCATGCAATGAAAATGATCCCCTTCACCCCACCCCACCCCTAAACCCTACCCACACTCTGACGTGGGCAAATCAGGTAACGCTCTCAAAAACGCCCCTCTGTTTATGGCCTCGCCCATCAATCATTAATGTCCTGCAGAGACCTGGGCTGCGTTCAGCCCCGACAAAACGTTTTTTAAACGGAAACGGTGGTGCATTGAACACCCCGTTCTGATGACGCAGGAGTTGCAACTATGGCAGCTGAGAAGGCCATTCTTTGTGTTCTTTTTAAAGAATTTTCGGAGCCTGATGAAGTCGGTATAAATACGTGTTTAATACTGCAAAATACACTCGATGTTACAGTCATGCCCTTGCCGTCCAGAATAAAAGAGAACATCCCAATGGAGTGAAGGGATTCGAAACTTCTAATTATTGTGAACCAACATTTGCCTCGCATTTCAGGATGAAAAGACAAACATTTCAGGTGAAGGATCCACACACTTGACATTTGACATTCAACAGTATTCTTGACATTTGATATTCAACAGTGCTTTGATCTGCCTGCATTGACACTTTTCTTGAAGAGCTGCTGTGCAGCAAAAATTATGTACCAGTTATCAATGTAAAGCTGCTTTGATAATCTGCATTGTAAAAAGCGCTATAAATAAAGGTGACTTGACTTGACTTCTTACGCCCGAGAATAAATGATCTAACGTTATATGACTATTTTTATTGAGTATTAGGCTTATTATTATTTCTGATCACTGTTGTTGTGCTATGATATTGTAATATTTACCATTATATAATCAGAGGAGAATAGAAAAGTTTATGAAAGTGTAACTCCAAAATACAATAGCAAAATATATAAATATGTATAGTACTTTTATGTTACATTCATACCCATTGTGCAGGATGTCTCTTTAATACCGCGTGGTTTATATGCATGTTGATGCTGATTGGGCAGAGATTTTTGACACACCCACAAAACAAGAAAAAACGTATCTCAAACCTGTTGCACACCGTTGCACACCGTTTCCAGGAAACATGTCGTTCAACCCGGAAACCGTATCAAAACGTTGAGCACCGGTGTTCTATTTCGTTCTTCCTGACCGCCAGAGGCAGTGCTTCACACTGGATATTATCTCTCGTTGCAATTGCATAGGTCGAGTTTAATACCAACAAAGTCCCTCGTGACCAGGATGACTCGGGGTGCTCCCCTATTTAACCCCGTGACTTCCTGCAGACTGTCCCTATAATCTTCTCGCGTGCACATATTGCAGGTCATAGAATATTATAAAAAAAACAACACTTTTGGAATCCGTTCTTCACAGCTTCGCAACAAAACCATTGTTGGTGTTTCGCGACTGCGTGTCCTCCAGAGGCTGCAGCGGATTCAATTGGAGTTTCATTGAAAGAAACAGATCACGATCGGAAAACAACGACGACTGGTGAGTTTGTTTACATATACGCTTGGGGTTCATTCACGTTTTCCCGGCATTGTTTTGGTCGCTAGAACGGAGTGTTTCCGCTCTGTGGTACGGCCATATAGTGCTATAATAAACTGTAGATGTAGTTAGACCACGCTAGGAGTGTGTGCGCTCTGTGTAGCGGTCGGTGTCTGAGCTACAAGAAGTACAATACTCTGCTGGGAGCTTGTTGAAGTAACACAGTAGTGGAGGCAATTAAAATTGTGGTTATATATATATATATATATATATATACTTATACACTGAAATACTAAGTGTTTGTATATATATATATATATATATATATATATAATATATTATTCTCTAGATATTCTGGTAACAAGGACGGCTGAGACCAGCAACGGTCAGAGTGATTCCGCTCGTCCTAAAAAATAAATTGTTGTCAGAATGGAAACAATTTCTCATACGTGTGCATTGTGCATGACCATGCTGCAGATGGATGATGGGCATGACTGCTGCCCTTCCTGTTTAGGCTTGGAACACTTGAGACAAGGCCTCACAGAGGATGCTTGCATGAACTGTAGTGTCATGTCTTGGGAGTGGAGAACTTCGAGGATAGCTTTGGTGGAAGGACTTTTGGGTGAGTCGCTACCACCACCTCCGCCGAGTAAGGCAACGCATAAGCGCAGAAATGTTGAATCAACCAGTGTTTCCGCTGGGAAGAGATGCAAAGAAGACCCCTTAGTCAAGAAAGTGGATGTGTTGACTGCTGAGTTTGTCTTTGACTGCTGAGCAAGTCTTTGCTTATGAAATTACAACCGGGTGAGAAACTAGTGTCTGTAGTCGAAGCCCCCACCACGGAGTCGCCCATTATGGAGGAAGATATTCTGTCAATGGCGGCTTCTCACAACCAATTTTATGATGTGGAAGAAGTGGAGGTTGTCTCTGATCACCAGTCCCATCTCTCCCATGATGGCTCCCAGGGCACTGGTCATGGATCTGTAGGAAGTCCACAGTCGGAGCTAGAACTGGTGAAGCAAGCTCTTCAGGCTGCGTTGGCTCGCCTAGGTCTTGACACAGCCCCGGTGGTGGCAACCACTTCCAGCGCTTTTTTCAGAGGTTCAGCGCAACCCTCTCCTCTTACTATTCCACCATCGAAAGATTATATTGAGGAGTTGCAAAGATGCTGGGCTAACCCTAGATCTCTTACGCACCCCACTAGTGCAAGCAGAGCATTGGCTGCGATGCAGGATGCAGACACTTATGGCTTGGGTCAAATGCCGAAAGTTGATCCAATTATTGCCTCTTTTGTTCTCTCCCCAGAGGAGGTCTTAAGGCCTAATGTTCGTTGCCCCCGGCCTCAATGCCGGATTACAGATGATCTTCTTATCCAGGTATATAACACAGCAGCACGAATGGGTCGCATTGGCAATTCCCTCTCACATCTCATGCTGGCCCTGTCTCAATCTCTTCAAACATCAGGAAGTGATCCTTTAAACTCGAACTTAAGTGATGCCTCGCTTCAGGCAATGGCATTCATGACAAGAGAGCTGGGCAGGCTGATGTCGACGCTCACACAGACACGCCACCAAGTCTGGCTGGCACAATCACCTCTGTCTGAGGCATGTAGAAAGACACTAAGGGACCTTCCAGTAGTTCCAGGGCAGCTCTTTGGACCAGCTGCACAGCAAACGCTGGAACGCAGTGTCCAGGTGAATCAGACCAGGCAGCAATTTGCTGACCTGAGGAGAGTTCCTCAGTCTCAATTACATTATAGGCAGCCCTCTAGGGGGCATGATCTACCACGGCCTCAGTTTTCAACACGCCCAGGTGATACTCAGAGAGGCCAGCCTCAGCCACAGCGATCTCAGCGAGTGGAGCATTCTACTCAGCGGCCCCGGGCTCGGGGACAGCAAGTATTTCAGGCCCCAAGGGGCAGAGCACCTGGCCAACGGCCCTCCAGGGATTTTAGAGGCCAGGGACGCAGGACCTGAAGGTCTGCGGCCAGCCGTCGGAAGTTTTACTCCTCAGCAGCTCAGTTATTGGGAGACAACAACCTCCGACCCATGGGTTATAGCAACACTAACTCAGGGGTACAAGCTGCAGTTCCGACGGCGGCCGCCCGCTTTCAACGGGGTCAGAATGACCATAGTCTCAGACCCCAACAGTTCATTTTCACTAAAACAAGAAATAGCGCAACTTCTACAGAAGGGTGCCATCGAACCAGTAGAAGGGTCAGAACGGCTCAATGGGTTCTTTTCAATATACTTCTTAATTCCAAAGAAAGACAGGGGAGTAAGGCCCATACTCGACCTTCACGGCCTAAACAAGTTCCTGAAGGTCTTACCATTTCACATGTTACGAATAACCGATGTTCTCCAGGCGGTCAGGCAGCAGCACTGGTTCACCACAGTAGACTTAAAGGATGCGTACTTCCATATTCCAATTGCTCCACAACACAGGCCATTCCTACGCTTTGCATTTCAGGAACAGGTCTATCAGTTCCGTGTCCTCCCATTCGGCCTCTCCCTATCACCACGGGTCTTCACCAGGTGCATGGCTGCGGCACTGGCTCCAATCCAAGCTACAGGACTACAAGTGCTTCCGTACTTGGACGACTGGCTCCTTTGCTCCCACTCACAGGAGCAGGCAGTGCTGGAAATCACACAGCTACTGTCACATATTACCCGTCTGGGTCTTTCTGTGAATTTCAGCAAAAGCCAGCTAACTCCAAGTCAGTCTTTGGGGTTCATAGGTGTCATGCTAGATTCACGAGTAATGAGAGCCTCGCCATCAGCACAGCGGGTGGACAATATACAGCTCCTCCTACAACAGTTTCGAAGACAGGCCAGACTTCCATTCAGGTGCATCCTCAGGCTCATGGGTATGTTGGCGGCAGCAGCTGCTGTCATACCGCTAGGCCTCCTGTCACTCCGCCCATTTCAGATATGGGTGAACAGTCTCCACTTGAATCCCGTTTGGCACAGGAACAGGTGGATCAAGATTACAGAACGATGCCTTCTAGCCTTGAAGCCATGGAGGAGGAGGTCGTATCTGACCAAAGGGGTTGCTCTGGGCGTGATTCCCTCTCGGAGGGAGGTAGTCCAGACCGACGCGTCTCTTGCAGGCTGGGGGGCAGTCTGGCAACACAGAGCAGTCAGAGGACATTGGAACCCCCAGGAGAAGAGCGAGAGTATAAATACCCTGGAACTTCGTGCAGTACAGTTGGCTCTAAAGCACTTTGTACCATTTTTGAAGGGCAGGCACATTCTTGTCAGGTCCGACAACACTTCAGTGGTCTATCACATCAACCATCAAGGGGGCACGAGGTCCAGCCAGTCCCTTCGGGTATCTCAGGAACTGTTGACTTGGGCCTTCCCACAGTTTGCAAGCATCAGAGCGATGCACATTCCGGTGGTGTCAAATGTGGTGGCAGATTATTTGTCGCGCCACAGACCTCCATCGGGGGAGTGGAGACTCAACCCAGAGGTGGTAGAGATGATATGGCAGCGGTTTGGCAGGGCGGAGGTGGACCTCTTCGCCTCTGCGACATCGACCCATTGCCGTCTCTGGTTCTCACTAGTGGAGGAATCCAGTCCTCTGGGGCAGGATGCTCTAGCAAACGCTTGGCCAGATCAGTTACTTTATGCCTTTCCCCCGATACCATTAATCTTGGCAACTGTTCACAGGGTCCTTCAAGGACACCACAGACTGCTGTTGGTAGCGCCGAACTGGCCGGGGAGACCTTGGTTTCCAATGATGTACAATCTCCTAGAGCAGGATCCCTGGAGCCTTCCCAGGAGAAGGGATCTTCTCCACCAGTTGGAGGGTCAGATTTGGCACCCGAATCCAGACCGCCTGCAGCTCTGTGTTTGGCCTCTGAAAGGCCGGAACCACTTTTCAGAGTCTGCGATCGTGAGGTGCAAAACACTATATTGAACTCCAGAGCACCTTCTACCAGGAGTGCTTATGCCTGTCGATGGAAGCTCTTCACTGATTGGTGCAGAAAGCATGCAATGGCCCCAGAGCAATGCCCTGTTCCCATGGTTTTACGTTTTCTGCAGTCTCTGTTAGAAAATAATAGGACAGTGTCTACCTTGAGAGTATATGTGGCTGCAATTTCGGCATATCATGTGCGAAAAGATGGTAAGCCATTGGGGACTCATTCCTTGGTTACTCAGTTTCTTAGAGGTGCTCAACGGCTGCACCCTCCTCAGCCCACTCGGGTGCCCTCATGGGACCTGAGCCTAGTCTTAAAATCTCTTACATTGCACCCGTTTGAACCTCTGGAGCAGAGTGACCTGAAGTGGGTCTCACTGAAGACAGCGTTTCTCTTGGCCATTACTTCGGTTAAGCGTGTGAGTGAGCTCCACGCGTTATCAGTCAGCACATCCTGTATGCGCTGGAATGCAGAGGGTTCAGTAGTGACATTATGGCCGAACACAGCATTTCTCCCCAAAAGGCTCTCTGACAATTTTAGAAACCAGGCTATTGAGTTGACAGTGTTTAATCCTACAGTATTGGGTACACAGGAGGAGGGAAGCAGACTTTTGTGCCCAGTAAGAGCCCTCCGGGCCTATCTGAGGGCCACAGAAGCTTTCCGGCAATCAGACCAACTTTTTCTCAGTCACGGGGGGCCAAAAAGAGGTCAGCCCCTCTCAAAGCAGAGATTGTCGCACTGGGTAGTGGAGGTGATCACCCATGCGTACAAATCTAATAATTATTCAGTACCATTGGGTGTGAGATGTCATTCGACAAGGGGCATCTCAGCGTCTTGGGCTGCACTAAAAGGTGTTCCTCTTAGTGATATTTGTGCAGCAGCTACATGGTCATCAACAAGTACCTTTTCCAGATACTACAGGGTTAATGTGGCAGCTTCTGATACCATTGGGGCAGCGGTCCTTTCTGGGCCCTCAACTTCCTCTTAAGGGTAAGCAGGACCTCCTCGTGACCTTGTTGTTATAAGTCATCCAGTGTGAAGCACTGCCTCTGGCGGTCAGGAAGAACGGAATAGAACGAGAGTTACGTATGTAACTGCGGTTCTATGAGTTCTGGATGACCGCCAGAGGCAGTGCTTCACACTGGATATTATCTCTCGTTGCAATTGCATAGGTCGAGTTTAATACCAACAAAGTCCCTCGTGACCAGGATGACTCGGGGTGCTCCCCTATTTAACCCCGTGACTTCCTGCAGACTGTCCCTACGGAATCTTCTTGCACCGACTCCGAGTGACAGAAAGCTCTGGCGGTCATCCAGAACTCATAGAACCGCAGTTACATACGTAACTCTCGTTATGAAATATTCGGTGTCTACGATTTTCGGTGACAGTGGGCGGAGCTTACATGAATATTTACGAGTTTCCTGTTTTGAGTTAAAGCGCCACTGAAAGTGTTGGATTGTCCTTGGATCACAGAACTGTTTTCTGTAACGTGATTGTGTTTCCGCGTCGAATTAATTTATGATTCTTTTTTTATTAATAACTGTTTATGTATGCTCAATAGTTTGTAGGTTACATTGTGTCGTGAGATATACTTTAGTAGTGATTACAGCCACTGGTGGTCTATCGTTAGGAAATGAGCCAACATCGAGTTTGTTTGTTTTAGTAGGTTACAACTGTTTTGATTTTATTTTAGTTCGTTTGAGAAGATAACTTGTATAAATGTATATGCATAATAAAAGTTTCAGTTGTGATTGTGTCATTCCCTGTTGCTTTCTCAGATAGCCTGCATAACTTTAACCAGAAAATATTATTTTTAAAACACATTGAGAGTTAGATTTATGTTCCGTTTATGTTTTTGACTTGCATTAATTAATGTAAACCTTCATCCTTTTCTGCAAAACACACACTGCTCGCTATGAATAGAGTAGGCAGTGATATTAGCTTCCCTGCAGTGTTATTTTTTTCATATTATTAGGAAACATTCTCAATCTTTTTTCCCACAAAATGATGCATTTCATTGACAAAATAATAATAATAATAATAATAATAATAATAATGTGGGAAAAAAAACATGAAGCATTGTGAATCAGGATTCAGTTTAACAGTGTTGATATGGAACTATATGGAACTAAATGATCAAACCTGCAGTATATTCACAATGAAATGTATTAGTTCTATTCTACAAGCTTTCCATAACAATTAAAATTTTATTTATGTTAAATTAGCTGCTAAAATAATAGACCATGTAGTAATTTGCATATCTGTAATATCAAAGATGAAAGTAAATAATGAGAGTAGTTTCACTTTGAATAAAAAAAGAGCAACTGATTCTGTGTTGGAATTTTATTCACAAATGAGAAGTCACGACATATGACATATTTAATTAGCAAAAACACTTGTATTTAAACACACTTTACACAGGGTCTTGGGATCTCAGACAATTTAAAGTTTGGTCTGATCATGTGATCCCAGTGATACCAGCCTTTGCTACTGACACATTCAATCTGAAATATATAATAAAATGACATTACAACAAACATGTATTATTAAAATGTTTAATACACTGTCATGTTCAAAACAAAGTGAAAAATAAAAGTGTCTGCTTTGTCTGGTGTACAGGGATATTTATTGGCAAAAGTCATATTTGGGAATGAAAGAATATTGGCTATAGATATTATATTAGTTATCACATGCGTAATTCACCGTGGCCTATTTGGATAATAAATAAACCATATTTAAAGTACATTAACATGTTTTCTTGCATGTGTGCAATTTTTGAAACATTACATATAGAAATTCAAGTCTACCCAGAATAGAAGTGCTTCTGCAAACTAGGAAAGTTTACTGCTACCTCACCACAGGAGTTTACAATTAATATTATTATGCTACCATACATTTTGGCAAACTTTCAAAACATGCTTAAAAGACTCAAGGTAATACAGAAACAACAAAAATAGGCTACTTAAAATGCTATTGGCTCGTTTAGCGAATCCTAACGACACCTCTGGCGAATCATTGCCTGTGTTCATATCAAACATAGCTAACACATGACACGACATAACACAATATAGCTTATATATAAAATCTTGTGCATCAATAATAGTTAGAATATAAGCTTGACTTCGTTTAACACTGAGACATATGCTAATTACCTTTAATGTAAGCCGAAGCGCGTGCACTAACATTTTCAGTGGCGCTTTAACTCAAAACAGGAAACTCGTGAATATTCATGTAAGCTCCGCCCAGTGTCACCGAAAATCTCAGACACCGAATATTTCATAACACCGGTTTGAGCTTGAACGTGCCCCTGTACTTGCGTCAAAGGGCAGCAAGCACCGCCTCTGCAGAAGAAGATCAACACCTACTTCATCCCTGCCTGTTTAGCCCCGCACACCGATTCACACATGACATGCAATAGAATAGGTAGGTAACATAGGCCTATGTGGTGCCAAACCGGATCGAGCTACCAAGCAATAAACATGCCGTTGAGGATTACAAAATATTGTGCAGTGCCTGGACTCGACAGTAATGCAACAACATATAAGTAACTGTGTTAAATCTAATGCCTGATCCGATATTAATGATTCATGTACAGTCAGATGTTCTTTTTCTGTGTGTTAGTAAATCAAACCTGTCAACTTTATTTTGTTTCTGTGGTGTTCTTTTCAGATAGTAGCCGCTGTCATACACTTTTGTTTTGCATATTGATTTTCCTTACTTTTTCAAATGTCATTTTCATACTTATTTGCATAAATAACAAGTTACTTGTGTGTTCAGGTTGGCACACAGAATGGTTCATTTATAATTTCACAGATGGTGTTTTCCTGTAAGGGGAACTGAACTTCCTTTGGGGGATTTCACAGTTTTCTGTCATATCTGGACGAAAGAGAGAGTAAAGTGAGGCAGGAAGATGGATTCTCTGCAAGTATCCTGCTTGGTGACCCCAAAAAATTCTCTTAGATTTTTGCCAAATGTATATTTATGATCGATAATCATATAGAACAACTGTCAAACTGAATTTGAACTCAATATAGCATGTATAAAATACACTGTCATCACTGTATCAGGCTTTTTAGTCCTTTAACTTGTGTGTGTAGGCGTGTAACTCCCATATTATCATTTGTTGTTTTCTGCCTTTTGTATTACATTGGACATGGAACCACAAAATATGATGGTGAGAGTATTTCCAGCTCCATTTCAATAAGTAACTGACCATGTAGTGGCACAACAGAGCTGTGATGACGTTTATTAGTTGAACTTGTTTTAAAGGTACTAAAGAGGATCTTTTCGTCGACTGAGAAACCAAAGACTGTTACTGAGTTTTTGAAATGAGCGCATGCGTAAGAACAACCCCCCCTCCTTTCGAGGGAACGCCTCCCAAAACTCCTGCACGAGTATTAGAACACGAGTGTTTACCAACGGCATTCGCTGTGTCGTGTTAGTGGATTCATTATGTCGGACTCACCGCAGGTAACTCATAATCTGCAGTTGTTACTCCTGTCTCCGGACAAAAACATCGCATGCGGCACCCGTGGAGGGTGGAAAGTTACTGGAGCGCGCAGCCGCGCTCGTCTCTCACAAGGAACGTCACGGCAGTGATTGACAAGCCAGAGGGCCAATCGTTTACGCGATGATCGCGTAAACGATTGGCTGATGTTTTTAAGGCCCTACCTTGTGCACAGATGATGTATATTAATATTATTCCTTTCAGTGCACCTAATAAATAGTCTTTTATCAGTTAGTAAAGACAGTTTCAAGTAATATTGCAAAAATGTATAAAACAAAACATCCTCTTTAGCACCTTTAAGATGTTGTTCTGTTTAGTTTATACTGCTGTAATTTGTGAAGTGAATGTCCATTCACCATTTAATTCATAGGTACAAGTTGACAATCTCTGTCTTGTCTTGTCTTTGTAATGTGCGCAGACAAAATCATTTAGGAAAAGATTATTTTTTGAAATTCACTGATGCTGAAAATGCCTTAGATTACAGAGATAGTTTATATGTGAGGAGAAAAATAAATGCTATTTATTTTTTTGGTTCGGATCACTTTTCCTGTTCACTTCAAGTTCTAGCTCTTTCTTCATGATTCGATACACTGATTCATTTATGATCCGATGCTTCCTGAAGCAATGTTTTGAAATCGGCCATCACTAAATAAGTTGTTATTTTGTTTTTTTTGGCGCACCAAAAATATTCTCGTTGCTTTATAATATTAATATTGAACAACTGTACTCACATGAACTGATTTAGATATGTTTTTAGTACCTTTATGGATCTTGAGAGAGGAAGTGTCATTGCTTCCTATGGAGGCCTCACGGAGCCATCGGATTTAAACTAAAATATCTTAATTTGTGTTTCGAAGATTAACGAAGGTCTTACGGGTGTGGAACGGCATGAGGGTGAGTAATAAATGACAGAATTTTCATTTTTGGGCGAACTAACCCTTTAATGACCCATGGTATTGTGATATGTTGAGTTTGGTGAAATAATAAATTATACGGGTTGGAAATTGTACTTTTGCTATATTTTTAACCTTTTATTTTCTTTGTGTGTGTGTATTTAGTGATTCTTTTTTTAAAGGATATGGTGGCAATCAACTCTGTATGGAGAAAGCAGTCAACCTGGATCACATGCGTCTCTTCACTCTTGCGTCTCTTCGTAAATCATTAATAAAAAATAGTTGTGATTGATGGCAAATTCAAAAGGTAAATCTTGCAGAAATACAGGGTGACTTTAGGAGGATATGCTGCTGAATCCCTTCACAGACCCTTTAAAATGATCTGTGAAATTTTACTGTCCTTGAGCAAAAAAGTGAATATTTTATAATAGCTACTATCGTCAAAGTATTTTATTTTACACTTTTTGCACAGAACAATCATGTTTTATAAGAAATACGTTTTTGTAAGGTTTTGAGTATCTCCTGGCCTTTTCATCCTACAGATTAAACATGCACATCCTCAGTTTAATTCAATGGAAACTTTTTGAAAACAGGTTTTGTGTGCGTGTTTCTTGGAACATATTACAATTTATATAACCTATTTTGTAATAAAATACATTAAAATTTAATTACAAAACTTGAGTTTTATGGTATGACTTTAGCATGTATTGTGTGTTAAATTGAAGAAATCGTTTTTATGTATTTATTTATTTTATTTTATTTTATTTTTATTTTTTACAAATGATTACCCTTTAAGCTGGCTACCTTGATAACATTGTTCCTCATGCTGTCTATGTAGGCAGCACACCAGGTTTTGAGAGACTGCCTCTCTGGCTGTTTATACTTTCAGTTTTTCCTCTAGAGACAGCTGAATTACAGAGGCTCGTGTAGATTTCCTCTTTAAGAGGAGAGAGAGTTTGAGCAGTGAATACAGGGTGGGATCAGTGGTGTAGTCGGGGCGATACGCACGCATACGCCGTATACTACTTTTTGCTCAGGGCTGTTTGCGTATTACGACTTCTAAGGATCAATATTTGCATATACCCACTTGTTTTTTGCTTCGAAAGTCCATAAAATATTGTCCTGTTAGCTTCCCCTTTAACTGTGTGTACAATGCTATTGTGTAAACTCGGCTAAAAAAAAACAGGCTTCACAGTGCGTGTTCGCGCTGCAGTGAGAGATCTCCGATCAAAGCCGCTCGGAGTTTTCAGCGGTCACGGCGTGAGAAATATGGTGTTGAGACTATTAATTAATTATATAGCCTACGTCATGCATTCAGAGCTTTTATAAGCGCTAGGTTCCCGTAAAAACTGAAAAAACCATCAGCGCAACTGAAGCCCTGTTTATTTAATGCATTAGTGGTGCGGGAATCATAAACATACTAGGCTACTTTGAATCTTATCACGCTCCAAAAGTTTGATAAGATTTCCACGAGCCATCCCGACACTGATGATAAAATGTACGATCCGTTTGAATTCTGTTGAGAGTTAAACACTTTAAAACGCTATAGAGAAAGTCAAACGTGATCTAGACTGATGAACAAAATGAACAAAAGTATGAAAAGAGGACAAACATCATCTTGCGCCAACAATTATTATAGGGAGCTTTTTTAAACTATTCATGACCCACCCTTACTAGGATTTATATCGATTTTATTGTAGGTAAATTTGGCTAACTTGTAGAATTTATAATCTATTAATGGAATATATTTTCACTAGATTTATATTACACCTGTGACATGTTCTGTTGTTTCTATAGGTTATGTGTAGGTTGCTATTTTTCATAACAAACAGGGGCGGACTGGCCATCTGTGTGATCTGCCACGCACGCAGTCACCTGTTTTTTCCCCCACTAATCTGTTTCACACTCCAGTACTGTAGGTGGCAGCAATGCACCTTTAAGTTGGATGCCAGCTGCACTGGCCGTGACCGCCAAGTAAGGAAAAGAAGAAGTGGAAGAGTAGGAACCATAGACTGTAAAAAAAGATGGACGACGCGACGCCGCTTCCTTCCATTGTATTGAATTGAAGCCAAAATGGGCCGATGAATGGGCGCTGACACGTTACGCATTACGTCCAAAAAAAAAAAAGTTTGGAGCCTGGGCATGCGCAGAAGGAATCGTCAGTGGAGCCCGGAGGCGGAGTCGCGATATCAAACTTCCGCCCAGACGACTGCGTCATCATTCATGTATTTTAAATAGACTATAAAAATTATACACAATTTAAAATTCTACCTATAAAATGATAGGCTATTCTGTTTCTAGAGCAATAATATTTTTGAAACAGCAAATTCAGTAGATAAAATCAATATATGCCACTAGAAACAACTCTAAATCGTCAGAAACGGTCCTGCCATTTTAAATCAAGTTCAACTAACGTTACAGGAGATCGATTGCTGTAATTAGAGTAAGCTATCATTAGTTTTGTCCTGCTAATTATTATTTTATACCCATAAAAATAATAAGTAACTGCCAGATAACGATCACCTGCTTTTTCCCGACATGGTTAACATTAGGTGTGTTATCTTAACTAATAACATTTATTAATTAGCTTAACACCCATATTTAATGTTACAGAAAAAGGTTCAGTGATCCATCAGATCCTTTAGACCGGTTAGTACAGTTTACTGCTGAACAACTCATTTTGTTGGTGTTAAATAACAAAGAAATCGAAAATTAACAGTTAGTAATACATCTTCAATCTCCCCCCGAAGCCCCGACAGTCCTCAGACAAGCTGTCAATCAACTGCGAATCATGACGACACGCCCCGTTTTTATAGCATCAAATTGCTAACTAAAATCTAAATCATCACAAAAACGAACAATTGAATATATATCAGCGTGATAACAACTACCTTAAATGACCAAAACCATCTTTCAGAAAGTTTTTTCACTGAAGTCTCATTCGACTGCATTGAGAGGGCGGGGTTTATGATCTGTACTGCATCCAGCCTCCAGGGGGCGATCAAAGAGCCCGCGGCTTCACTTTTCAGGACGTATGAGACACACCCGGTAGGATGGTAGGAACCAACAGCAAAGACGTTAGAAGCAGCATAGAAACAAACAAACAATATGCATAACGCGGCCGCGGGTAAAAAACGGAAAGAAAAGGGTGGGGCTGAGAAGGCGAGAGAAAAATATTGCGGAATTTAGATACTGAAGCCGCTATATGAGTATTCAAGTTAATCTAGAATAATATGCTTTTAACACACAACATCTAGTCAACATTAGTGCTATTGCTATAATTTGGATGGTATATCATGAGCCACAATTCAAGTCTTGTGACACTCATGCCAGGCGTTATTGTTGTTGTTGTCGAGTTTCCGCGCGCCGATTGCTTTGGGCCGGGCCTAGTCAAAGTCCGTCCCTGATAACAAATGTTTCCAGCTAACACACGACGTAACAGTTACGTAATGTATTCGTACTTTTTGGTAATTTCATGACTTACTAACTGACAACGTAACTATGACGTTGCATGCCAGTAATTTCATTACCTTCAGATTACCATCTCACAACGTCGTCAGTACGACCCCCTAACGTTATAAGATTACCAAGGACGTTCCAGATACGTACTCTATACGTAATATGTTGGTAATTCCATGACTTACTAGTAACGTACAACGTTGTATGCCCATAATATTATTACCATCAAATTACCATATCACAACGTCGTCAGTATCTCCTAACGTTATAAGAAAACCAAGGACGTTCCAGATACGTACTCTATTCGTAATATAATGGTCATTCCATGAATTACTGGCAACGTCATGTGCTGGTAATTTCATTACCATCATTTACACATTCTTTATGTTATTATTATCAGAATTTGCCATTTAAAATGTGTAATTAAACGTCAGACACAAGACTGAAATGTCCCTTAAGAAAAAAAAAAATGTTTCTTTTCACCAAGTCAGATATGGATAACTGCTTTTTATATATAGTGACGTGACATACAGCGCGCGCCTCCACAAATGGAGTGCGCGCCGCGCGCACAGTATGTTGACAAGAGAGTAAAGTTAATTTTTCTGAGAGAAGAATTTATTTTTCCGAGGTGACAACGAATAAATGGCTTTTATAAAAATGTATAAAGTTAACTTTGGAAAGACGCAAAACCTTTTTTTATTGTTATGTTTACGTTAGTGCTGGTGGCCGTTAGAGCTGCCATGGCAACCGGGAAAACATTCAAGCTGCTGGAGAGGACAGCCTCGGCGTTTCTCCGTGTTTCTCGTCAGTTTTATAGCAATAAAGTTCAACAACTGCGTCAGATTGGTTAAGTAACATTACCCACAGTCTACTTTAAGTACTTTTGTTAATATTTTTACCTCTGTGATTGAACGTCTGAAATATATGTTAGCAAAATGTTACGCTAGCATATGTTTTTAATGATACTGAGTGCAAAACGTCTTGAATGCTTTTATTTTATGTTTCGCTGTAGGCGATATGTTTTTATTTATAGTTTGGGTGTATTTCATTATTTTTATTTGGATTTTTGTTCATGTTCTGTGTGTTTTTCAAAATAAATGAATTGAATTCATTTTGAGCTCTGCATTCATTGTTCACAGCTGTTGGAATAGCCTTTAAATTAGTTTGGGCAAATGAGGACATAAATTAGGTTAAACTACTGCATGTCCGCCCATAGAAAAATAAATAAATATAAAAATTACCAACTGATTACCAACACACAACCATTGATACACAACGTTGCCACAACGTCGCAGTTACTAACTGGCAACGTCACAAAGTTACGTTGTGGCAACGTATCCGGGAATTTCACTTTTCCGGTTGCCACAACGTAACTAGTTACGTCGCCACGACGAAAGTTTGGTCACCAAATTACGTTGCAGTTACGTAACAGTCACGTATTTTGGTTAGCTGGGATAATGGAAATGTGATATAGTTTGACTAAATTATGATACAATGAAGTAGAAAATTCTGTCAAACTGATAAGTTTACATGTGCGTAAAATAAAAGTTGGTTACCGTGGAAACAGCTCTATTTCTGCTGTTCCATAAGCGCCACCTACTGACAGTGGTTTAAATTTTCATTCAGCCTGACTACTGTTTTTGTTTCTTTGTGAAACTCATGACCACATTTTTATAATGTTAATAAATGTTGAAATGTTGAATGTCGATGTTGAATAATTGGCTTCTTTTTAACACCATTTTGAATAAAATGAAACTTTAATTTCAGATATATCACTTTTCACAGTGAATATAATTCCAAAGCAGCATGTTTAAATAATAGTCACACTGTAAAGCATGATGTCAAAATGTCAACCAATTTTAGAATGCACTGTATTTATTTGGTTTTAATGAAACATGTTAGTGAACAGCAACATAAAACACATTTACTGTCTTGTTTACTTTTTTTTTTTTTTTTTTTTTTTTTTTTTTTTTTTGGCTGGCGGGCGGGGGAAGGGGGGGGGGGGGGGTTCTGGGTACGCCACTTATTTTTTTAGGACTACACCACTGGGTGGGATAGTTGTTCAACCGCATTTTGACATGAACAAAACATTACTTACTTGTGTTGATGTTTATCCGAAGTAGCTAAAAGATCAGGTAAGATAAATGTGTTTTCTATCTGGTTCGTTTAGATCACTAAATAATTTAATCTGTTTTTTTTTTTCCCTCAAATGTAGGTTTTAGGAATTAATTTTAATTTTAAATGCGTTTAAATAATTTTGCTTTTCGATCGTTGCCGTGAAAATGAAGATACAGAGCTACACAAGCAGCATACACAAGATATGTGTATGCTGCTGTTACTGTTTTATAGCTATGATTATTCTTCATTGGTTTTATGGTATGATTCTCGCATGTGGTGTGTCAAATTGAACGAAACAGTTTTGTAAATGAGAGAAACTATTAAAACTACGGTTGCCATGATATTGACATTAACTGAAAAAAAGAATTAACGTTTTGAGAGTCACTGAAATAGAACAACTTTGGTCCTTTCTTCCTCCTTTGCAATTTCTGCAATCATCCCTTCTCAAACTACCCTACTCTACGTCCAACACCGCAGTAAAGATAGTGGTGAATTAAGGTGACGCTTTCGTAGCGAAAACAAAACCCTGATTTCGGCCCAAAGGACAGCGTCACCTTAATTCACAAATCATGGAGAATGATATTCGGTATTATTTGCATGTCTATGACAGTGCATCATTATATTTATTGAATAGTTTGCCAGGAGTTTGGAGTTTCAGAACAAATGATTAAGTGGCCTACCTCAGCTAATTCAAATAGGCCTACCTCAAAATTAAAGTGGCGTTATTTAGTCCATTGGTTATCAAACTGGGGTTTTGATTTGATTACTTTATTTCGAGCCATAGAAATAAAAGTATTGTACACAGAAAAATAAATATATTGTACAATATTATACATTATACCCACACTGGGTAAAGAAAAACAAACAAACAAAAGAAATAATCGGAATAACAGTATCTATAAATATATATCAGACATGTTCACAGTTTATATATTATTATAGCTCGAAAAGGAGTGGGAAGAAGACGAACTTATTTAACCCCACCCCCTATTCATCCTAATGAATGGTTACCAATATAAAGAACAATATATTTATATACATTATCTGACCTATGTCGTACATTATACCTTAATAATTACATCTAAGTATAGTACATTACACAAATATGCAATGTTTCTTTCTATGCTTATGATACTTGTCAATATAAATATTACTGTTATAATTCATATTACCATCGTATATCATCATATATCAATATATTTTTAAGAATTGTGAATAATACTTCCAATTATGTATAATATAGCCTACTATAACTTACTATTTAAGCATGACAGTTGTATTAAATAATTATGATGGCTTAATGGTGTTGATGGTAATAATAAAATTGTGAATAAGTTAAATTGTGTGTGTTGTTCATTAACGGAGGCCAGGTGTTCTTGTGAACCTGCTGTCAGAGAGAAGCAGCCCCCTAACAACAGGACCACCCTTTACCTGTTTGTCTATGCTGTGCATTAAAAGAGACAAGATTTTGGCGAGTCAGCTGCCAGAAGGGGGCGCTCTCCAAGCAACAGAGCCACCACTTGCCAGCCCTGTTTAAGTTAAATAGGGCAACACTAATGTACAATACAACATATACAATGCATTGTATTGTAAAAAGTATTTTGTTTTATTAATAATTGAGACACTTTTAAAACTTTGCTTTGTATGTGTCTGATATGTGGTTTCCAGCTTAGTTTACGATCAATAGTTATTCCTAAGAATTTAATTTCGGAGACTGCATCTGTAACAATACCATCTATATTTATTCCTAGGTATAAATTTCCATTATAATTTCCGAAAAACATTACTTTAGTTTTATCTTAATTCAGGGATAATTTATTAATGTCCATCCATGTTTTTAGTTTCATTAATTCATTATTTATATGATATATTAAATTATTATAATTATCACTAGAATAGTATCATCCACAGAAAGAATTAGTTTCAATAATTTAGATACATTAAATATGTCATTTATATATAAATTGAACAACTTTGGGCCCAAAATAGATCCTTGTGGAACCCCACAAGCAATGTCCAATAATCCAGATTTAAACTCACCCATCTGCACATACTGATGTCTCTCGGTTAAATAGCTTTGGATCCATTTCAAAGCCACTCTCCTAATACCATATCTTTCCAGTTTTTTAATAATATTGAGTGATTAATAGAATCAAAGGCTTTTTTTAAGTCAATGAATATTCCAGCTGCATATTTTTTTCTATCTAAGCTATTTGTAATTTCCTCCACTGCATCAATTATGGCCATTGATGTTGACCTTGCTGACCTAAACCCATACTGACTTTCATTAATTATACTATATTTATCTATAAACCTCTCTAATCTACTATTAAAAAGATTCTCCAGAATTTTAGAAAACCGAGGAGTACATGAGATGACAAGAGGGGGTACACAAACAAAATGCTGAGCTTTGCCATTCACTTAATTCTACCCCAACTTAAAATAACATTAAAACCACGCACTAACAGGCAAAATGTATTTTGCCGTCAAAACCGTGCAGAGTATGCCGTCTTAGCAAATAGTGCTACATTACTGCCATTCTTGAGAATGTACATTGTAAAAGTGGGGATTTAGCACTTACTAGCATGAAGAACAAATAGCCTGTAAACACTGTGCATAGAGATCGACTCTCTTCGATACAAAAACCCTGCGAGTTCTTGTTTTTAACGTTGACAATATACGAGCAAGAATATACCTTAGGTTTTGTGTCAAAGCTATTTGTACAGTCAATCACAAAACTCTTTCCCGTTTTGGATGTGTTTTGTGTGTTTTTCGCAGCATTCACACTGAAAACCAATGCTGCCGCTCAGTCTTTGTGCCACTCAGTGGGCGTAACCACAGTCATAATGGTCGACGGTGACCTCACATGGATACCCTCTATTGGTAGGTTTAGGATTAGGTTTGGGGGAGGGGTTAGGATTAGGGGTGGGGTTAGGATTAGGCAGCCAGATAGCGACTTCAACGAGGGGGGTAATAATTTGGGAGGGGTTAGTCGAAATTCGGCACAACAACTGCAACACGCAGCGGTGATTCGGGAATGAATCTGCGCTCTGAACGAATCGTATGAGTAAATGATTCAATGACTCATTCACAAATACAGCCACTTGCTTCTTTACTGAATGAATGAATGACTCGATGACTCACTCACTAAGACAGTGACTTAGCGCCACCTAATGGTGGTTTTAGTTTAATATTTAAAAGTATCACTTCCACCATTGCATATTTCTCTATTGAACCTTTTTTTATAACATTATTTTAAAAAGGTATTAAGGTAAAAAAAAAAAAAAAAAAAAAAAACACTGGAAAATCAATTTAAGGGGTCAACTATTGTCGCTTAATGGAAAAGGTGTGAATGCAGTCTAAGTGTAACTATTTACAGTTATATATATTGTATTGTGTTGTTTAAAAATGAATATAAACTTGTTTTCTTTGCATTAAAGGATTAGTTCTCTTTAAAATGAAAATTACCCCAAGCTTTACTCACCCTCAAGTTTATTCTTTATTCAACTTTATTCTTTCTGATGAACACAGTTGGAGTTATATTAATAAATATCCTGACGCATCTAAGCTTTATAATGGCAGTGAGCGGGACCAACGAGTGTGAAGCTCAAGAGAATGCATCCATCCATCATAAACATATTCCACACGGCTCCGGGGGGTTAATAAAGGCCTTCTGAAGCGAAGCGATGCATTTGTGTAAGAAAAATATCCATATTTAACAACTTGTAAAGTAAAATATCTAGCTTCTGCCAGACCGCCTTCCATATTACAAAGAAAGTGTAACGCCTCTCGCAGTTCAAAACGCTTATGCTACATCCTACGCCTTTCGTATTCAACTTATGAAAAAAGCGTAACTGTTTATCTAAGCAAGTGGTTCCCCTATGATTACGAGTCAAAGACACACTTTTAGTACTAAATAGCACAATTTTTTTTAGAGTACAGCCTTGAATTGTGACCGGGTCTGAAAAATCCTTGTTGAGTGAACTTTTGTGCTCACACTGTGAATTGTGTCTCTGTTCTTAAACAGGTATGAAGATGAGCAAGAGAAACGAGACAATAGCGTTAATCCTCACAGGTGTTGTGTGCCTCTTCATTTTCATCAACAAATATGACACTGAAGACGACGTGACACTGAATAGCAAAGACACACATGAGATGCTCCGTCATCAAACCGATTTGCTCAGATCCGAAACTCCCCAGCCTTTGTTTTCACAATGTCAACAGAATACGTCTGCTTATAATGTGACTGGATTTTCTACTCTGCCAGGACATATCCAAGATTTCCTGCTTTACCGACACTGTAGGAATTTTCCCATGCTGCTTGACCAGCCTGATAAGTGTGGCGGACCCCTGAACTCTGCAGATGTCTTTCTTCTGCTGGTCATCAAGAGTTCTCCAGAAAACTACGATCGACGAGAAGTCCTGCGGAAAACATGGGCTGAGGAAAGACTGTACAAAGGTGTGTGGATCCGTAGGGTCTTCATAATCGGAACAACAAAAACTGGCTATGAGAAGCGCAGGTTGAATAAGCTGTTGAGGCTGGAGAACAATGAGAACAAGGACATTTTGCAGTGGGACTTCAATGATTCGTTCTTTAACCTCACATTGAAGCAGATCCTTTTCTTAGAGTGGATGGAAAGATGGTGCCCAAATGCTAGATTTCTCTTAAACGGGGACGATGACATCTTTGCCAATACGTTTAACATGGTTGAGTATCTTCAAGGTCAAGAGGACAATAATGGAAGCAAACATCTCTTTACCGGGTACCTCTTCCAGAACACAGGGCCTGTTAGACACTCCTCAAGTAAATACTATATCCCGGTGCAGGTTCAGGAGTCTGAGAGCTATCCTCCGTACTGTGGTGGAGGAGGCTTTCTTCTCTCCGGCTTCACGGCCAGAACAATCTACAAAATGTCTCACTCTGTAACTGTGTTGCCCATTGATGATGTTTACATGGGAATGTGTTTGGAAAAGGCTGGCCTCAAACCTACATCCCACTTTGGTGTAAGAACTATTGGTATGAATGTCCCAGGTGAGGACGTCGACAAATTTCACCCTTGCTATTACAGAGAAATCATTTTAGTCCACAGATTTCTGCCGCACATGATTTTTGTGATGTGGAACGAAATACAAAACCCACATTTGCAATGTGGAAAGACAAAGTCTGTATTTAAGATAAACCTATAAACAAAAGAACAGGGTGTGTGATTAATTTTAAAGGGAAACATAATAGCTGGCTGGAGTTGATGTGATCAAGTTTATTTTTAATTGAATGTTTTTATATGAATTAACTTTTTTTTCTGCACCGGGTTTTACCAATGTCACTTCTCAGATAAAAGATGTGGTGTATTGCACTTTATCTGAAATGAAAAGGGTGGCTGATTCCTTTCTCAGCAGTAGTAGTTGTAGTCTTCGTGGTTTTTATGCGTGAATTAAAATTTAAATCTAATTTTCTCAGGATAGTTAATTAAGTGTATAAATGGCCATTCACTTGCACACACAGTCTATGCATTAAATGACTGCTGCAAATGAAGGTTTTTACACCTCTGAATGTTTTAAGAAGTACAGTGATGTACTGTAACAAAGTGCAAATAGGCCTACTTGTGGGCTAATTATAGGTTTTGGGATGGTTCTGCTTTTTTTGAATATTTAAGTGTACAGTATATTGTGTTTTACTTGTTACTTTTTACTTGGCAATAAAGTTCTTTCTGATTCTGATTCATTTTAAGGAGAATCTTAATACTGTTAATCTGATACAACAACATAGTATGGCCCAGATCCAGCCCACATCTGGTACATGTGATTTACATGCGGACCAGATGTGGCCCAACACTATGTTGCTGTCAGGGACATTTCTCCAGGTGCTTTTGTTACATTTGCGACTGCAAGAAACCAAGAAATAACAGCAGGAAATATGAGCTGAATGCGGGAATCATTTTGATCATTTCAGTTTTTTTGAATCAAAGCGGTTCGCAAATTCAGACGGTTCGTCCGAATTATTAATAACCGTGAATCTGAGTGGCAAGATACACTGGACCACGTGCAAGTGATTTTAAAGAGAAGTCTCTATTCAAGTAAGCTTTAATGTATGTTTTTACATTTTAAATATAAGATAGGCTATACATTATTATTATATATATCGTTAGACAATTTATCCATTACACTATTTAATCATTACACAATAGTGCCTATTCAATTGGTACTAGTATTTATTTATTAATTAACACTAGTATGTATTCCAATTGTGACTAGTACATATTTATTAGATATTAGTAGTTATTCATTAGGTACTAGTACTTATTTTTTTAGATACTTGTACCTATTACTTAATTATTAGATATTGTTACTTATTAATTAGCAACTAGTATCTATTAAAGATACTAGTACTTATTTATTCCAAATGTTACTATGTAAGTTTCTGCTGAAGCTTGAAAGACTCATTCATTGTAATAGCTGGGAAAGTGTAATCTGAACAAATCATAACTCTTTATTACTGTAGTCTCTTGAGGAAGTTACACATGATTATGGGGAAAATATAGCTCATTTCAGGTTATGCAAGTAGCTTGACTCTCAGACAAATTCTGAGTGCATGAAGTGTTGCCTGGCATCCGTCCATGATGCATGCTTTGAGTGCTTTCATTACACCTATGGAATGTCCCCACAATTAAAAAAACCAAACGTGTGTGTGTGTATAAAGAACGATAACCATATATAGTGTCTTTGTGTGTGTGTGTGTGTGTGTGTACACTGTTAGACATTTCAAGGGGTTTTTACAGTAACTTACTGGCAACACTGTTGCCAGTAAGTTACTGTAATTAAGATTTACAGTACTATAACCGTATTTCAGTTTTACAGTAACTACATGATACTGTAATTATGTAATGCGGTGCAATTACTGTAAAAAACCCAAGTAATCAGTACACTACTGTAATTATTTGTCCTAAATATAGATTTATATAGAATTATAGAATTAATTTAATTAAGTACTACTGAGATACAATTCACACAAAATTATTCCAAAATATTTTATTTTTTAAAACATTGCATATATATCACAAAATAAACAGTCTGCCAATGCTGGAAAGGATGTGTTAAAAATGAAATTTTTTACACATTAATAGGAGAGTTTAGGGACAACATTTTTTGTGTTAATTTTAACTCATTAAGCTGTTAGTGTTTGTAACAAAATAAATGTGTCAAAAAGGTTAGCACAAAGATGTGTAAACGTGTTAAATTAACACATTATGTGTTGTGTTGTGTTGTGTTGTGTTGTCCTTCACTACACGCATTATGTTAAAAAACATAAAATGATGTAAAGTCAATGGTTGTTTAGCTTATTATCAAAAAAATATTATAATTAAATATCAAAAATTACATTCATGAAACTGCAAAATATAAATACATTTTTAAGCAGTCAAAAATGAAATGTCCAACACAGGACAAAACAGTTCTCATTCTCATTAGGTAACATGACACATAACCCCACTTTCAAAATCATTTCACTATTTCCAAAATTTGATTAATGTACACTGTTGGCCAAAAGTATTTAAGTGTCTTAATGTTTTTGAAAGAAGACTGTTCAAGATACATTATGAATTTTCTCCTCTAAATTGAAAAAAAAGACAACACACTGTTTTTGTCCACCTTTGGAAATAAATGAACTTCTCCAAAGATTGGTTCCAGTTCAGAACTTGACTGACAACATCAGAATGTTTCCTGGTCTGTCCACGAAAACAAATGTACTCAGTCCTTCAAAGGAGATCCAGGCTCTAACACTATATAAAAACATGAGTGAGAGAGAGAAAGGAGAGAATTACATATTAGTGTCAAATTATTTTTAACCTCCGTTTTTAAATCTTTTTTTTTACTATAACTTAAAGGGTTAGTTCACCCAAAAATGAAAATTCTATCATTTATTACTTACCCTCATGCCGTTCCACATGTGTAAGACCTTCGTTCATCTTTGGAACGCAAATTAAGATATTTTTGTTGAATAGCATAGGGAGCAATGACATTTCCTCTCTCAAGATCCATTAATGTACTAAAAACATATTTAAATCGGTTCATGTGAGCACAGTGGTTCAATATTAATATTATAAAGTGACGAGAATATTTTTGGTGCACCAAAAAAACAAAATAACGGCTTATATAGTGATGGCCGATTTCAAAACACTGCTTCATGAAGCTTCGGAGTGTTATGAATCTTTTGTGTCAAATCAGCGGTTCGAAGCGCCAAAGTCATGTGATTTCAGCCGGTTGAAACGGCCATCACTATATAAGTCGCACCAAAAATATTCTTGTTGTTTTATAATATTAACATTGAGCTACTATACTCACATGAACTGATTTAAATATGTTTTTAGTACATTAATGGATCTTGAGAGAGGAAATGTCATTGCTGGCTATGCAGGCCTCACTGAGCCATCGGATTTCAACAAAAATATCTTAATTTGTGTTCTGAAGATGAATGAAGGTCTTACGGTGTGGAACGACATTAGGGTGAGTAATTAATGACATTATTTTCATTTTTGGGTGAACTAACCCTTTAAGAATATTTATATATATATATATTTAAGTAACATCTTTTTGTCAATAGCATATTCAAAAATTTCAGCTGAACTGTAAATTAAATTATGCCAGATTAAATTAATACTTACATATCCTAAATTCTGTCCAAAAATGCTGAGATCCATAGAGAGAAAGATTGTAATCGACGATTTAGCCAATTTCAGCCTGTCTGGAGGGAAGGGGGAGCTGTGTGAGATAAATACACAGTAAGAAGCATGCAAGAAATCATTATGTGATGATTTTTCTCCTCCCTACAGTAGTTAACCCACCTGTGCGCTGATATTAGGACCTTCCTGGTCAGTTGGGACTGCAATGGTAGAGTCTTCGGCCTAATAAAAGATCAAAATAATTCAAAAGTATAAACTAAAGTTGTTTATAATGCTAAATTTGGTATGAATGATTTAGTGAGAGTTTTAATGCAGTGCTTACCTGGATAAATGTAATCTGGTGAGACTGAACATAGAAAATGGTCCATCTTCTGATTGGTTCATTTGCTATGTAATAAATAAAATGTTTGAAATGATGTAAGTCACTTATTTGATAAAAAAGTTAGCAAATTTATAATGCTACCTAGTCTGCACCAGTGAATTCACTGCTTGCTTCACATATTGCTAATTCAACAATGCTAGTGACTGATGCATTAGCTGTGCTTCAGCTATACTACGGACAATGACAATGGACTTTATGGCCCGCAAAATGTCGCTGTGGCGCGCTTTTAAACCAGTATTACAATAAAATAGGCAGAACACATTGCTTTTGTTAAGTCATTTAAGTAACAATATGATTTCAAGTAACGTTACAGCTTACCTCAGAAATTTTGCTAGCAGTCACCGGCGCTTTGTTGCAGTTGAGACCTTTAAAACACGCATACATAAATTGTAGTAAATATTAAATTCCATAATCTAACAAAATCTTTTGTCAAATGAAACGTTAACGCAGTTTACCGTGGTAAAGATTTTTTTTTACCTTGTTTGCTGGTCTCTCTCTCTCTCTCGGGGATAAGTCTTCACGGGGTGCATCAGTACACCGGCCGCAGACTGTGGCGCTGCCGCACTGGTTCCGTCTCTACCCCGGACGCGTTGTTTGTCACTGTTGTTTGTACTGAATGCTCCGGCGCGACACGACAAATCCCAGACAGTATAACGTTAGTGATGCCCCGTTATATGTACAGTACTCCGAGTCCTGACACAAGGGACAAACAGGTTTGCATTTTGTAAAGGTCCGGTAGCTTCAATGTGTCCAATAAAGACAGCCACGGGCTGGTGAATCCTGGGTATCTGGCTCCTTTCAGTCTGTTGGTAACTGATGGTTGCCATGTTTTTCCTTTGATTGTGGGGTGGAAGTCACCCTAGCAAATTTCACACCTCACTGTTAAAATCAGTGGTGTTTGGGGTCAATGGGGTATATGTTAATTGAGTCAGAATATCTGAGTCAAGACATTAAGGATGTATTACCCCTACACCACACTGGCTATATTTATTTAAAATTACATGTCTGGGCATGTTCTTTTTTAGAACAACTGTGTGTGTGTGCGCGTGTTGGCACCATAGGATGATCAGTAATACCAAAACTATAGATTAATGTTAGTTCCTAAGACAAAGAATCAGAAATATTCATCAAGCCAAAGAGTCCTCAGTAACCACACACCCCAGAATAGGTGTTGTTTGGGAAATGTTCTTTCTGGAGCATCTGTATCTGTGTTTCCAAACTCACCGATATGATCCATGTTAAAAAGACAAAAGAAAGAAAAACATTTATTTAACTCACAGTGAAGGTGATTCTGAGTCAACCCGGTGGGGGGATCCTCTGTGTTTGTGTTAATGGTTTTACGACATTGCTTAGATGTCTTCATCAAAACCTTTCTGGTGATTGGCTGGGCTCTCACACAAAAACATCTTATGCTGATTTAGTCTACATAACATTATTCAATTCAATTCACATTTATTTGTATAGTGCTTTTCATAATATGCATTGTTTCAAAGCAGCTTTACAGGGAGTGCATGTCAACGTTTCAATAATCTGTGTGCAAGTTGTGCAATTTCAGAAATGTATATAAAAATCACCCAGTTAGCTAACAATTTATTAATTTAAACAATGTATTAAATTATGGCAGAAACAATGTGCTCACTGAAGTTATGAGAATATGTTAACAAATAATTAGGATATATAGAAAAATTTAGCACTGGTGCATGTTGATCCAGAGTTTGGGGGTCCTTGCAGGGGGTTAGGGTCCTATCTCCACAGGAATTGAGGCATCTGAAGTCTTCTTCAGATCTGAATGTGTCTTTACTTTTGATACATTTTAAGAAATGTTTTAGTTTTAATAGTTAGTGTGTGTGTGCGCGTCTGTGTGTATGTGTGTTGCAAAAGATATACAAATACATACAAATACAGTAAAATAAGACACACAATTTTAAACATTTAAATATTTATACATTTGTTTGCCACAAAAGCAAGACATGTTGTCTATTTTCTTTGAACTTTTTACTTTTATTTTATTCTTTAATTTCTTTTAAAACAGTCTGATGACCAGCATTTTTATAACTAATGTAGCTGAGTGGTTTCCTCACACGAGCAAAAACTAATCTAGGTGTTATCTTTGTGAGGGCAGAACACAAAAGTTTGTGTTGAGTGATTAAGATTCATACTAAAAGAAAACTGTGAGTATGCTTAAACATGTAATTATACAATATTCTCAATTATACAACATTTTCAATAGGAATATTATGTTTTCATGTTGCTTTAAAGTTTAGTTTGTTTGTTTTTACTATCACTTTTTAACTTCAACATACAGCACAAAATTAAAGAGATGAGTGTAGAATGTTTCAACTATTAACATCGTCTTTGACCCCAAATAAACAGGTGTTTTTCTCTATATATGTGCATGCATATGTGCGTGTGTGTTGCAAAAGAACAAATACACATTTACTTCAAATTTCTGAGTTAAATAAGACATAAGTGATTTTAATCATTAAAAGCAAGGCATGTTTAAACAAAACTTTTACTTTATTTTATTCTTTAATTTCTTTCAAAACAGTCTGATCACCAGCATTTTTTATTACTAATGTAGCCAAGTGGTTTCCTCACATGAGTAAAAACTCTTTGAATTTGTTTGTGACAAATTCATAATTCCCACTTAGAAAACTTTTTTAAATGTATGGATGAACCTTTTTTCTTTTGACAAAACTACATTTAAAATTATTTACCTGAGGTGTTTAACAACCACAAGGGAGTCTTGTTGATCATTAAGCTTTAAGCATATAGTACAAACTTGCAAGGCTCAAGAAAACTAATCTAGGCGTGATCTTTTTGAGGTCGGAACACAAAACTTTGTGTTGGGTGATCCAGACAAAGCTTTATACTAAAAGAAAATACCATGGAAGTCATTTTCAAACTGAAAGTATGCTTCAACATGTAATTATATAACTCAATTATACAACATTTTCAATAGGGATATTATGGTTTCATGTTGCTTTTAAAGTTTAGTTTGTTTGTTTGTTTTTTACTAACACTTTTTTAACTTCAACATCCAGCACAAAATAAAGAAAGTAGCTTAGTATGTTTCAGCTATTTCCATTTTCTTTGACCCTCAAATAAACAGGTAATGGAATGTTCAATGAAAGTGACAATATACAGTTAGATATTTTCTGTGTGTGTAAATAGTTGTGCTAAAATCTATGTGCGTATTTTTACACACTGACATATTTTATCAGGGCTATGTCACACCGCTGTGATGCAAAGTTCCACACTTTTGCAAAAGCTATAGATAATTTTCAAACATAATCTTTATATAGAATTGTGTGTATCCAAAACACAAAAAAAGAGGAAATCACTAAGAAAAGAGGGTACAGCACACATTGAAAAGTATAGTTATAATAAAAATACAGAAACACATCGTGAGCAGTTGTGAAAATTTGTAAATGTAGTTTTGCAAATTTTTATTACTCTTCTAGTTTTCGTCATCTTGTTCAGATAGCAGATGACACTGTTCACATTATGTTTGTTAGACTGTGTTTTGTTTTTTGCTGTCAACATTCAGAACAGGAATAAAAATGAAGAATTTAAGTGATAATCTTTCTGCTTGAGAGTGTTTGATTAAATTGATGTTTCTTTTAGTGCAACTTTCCAGCTTTCTATGATATGGGATCACATGAAGCATCAACACGAACAGTAAGTCTTGCTGTTTTACACCTAAGTACACTATCACTTACACTAAGCGACGCCCTGAAAGCTGCACATTCATTAAAGTTTGAGGTTGTTCAACAGCATTTCACACTCTGGTAAAACTCAAAGATAAAATTAAAAAATATGTGCACAAATCACCATGTAAATTCAAGTGTCAAATCACTAAGAAAAGGGTACAATATACAAGAGAAGCACCATTTATAATAAATACAGAAAACACAAAAAGCCATTCGTGAGCGATTTCTAAGGTTGTTACAAGTTTGTAAATCTAGTTTTGTAAATGACGTTTTTATTACTCCACTAAATTTAGTCATCTTGTTCAGATAGCAGATGACACTATTCACATTTTGTTGGTTGGGATGCATTTTTGTTTTAGGTGAAGACAAAAAAAGTGCTTTTCCTCACATGGGAAAGTATGTGTGATGAAACTTTTTAAATATATGACTGAACTTTCTTATTTGACAAACCAGCATTTCAAACAATTTTCCTAAGTTGTTTAACGTCTGCAGAATAATTTCTTTCAACATCCCGCTTGAGGTGAAAGATTATAGTATGTTTTCGACTATTATCACCATCTTCTCTGTCTCAAATAAAGCTACTGTATGCGCTAAAAATCTTTGTACATTTTTGCTCTTCTGTCAAATTTGTTAGAGGGACTATGCTGCAAACACATTAAGAACCATAAAGTTACATGTCCTTGTAAAGGCTATATATAAAATCAAACAATCTTTATTCAGGTATTATATTTGCATAAGTACATTCAAGAGACTAATTTACTATGAACTTGTGTAAGGCATATAGGAAAAAAACAATTAGCTATAAAGAATACAGAAATCCTCTCTCCTGGTCTATTGTGAAAGTTTATGTTGTTTTGTAAATGACATTTTTCCACTAGTCGATGATGTTGTTTACATTTTGTTTCTTTGTTTTTGTATGTTTGTACAGTTTGTAAAGACTACTCTCAGAACATGGTCAAACATGTTCACAGGAGTTAATGAAAACACTATCAAATACAGCATAAAGAGAATTAAATGGCTTCTTCTAGTTCTTTGACATGACACTGCTTAAGACTAAACAAATGATATTTCTTTTAGGTCATCTTTCTGGTCTGTCTACAATGTGGGATCACAAGACACAACACCCCAACATGAAAAGTGAGTCTTGCTGTTTTTCTGTTATACAGCTATTACATTTCAAACTTTTCTAACTATTACACTTGAAGCTGTGCATTTCATGGCAAAGTCATAGACACACAGTTCTTTTGTGTTTGTCTTTAAGTAAATTAATTATAGTTGATAAGTAGTAGTTTTAAGTGAAAGGTGGGATAATTCAAGCCCTTTTTTTATTCTGTCAACTCCAATAATTTGACACCAGTGTTTTTTGGTGTCTGTCCTTTAAATCTGATCCAGAAAACAGACGTTGTGTTCTATGTCTATACCATTTGTTATTCTTTTTATGAAAATGTGATAAGCAGTTTTTGTCCTCAGCACCAAATTACTAAAATGTTCTAACATATCGTAAATGTTAATAGTTATAACTAGCAAATGCAAGTAAACTGTTTTTTTACTGAGATAATTTACAGTTATATGTGAAACAAACTCAGTCTCAGTCAGTTGGATTCTTGTTTCTATTGAACATTGTTATTGTACCGCATGTTTAACAATGCTGGTGTTCTCGGCCTCATCAAACTTCACACAAGTCACAAGGTTTTTCCCAGCAGTCAATTGACTCTGAAACCACCTCAAATATTAGGATGTAACAGTTTGGAGACATTTGTGTTTATTATGCTGAATATTTTTTATGCTAAATATTTATTATATTTTATTATGCTTATTATCCTGAAACACACTGCTTTCAAAATTGTTTACCAATTTTTTAATATCAACATTTTCAGCGTATTGCTGTGTGCTTGTATTGTTTGTGTGTGTGTGTGTGTGTGTGTGTGTGTGTGTGTCTGCTTTCCTTACACATGGCAAAACAACTTTGAAAAACAATTTTTTTCCCCTTGAATCTGGTGTAATGTTAGTGAACTCTAGGTGTTCTTAGCTTGTTTGTCCATGTACGTTCCCCATGAATTTGCTTGACTTAATAAAATAATGGTTTAAATCATTGTCTTCGTCATCCAAGTTTTTAAATAGCGCTGAAATAGATTTTTGGGGGCGGTATGTGGATACTGAATATAGCACAAGGAACTCTGAAATATGTTATCTTGTAAAACACCTAAGTATTGTTTTTAAAAACGCTGTAAAACAATGTATGAAGATATCTTTCTATCAGCGACCCCTGACTGCTGAAGGTGTCACATCTTTGGAGCATTACATCCTTGGATGTTTCACACCTACAGGCCCTATCTCCTGAATTTGGCATTTAAATAAGGTTTAAGATAAAGTAACTAAAACACAGAGACATTCTACAGCTCTAGCATTACAACGGCTACTCCAAAAACTCTTGAAACATCTGTGATGTCTGTAACACCGACAAGAAGTTCTGTTGAAACGGATCAGTTTCATATAGATGTCCCAATCTCTGTGTTCATTGCTATATGTTTGTTTTTGTTTAATAAAACTGTGATCGGATCTAATGTCCCTGACTTCTAAGAATCTCTATGTTATAGAAATAATAATGGTTTATTCAAATTGCAGAATACTGTTTAAAAGTGTTTGTATATTTTTTTGAACAACACTAAAATTACCAATATGTAGTGTTATATTCAATATGTGCAGTGCATTTTAATTTTTCTCAAAACAATTTAATATGACAATGTTACTAAACGTTAAACTTTTATTTCAACATTGTTGAATATACATTGAAGTTTGAAGAATGACATTACATACATAAGTAAAACTGTAATCAAATTAATTGTAAATGAAATTACAAGTGGTCTAACCATAAAAGAAAATCTCGGCAGGCTATCATGTTTCGGTCTAGGGTGTAATTGACCAGTGTCTCGACAATTTCGCCGATGGTAGTATCAACAGCATTGTTTGAACGCAGTGAGACACAAACATCTGTAACAATTGTACACATACATATTTCAGCGCTATTTAAAAACTTGGATGACGAAGACAATGATTTAAACCATTATTTTATTAAGTCAAGCAAATTCATGGGGAACGTACATGGACAAACAAGCTAAGAACACCTAGAGTTCACTAACATTACACCAGATTCAAGGGGAAAAAAATTGTTTTTCAAAGTTGTTTTGCCATGTGTAAGGAAAGCAGACACACACACACACACACACACACACACACACAAACAATACAAGCACACAGCAATACGCTGAAAATGTTGATATTAAAAAATTGGTAAACAATTTTGAAAGCAGTGTGTTTCAGGATAATAAGCATAATAAAATATAATAAATATTTAGCATAAAAAATATTCAGCATAATAAACACAAATGTCTCCAAACTGTTACATCCTAATATTTGAGGTGGTTTCAGAGTCAATTGACTGCTGGGAAAAACCTTGTGACTTGTGTGAAGTTTGATGAGGCCGAGAACACCAGCATTGTTAAACATGCGGTACAATAACAATGTTCAATAGAAACAAGAATCCAACTGACTGAGACTGAGTTTGTTTCACATATAACTGTAAATTATCTCAGTAAAAAAACAGTTTACTTGCATTTGCTAGTTATAACTATTAACATTTACGATATGTTAGAACATTTTAGTAATTTGGTGCTGAGGACAAAAACTGCTTATCACATTTTCATAAAAAGAATAACAAATGGTATAGACATAGAACACAACGTCTGTTTTCTGGATCAGATTTAAAGGACAGACACCAAAAAACACTGGTGTCAAATTATTGGAGTTGACAGAATAAAAAAAGGGCTTGAATTATCCCACCTTTCACTTAAAACTACTACTTATCAACTATAATTAATTTACTTAAAGACAAACACAAAAGAACTGTGTGTCTATGACTTTGCCATGAAATGCACAGCTTCAAGTGTAATAGTTAGAAAAGTTTGAAATGTAATAGCTGTATAACAGAAAAACAGCAAGACTCACTTTTCATGTTGGGGTGTTGTGTCTTGTGATCCCACATTGTAGACAGACCAGAAAGATGACCTAAAAGAAATATCATTTGTTTAGTCTTAAGCAGTGTCATGTCAAAGAACTAGAAGAAGCCATTTAATTCTCTTTATGCTGTATTTGATAGTGTTTTCATTAACTCCTGTGAACATGTTTGACCATGTTCTGAGAGTAGTCTTTACAAACTGTACAAACATACAAAAACAAAGAAACAAAATGTAAACAACATCATCGACTAGTGGAAAAATGTCATTTACAAAACAACATAAACTTTCACAATAGACCAGGAGAGAGGATTTCTGTATTCTTTATAGCTAATTGTTTTTTTCCTATATGCCTTACACAAGTTCATAGTAAATTAGTCTCTTGAATGTACTTATGCAAATATAATACCTGAATAAAGATTGTTTGATTTTATATATAGCCTTTACAAGGACATGTAACTTTATGGTTCTTAATGTGTTTGCAGCATAGTCCCTCTAACAAATTTGACAGAAGAGCAAAAATGTACAAAGATTTTTAGCGCATACAGTAGCTTTATTTGAGACAGAGAAGATGGTGATAATAGTCGAAAACATACTATAATCTTTCACCTCAAGCGGGATGTTGAAAGAAATTATTCTGCAGACGTTAAACAACTTAGGAAAATTGTTTGAAATGCTGGTTTGTCAAATAAGAAAGTTCAGTCATATATTTAAAAAGTTTCATCACACATACTTTCCCATGTGAGGAAAAGCACTTTTTTTGTCTTCACCTAAAACAAAAATGCATCCCAACCAACAAAATGTGAATAGTGTCATCTGCTATCTGAACAAGATGACTAAATTTAGTGGAGTAATAAAAACGTCATTTACAAAACTAGATTTACAAACTTGTAACAACCTTAGAAATCGCTCACGAATGGCTTTTTGTGTTTTCTGTATTTATTATAAATGGTGCTTCTCTTGTATATTGTACCCTTTTCTTAGTGATTTGACACTTGAATTTACATGGTGATTTGTGCACATATTTTTTAATTTTATCTTTGAGTTTTACCAGAGTGTGAAATGCTGTTGAACAACCTCAAACTTTAATGAATGTGCAGCTTTCAGGGCGTCGCTTAGTGTAAGTGATAGTGTACTTAGGTGTAAAACAGCAAGACTTACTGTTCGTGTTGATGCTTCATGTGATCCCATATCATAGAAAGCTGGAAAGTTGCACTAAAAGAAACATCAATTTAATCAAACACTCTCAAGCAGAAAGATTATCACTTAAATTCTTCATTTTTATTCCTGTTCTGAATGTTGACAGCAAAAAACAAAACACAGTCTAACAAACATAATGTGAACAGTGTCATCTGCTATCTGAACAAGATGACGAAAACTAGAAGAGTAATAAAAATTTGCAAAACTACATTTACAAATTTTCACAACTGCTCACGATGTGTTTCTGTATTTTTATTATAACTATACTTTTCAATGTGTGCTGTACCCTCTTTTCTTAGTGATTTCCTCTTTTTTTGTGTTTTGGATACACACAATTCTATATAAAGATTATGTTTGAAAATTATCTATAGCTTTTGCAAAAGTGTGGAACTTTGCATCACAGCGGTGTGACATAGCCCTGATAAAATATGTCAGTGTGTAAAAATACGCACATAGATTTTAGCACAACTATTTACACACACAGAAAATATCTAACTGTATATTGTCACTTTCATTGAACATTCCATTACCTGTTTATTTGAGGGTCAAAGAAAATGGAAATAGCTGAAACATACTAAGCTACTTTCTTTATTTTGTGCTGGATGTTGAAGTTAAAAAAGTGTTAGTAAAAAACAAACAAACAAACTAAACTTTAAAAGCAACATGAAACCATAATATCCCTATTGAAAATGTTGTATAATTGAGTTATATAATTACATGTTGAAGCATACTTTCAGTTTGAAAATGACTTCCATGGTATTTTCTTTTAGTATAAAGCTTTGTCTGGATCACCCAACACAAAGTTTTGTGTTCCGACCTCAAAAAGATCACGCCTAGATTAGTTTTCTTGAGCCTTGCAAGTTTGTACTATATGCTTAAAGCTTAATGATCAACAAGACTCCCTTGTGGTTGTTAAACACCTCAGGTAAATAATTTTAAATGTAGTTTTGTCAAAAGAAAAAAGGTTCATCCATACATTTAAAAAAGTTTTCTAAGTGGGAATTATGAATTTGTCACAAACAAATTCAAAGAGTTTTTACTCATGTGAGGAAACCACTTGGCTACATTAGTAATAAAAAATGCTGGTGATCAGACTGTTTTGAAAGAAATTAAAGAATAAAATAAAGTAAAAGTTTTGTTTAAACATGCCTTGCTTTTAATGATTAAAATCACTTATGTCTTATTTAACTCAGAAATTTGAAGTAAATGTGTATTTGTTCTTTTGCAACACACACGCACATATGCATGCACATATATAGAGAAAAACACCTGTTTATTTGGGGTCAAAGACGATGTTAATAGTTGAAACATTCTACACTCATCTCTTTAATTTTGTGCTGTATGTTGAAGTTAAAAAGTGATAGTAAAAACAAACAAACTAAACTTTAAAGCAACATGAAAACATAATATTCCTATTGAAAATGTTGTATAATTGAGAATATTGTATAATTACATGTTTAAGCATACTCACAGTTTTCTTTTAGTATGAATCTTAATCACTCAACACAAACTTTTGTGTTCTGCCCTCACAAAGATAACACCTAGATTAGTTTTTGCTCGTGTGAGGAAACCACTCAGCTACATTAGTTATAAAAATGCTGGTCATCAGACTGTTTTAAAAGAAATTAAAGAATAAAATAAAAGTAAAAAGTTCAAAGAAAATAGACAACATGTCTTGCTTTTGTGGCAAACAAATGTATAAATATTTAAATGTTTAAAATTGTGTGTCTTATTTTACTGTATTTGTATGTATTTGTATATCTTTTGCAACACACATACACACAGACGCGCACACACACACTAACTATTAAAACTAAAACATTTCTTAAAATGTATCAAAAGTAAAGACACATTCAGATCTGAAGAAGACTTCAGATGCCTCAATTCCTGTGGAGATAGGACCCTAACCCCCTGCAAGGACCCCCAAACTCTGGATCAACATGCACCAGTGCTAAATTTTTCTATATATCCTAATTATTTGTTAACATATTCTCATAACTTCAGTGAGCACATTGTTTCTGCCATAATTTAATACATTGTTTAAATTAATAAATTGTTAGCTAACTGGGTGATTTTTATATACATTTCTGAAATTGCACAACTTGCACACAGATTATTGAAACGTTGACATGCACTCCCTGTAAAGCTGCTTTGAAACAATGCATATTATGAAAAGCACTATACAAATAAATGTGAATTGAATTGAATAATGTTATGTAGACTAAATCAGCATAAGATGTTTTTGTGTGAGAGCCCAGCCAATCACCAGAAAGGTTTTGATGAAGACATCTAAGCAATGTCGTAAAACCATTAACACAAACACAGAGGATCCCCCCACCGGGTTGACTCAGAATCACCTTCACTGTGAGTTAAATAAATGTTTTTCTTTCTTTTGTCTTTTTAACATGGATCATATCGGTGAGTTTGGAAACACAGATACAGATGCTCCAGAAAGAACATTTCCCAAACAACACCTATTCTGGGGTGTGTGGTTACTGAGGACTCTTTGGCTTGATGAATATTTCTGATTCTTTGTCTTAGGAACTAACATTAATCTATAGTTTTGGTATTACTGATCATCATATGGTGCCAACACGCGCACACACACACAGTTGTTCTAAAAAAGAACATGCCCAGACATGTAATTTTAAATAAATATAGCCAGTGTGGTGTAGGGGTAATACATCCTTAATGTCTTGACTCAGATATTCTGACTCAATTAACATATACCCCATTGACCCCAAACACCACTGATTTTAACAGTGAGGTGTGAAATTTGCTAGGGTGACTTCCACCCCACAATCAAAGGAAAAACATGGCAACCATCAGTTACCAACAGACTGAAAGGAGCCAGATACCCAGGATTCACCAAAATGTCATAAAAATGCCAAATCTGGGGTAAAATACAACCTCCATAAATTTACCCATATATCTAACTATAAATCCAACTCACTCTATATCTCATTGACACTCTTGACCTGCCAATCAGGGGACAACAGCCATAAATTCAGCCATAAAAACACCCATTGACAACCACTGACCTGCCAATCAAGCACAGCCCTCATAAAACATATTTGACATCCACTGTCCAGCTAGCTTGAGTGACAACACAGAAATATTGCGGCCATAAATTAGGGTAATAAATCATCATTCTGACACAGTGTATATGATACTCTACTGAGACACCAAGTCAGTTGCAATTGCGCCCTTGCCCTCGCGGAGGTCTATGCACGCCACTGACTTAAAGGGTTAGTTCACCCAAAAATGAAAATTATGTCATTAATGACTCACCCTCATGTCTTTCCAAACCCGTAAGACCTCTGTTCATCTTCGGAACACAGTTTAAGATATTTTAGATTTAGACTACGAGAGCTTTCTGTCCCTCCATTGAAAATGTATGTACGGTAGACTGTCCATGTCCAGAAAGGTAATAAAAACATCATCAAAGTAGTCCATGTGACATCAGTGGGTTAGTTAGAAGTTTTTGAAGCATCAAAAATACATTTTGGTCCAAAAATAACAAAAACTACGACTTTATTCAGCATTGTCTTCTCTTCCGGAATCCTTTGCATTGAATTGATTCCATTGAATTGATTCCATTGAATCTTTTCATCTGTCGGCATTGGTAATGCACTTTTACGTCACCGTGGTTGTTTTTGGCGATTAGGACATCCGCGACATGCACACTTACGCACCATTTTAAAAAATATAGCAATACCAAAATACAAACAATGTAGAATAGCTTGAATACAGCGTGCGTCTCCCTCAGACTGTAAACGAAGCTCGGGTGCACCGGATAACACGTCAGCAGCATCACTGCGGAGTCATGAACCACACTCCGGAGCAGAAGGGGGCGGTAATGCACCAATAAGCTGGATGCCAACCACTGTAAAACAGGAAAGAAGAAGAAGAAGAAGCTACTTTTACAAATTAATACCTACATAGCAGTATACGTAAAGTGCAAAAATAATATATAAATAGTAAACTATAAGTACGATGTTAAATTAACTTAATGAAAACTTACATGTATACAACTATTAAACTAGTAGTTTACTGAGTATACTTCAAAGTATTCTTTCAGAAAGTATAAATGTGTTACAAGTATTAACTTGTAAACTATCAGTATATCTGTATGTTCACTTGTAGTTGCAGAACAAATGAAAAATGTAGTTGTAAACTAGTTGTGTACTCAAAGTTGACTACTGTTACACTTAAAGTATACTTTTATATACTTAAAAGTGTGCCAATTTAGTCCCAAGTATATTGAAATAGTACAATTACAAGTATACTACTAGTACATTGATATTAGTATATTTAAAAAATATATACTTGAACTTTACTTTGGTATACTTAACATGAACTTGAAGTATACTTATTTTTGTAAGAGATGCTATTTAGTGCAAGACTCACGAAGTAGGCACTTAGTTGCACAGTTGTAGCCAAAAGCAGGTATTGTTAAAGAGTAGGTTAAAAAATGTGTACTTTTGACAAATTAACGTAGTGCACCGATTGTTAAAATGCATTCCATTCATTAGGGAAGTTGTCAACTTGGGATTCGCAAATTAATTGTTCTTTTGAGTCAAATCTTTTCAATTTATAGGTTGATCCGATTCACAAGCTAGTGATTTGTTCACGAATTGGCCTTATTCGGTTCTCGGGTTCAACTTACTGGCATTTTGGTCCATTTCAGAAGATATAAAACAAGTCATAAGGACTTTTATGATACTTTTAGGGTGCTTTTTCATTTTTTCTGCTGAAGCTTGAAAGCCTCATTCATTGTAATAGCTGGGAAAGTGTAATCTGAACTCTTTATTACTGTAGTCTCTTGAGGAAGTTACACATGATTATGGGGAAAATATAGCTCATTTCAGGTTATGCAAGTAGCTTGACTCTCAGACAAATTCTGAGTGCATGAAGTGTTGCCTGGCATCCGTCCATGATGCATGCTTTGAGTGCTTTCATTACACCTATGGAATGTTCCCACAATTAAAAAAAACAAACGTGTGTGTGTGTGTGTGTGCATGTGTGTATAAAGAACGTTTTTGAGAGATGCCTCATTAGAGACACCAAGTCAGTTGCAATTGCGCCCTTGCCCTCGCGGAGGTCTATGCACGCCACTGACTTAAAGGGATAGTTCACCCAAAAATGAAAATTATGTCATTAATGACTCACCCTCATGTCTTTCTAAACTCGTAAGACCTTCATTCATCTTCGGAACACAGTTTAAGATATTTTAGATTTAGTCCGAGAGCTTTCTGTCCCTCCATTGAAAATGTATGTATGGTAGACTGTCCATGTCCAGAAAGGTAATAAAAACATCATCAAAGTAGTCCATGTGACATCAGTGGGTTAGTTAGAATTTTTTTGGTTATTATTTTGGTCCAAAAATAACAAAAACTATGACTTTATTCAGCATTATTGTCTTCTCTTCCGGAATCCTTTCCATTGAATTGATTCCATTGAATCTTTTCATCTGTCGCCGTTGGTAATGCACTTTTACGTCGTTGTTTTTGGCGATTAGGACATCCGCGACATGCACACTTACGCATCATTTTAAAAAATATAGCAATACCAAAATACAAACAATGTAGAATAGCTTGAATACAGCGTGCGTCTCCCTCAGACTGTAAACGAAGCTCTGGCGCACCGGATAACACGTCAGCAGCGACTTACATCAGCAGCGTCACTGCGGAGTCGTGAACCACACTCCGGAGCAGAAGGGGGCGGTAATGCACCAATAAGCTGGATGCCAACCACCGTAAAACAGGAAAGAAGAAGAAGAAGAAGCGGAGTCGTGAACGCGGATTGACAACAGACCCAGAAGAGAATACAATGCTGAATAAAGTCGTAGTTTTTGTTATTTTTGGACCAAAATGTATTTTCAATGCTTCAAAATGTCGCGGATGTCCTAATCGCCAAAAACAACCACGGTGACGTAAAAGTGCATTACCAACGCCGACAGATGAAAGGATTCAATGGAATCAATTAAATGGAAAGGATTCCGGAAGAGAAGACAATGCTGAATAAAGTCGTAGTTTTTGTTATTTTTGGACCAAAATGTATTTTCGATGCTTCAACAAATTCTAACTGACCCTCTGATGTCACATGGACTACTTTGATGATGTTTTTATTACCGTTCTGGACATGGACAGTCTACCGTACATACATTTTCAATGGAGGGACAGAAAGCTCTCGGAGTCTAAATCTAAAATATCTTAAACTGTGTTCTGAAGATGAACGAAGGTCTTACGGGTTTGGAACGACATGAGGGTGAGTCATTAATGACATAATTTTCATTTTTGGGTGAACTAACCCTTTAACACCTTGTGTGAGAAAAAAACATGCTGCTTGTTTGAGGGAACTGTCTAACCACAATGGAAAGTAACAAGACATGAAAAGATACTGCTTTATACATTCACTCCAGAAACATCTGATATTCATTTGATATATGACGTCATTTCACTTTTGATTAGTTTAAAATATACAGGAACAACCGGCTTGCTTTTATACTGCTCTTGATTGAAACTGCTTTGCAAACCATCATTGCATACCATCATTTTGCACACAATGGCAAAATAAAATCACAACAACAAAAAAGTGATGCCTATATCTTTGTGATGACAGAGGAAATCCAAAGTATTTTATGAAGGAATATCATTAAAGTGGTAGTGCTAGCTCTATAAATGTACTTTAAAAAAACTTAACTGCTAATATACAAGCAGCAGCTGATCTACTGTATCTCTGAAGTTCAACATTTAAAATGTAACTTAACAGTAAAAGGCTAAAAGAATATGTACTAAAATTACTCAATTATATTTCAAATATACATATTGAAAATACAGTGATCCGTTTAGGGTAACTCTGACTTTATCCCTTACATCCCTCTCTCTCATCTAACAGGCTACCCTAGTGAAAAAAAAAAGTATGCTAAGTATACTTGCAGCAAGACTAATTATTAGTATATTTCAAGTGTGTTAATGATTAGTTAACTTAAAGGGTGCTATTTTGAAACAACTAATTTTGTACTAAGTATATTTTAGTTGTAATTAAGTAGTATTAAAATACAACTTTAAGTATATTTAGTGTACTTTTGTGTGCTAAATTGGAACAATTTCAAGTATACTTAGTACACTTTAAGTATATGCCTGTGTAGGGACTAATTACATGCTTGATTAGTGATATTAAAGTGTACTTAATTTGTGTTATAAGTATACTTTATTTGTGTTATAAGTATATTTTGTTATAAATATACATTGTATTATAAGTATACTTTATTTCTGTTATGAGTACACTTTGTGTTATAAGTACACTTTAGATGTGTTATAAGTACACTTTAGATGTGTTATAAGTACACTTTATTTGTGATTTAAGTACATTACAAAATAATTATGAGTGTCTTCGGAACACACAAGCAATATACATTGAATATATTATTTTACAGGTAATAGTATATACTGTATGCTCAGTACCTTTGGCTTATTCCAAATACTAAACATTACACACTTTGCAGTCAATAACAATACACTTTGTTATTACTTATACTTTGTATAATGTAGTCAACATTTGAAGCGGATCAAAACCTTCCCTAGTGAAAAAAAAGTATACTAAGTATACTTGCAGCAAGACTAATTATTAGTATATTTCAAGTGTGTTAATGATTAGTTAATTTAAAGTGTGTTATTTTGAAACAACTAATTTTGTACTAAGTATATTTAAGTTGAAATTAAGTAGTATTACAATACAACTTTAAGTATATTTAGTATACTTATGTGTGCTAAATTGGAACAACTTCAAGTATACTTAGTACACTTTAAGTATATGTCTGTGTAGGGACTAATTACATGCTTGATTAGTGATATTAAAGTGTACTTAATTTGTGTTATAAGTATATTTTATTTGTGTTAAAAGTATATAATTTTTTGTTATAATATTAGTTGCATTATAAATATACTTTATTTGTGTTATAAGTATACTTTTATTTGTGTTATAAGTATACTTTATTTCTGTTATGAGTACACTTTGTTATAAGTACACTTTATTTGTGATTTAAGTACATTACAAAATAATTATGAGTGTCTTCACCTTTGGCTTATACCAAATACTAAAAATTACACACTTTGCAGTCAATAACAATACACTTTGTTATTACTTATACTTTGTATAATATAGTCAACATTTGAAGCAGATCAAAACCTTTAATCAAAGTTGTCCTAACTTTTTTGATCCACTTCAAATGTTGACTACTGTACTTTGAATTACATAATCTCACATAATACAGTTGTGCTACTATTTAAAATTACAGTTACCAGTTTATTACAGTTTAACACATTTTCCCAAAGTTGAATGCATTTGTTTTCAAGGCCATTAAATTAAATAAAATATAAGAACATCACTAATGAAGAGACATATTTCATTGACAAATCCAATAGTTTTTATTTAAACTTAATATAGATTCAGCAAAACTTACCATGTTTTTCATTAAAGAAAAAAAAAATATTGGACCATGGTGAGCCTCAGTACACAAATACAAATTACACATTATATTCCATTTTCTGATGAGCTTCTCATTGTGTCTGATGGCGTGAAGAACAGCATCTGTTGACAGAATATACCAAAAATATAAGACACTTCAACCCTTTATTCGCGTTTACAATAGTCTGTCTAAATCCTACATTGAACCAATACTATTTTTGAACAGTAAATGAGGATTAGCAGCAGGGAACTGTATCAGAATGGCATGTCGATATTGTTTTCGGTACATAGTCAAGCATAAAACACTTTATGAATTAATATCGTACAGAATACGGGCCGATTTGACCAATCATATGAATGTTTTGGTGCTGCATACTAGGGCTGCACGATTAATCGCATGCTATTCTCACGCGCATTTCGTCAGTAAAGCCGGTTCCCTGATTACCGCTAAATCGCCATCACCTGTTTTTAAACGGAGCGCCTTTTAATAGACGGAGCCGTAGTTCACGGACAAGCCACGCAATATCGCGTTCATTATCGCAGGCGATTCATCTGCGATATGAACGCGATATTGCGTGGCTTTTCAGTGATCTACGGCTCTGTCTATTAAATGCCGCTTCATTTGAAAGCAGGTGATGGCGATTTAGCGGTAATCAGGGAACCGGCTTTACTGACGAAATGCGCGTGAGAATAGCATGCGATTAATCGTGCAGCCCTACTGCATACAAACATGTGCCATAAACCACCACACAAAAACTCAAAAAGGAGATATCAAGCCGAAATATCGCTCTCCGTTTGTTAAAGAAAACAAAATAAAGTTTGTTAACTGGTAACGTTAGACTACAACTTACCTTCAGATAGCAGCACTTTTCTCCGGTTCTTTCAGGATCGCGTAGGCCATTAAATTAGCCGGTTGTCGTCTCCATCACGGTCAGTCTGCGATGTCACTTGATTGAACTGTTCAGAATCCCCAAGATCGAGCGATGTATTGCGCTTTCAGTGTTTTATTAAATAAATTAAACATTGCGACATTATACTTCACCTGAGTGACTGAGCGAGGGGATTCAGACGACGACCGTGACGTCAGCAGCTCTGATTGGCTGAAGGCAGTGAGCAACAAAATCTGATTGGTCACAGACCAAGTTGAAGAGACTTTTGAATTCCTATAAGTTTAATCACTCAACATATTTTTTCGCATGTAACGTTACTTGTGCTGCTGGTGTGTTGTTTAATATAGATTTGTGTGTACGATTGTAAAATGATTCTGCCAGTGTAAACTTAATAAACATTTACACATATTTGGAAATTGTATAGGCTACACTGCATATACTAAATGGGCTTGTAATGCATTCATACTGAAATAAATAAGCACAAGTAATATAATGAATTCCAAGGATGAATAAGTAAACTTAAAAAATATACTCAAATTTAACATTAGATACACTACAACTTCAGGATATTAAATAATGTATTTTTTAAATATACTTTCAGTGCAATGTTACAATGATCATTTTCAGCACACTGTTAAAATATACCTCAAATATATTTTTATAAAGTGCAAATAAATACACTTTTAAAAAATAAACTTAACTTACACTTAAAGTATATTTTTCTAAAATATATTTTTTAGAAAATATACTAAAGTACAATTATTTTAAAGTGTGTTAAAAGGTGCATTGTGAAAATATGATACTAATATACTTTTTATATATTTAATGATAGTACATTTTTTGTTAGTATATTTGCAGTGTACTATAGAAAAAGGGAATATATTTAAAATACAATAAAGTATACTTTTTTTTCACTAGGGTTTAATCAAAGTTGTCCTAAAAACTTCTTCTTATGACAACTTTGCTGAACTTTTTTGATCCACTTCAAATGTTGACTACTGTACTTTGAATTACATAATCTCACACAATACAGTATTATAATTGTGCTACTATTTAAGTACAGTTTAACACATTTTCCCAAAGTTGAATGTATTTGTTTTCAAGGCCACTAAATTAAATAAAATGTAACAACATCACTAATGAAGAGACATATTCCATTAACAAATCCAATAGTTTTTATTTAAACTTAACATAGATTCAGCAAAACTTACCATGTTTTTCATTAAAGAAAAAAAAAATATTGGACCATGGTGACCCTCAGTACACAAATACAAATGACACATTATATTCCATTTTCTGATGAGCTTCTCATTATTGTGTCTGACTGCGTGAAGAACAGCATCTGTTGACAGAATATACCAAAGATATAAGACAGCATGTTCAACTTTATATTCACGTTTACAATAGTCTGTCTGAATCCTACACTGAACCAATACTGTTTCTGAACAGCAAATGAGGATTAGCAGCAGGGAACTGTATCAGAATGGCGTGTTGATATTGTGTTCGGTACATAGTCAAGCATAAAACACTTTATGAATTAATATCGTACAGAATAAGGGCCGATTTGACCAATCATATGAATGTTTTGGTGCTGCATACAAACATGTGCCATAAACCACCACACAAAAACTCAAAAAGGACATATCAAGCCGAAATATCGCCCTCCGTTTGTTAAAGAAAATAAAATAAAGTTTGTTAACTGGTAACGTTAGACTACAACTTACCTTCAGATAGCAGCACTTTTCTCCGGTTCTTTCAGGATCGCGTAGGCCATTAAATTCGTAGCCGGTTGTCGTCGCCATCACGGTCAGTCTGTGATGTCACTTGATTGAACTGGTCAGATTTCAGAAGATTGTGCGATGTATTGCACTTTCAGTGATTTATTAAATAAATTATACATTGCGACATTATGCTTCACCTGAGTGACTGAGCGAGGGAGATTCAGACGAGGACCGTGACGTCAGCAGCTCTGATTGGCTGAAGGCAGTGAGCAACAAAATCTGATTGGTCACAGACTAAGTTGAAGAGACATTTGAATTTCGATAAGTTTAACCACTCAACATATTTTTTTGCATGTAATGTTACTTGTGCTGCTGGTGTGTTGTTTAATATAGATTTGTGTGTACGATTGTAAAATGATTCTGCCAGTGTAAACTTAATAAGCATTTACACATATTTGGAAATTATAGGCTACACTGCATATATTAAATGGGCTTGTAATGCATTCATACTGAAATAAATAAGCATAAGTAATGAATTCCAAGGATGAAGAAGTAAACTTAAAAAAAAAACCTCAAATTTAACTTTAAATACACTACAATTTCAGGATATTAAATAACGTATTTTTTAAATATACATTCAGTGCATTGTTACAATGATCATTTTCAGCACACAGTTAAAAGATACCTCAAATATATTTTTATAAAGTCTAAATAAATACACTTAAAAAAATAAACTAAACTTACACTTCAAGTATATTTTTCTAAAATATATTTTTTAGAAAATATACTAAAGTACAATTATTTTAAAGTGTTAAAAGTTGTATTGTGAAAATATGACAATAATATACTTTTTATATATTTAATGATAGTACATTTTTGTTAGTATATTTGCAGTGTACTATAGAAAAAGGGAATATATGTAAAATACAATAAAGTATACTTTTTTGCACTAGGGTATTCTCAATCAGGTCCTGTAGAGAGGAGATGCTTGGTCTGTCCTCGCTGTTGAACTCCCAACACTGAATCATAATATTGTGCGCCTGAAAAAAAAAAAAAAAATCGGTACCACTTTACAACAAGGTTTCATTTGTTAGCATTAACTACATTAGTGTCAGGTGTTTTCATTCATGTGCTTATGTTTCCTGTGTTTCCTTTCAGTTTAGTTCCTGTCTTCTTTGTTACAGATTCCTCCCTGGTTAGTTGCTTTGGTTACTGATTAGTCCCACCTGTGTCTTGTTATGTTCACCTTGTGTGTGTGTGTGTGTGTGTAAAAGAAGACAGGCTCCTTCTGATTCTGACACACACACACACACACACACACACACACACAAAACAATGGAACAAAAATTTGATTGGTTACCGTGACCCATACAAATGTTAATTTTTACCTTTGGTGGACACTGAGGTGGTGCCGGTAACCTCCAGTTATCCTTGAGAAGATTAAGAAGATGGATGGCCATGGATGGACTCTGGACATAACTTCCAATCTTCTGGATACACAACTGCATGAAATGATTTATAATAAAGCAGGTTTATGAAGTGAATCCATTAAAAGATTTGGAACAACATTCAGTGAGTCGATGATGACAGAATTTTGATTTGAGTTTTTGTGAGTGTTTGAAAGTAAACATCAAAAGGGCCATTGAAGCTCACGGTGACATTCATTCATCCAATACCTCACTTGTGATGTACTCATACTGCAGTGGCACTGTTATATGGAGTTTCATTCACTCACCCTTTTAGGGTTTCGACTGATGTCACAGTAAGAGAAGAGCTCATGTAGAACAATGCCGAAACTCCATACGTCTGACTTGTGGGAGAATTTCAGTTCTGAAATGGATTCAGGTGCATACCTGAACAGGACAGAAATATATATATATATAAAAAAAAATGTATAACAAGTAAAAACAGAAGAGCAATTAATCTGTCAACACTGAAGAAGAAAAAAGCCATTTTATTCCATCTGTTACCACAAGGTGTTTTTTTAAGTCTTGAGGCCAATTTACACTGAAAGGATTAGTTCACTTTTAAATAAACATTTGCTGATAATTTACTCACCCCCATGTCATCCAAGATGTCCATGTCTTTAATTAGTTCAGTCACCCTTTGTCCCCTGCTCATTTGTCACCATGGTTTCTGATTGATTTATTGAGTATTTAGTTCAGGTGTTTCTTGTTAATTCGTCTCGTTAGTTCCTCTGTTAGTTTCAGTCTGTTCCTTGTCTTGCTTTGATGTTATGTTTATGGTGTTTTGGTTGTGTTTTTCTCCAAGTTATTCTCCTGTTTGTGTTGATTAATATATTAAATATCTCTTTGAAGAATTCCAACATCATGCACTTCATTCCCCGCCTAACAACTGTGACAGACACATGACATATCAACATATCAACTCATAAAGTAACGTGTCATTATGGTTATTGGATTGACATCCCCACCCATGTTTGAGGTCTGTGCACAGTGGCATGAAATGGGTAATTTGAACTGCACACAATTATCAGCATACCAGAATCAAATGAGTCATACATTAGCTCAAGGTTATGGGTGAAATAGTCTAATATGAATAAGAATTAATGGTAACACTTTAAAGGCTTTATGTATAATGCATTATAAAGTAATTAATAAAAGTACATTATAATCTCATCATAAGTAATTATAACCAAAGTTAAAATGCATTATAATATTTGCAGATTCCTTGTTAAATCTGAAATTGGTTGTTTGTCATGTTTTTAATGCATTATTATTATAATTATTTGATGCATTTAATAATGTATTTGTCACGATTCCTGTCAGTTCCTGGACTACACTTCCCATAATCCTCCCTGCCAGTCACATGCACACTCCACACCAATCATCATTTGCCACATACAGCTGTAGCTCATCTGGACTATTTAAGACTCACTCACACACCACCTCATTGCGAAGTCTTGTTTCACACTGTGTACAATTCCGAGCATTATTATCCTGTCTGCTACCATTCCTGCCTGTTACCCGTTATCGACCCGTTGCTGCCTGCCTTTGACCTTTACCTGGTATTCTGTTCTGTGAGTGATATCTGCCTGTCCTGATCTACTGCCTGTATTCTGACCACAATTCTGCCTGTCCCTTGCTGTTCCTGTTTGACCCTGCCTGTACGACCACGCTCACTTTTAATAAAGCTCGCAAAGGATCCCTGCCTGAGTCCCGCTTTGTTACAGTATTATAACTGTGGTTACAATTATTCATGATACCATAAAATGCATTATAAGGTGCATTGCAAGGCATAATTAAAGCATTAAAAATACTTTTATAATGCATTATAAATAATGGCTTTAAGTGAAGTGTTACCGAATGAATGCATATTAGTGCACTCGTATTGTAAAGGTTTACCCTAATCAGTCATTGTTGTCTGCCTGAATTCCCAAGAGCTTAATGAAATTGTATTCTGAAAATAGGGCTTTCTCCTGCCTGCGTGACACGGTAGTATTCTTTATCCACAGGGATGATCTTCATAAGCCCAAAGTCAGCGATTTTCACCAGAGTGTCACTGGCGACTAGGACATTGCGAGCAGCTAGGTCACGGTGAACATAACGCATACTTTGCAAGTATTCCATTCCCTACAAAAGAATATTACATTGTTGGTTAGATGTGTAAAGTTCCACAGAGAAATTCAAATGAGCTAATCCGACCAGTTATCCCTCTACAGCACAGCGTTGCCTTCAGGCAACGGAAAGTTTCCTTAAGCTCTATGTTTAGTAAATTTTTCTTTAAATGATTGCAACCAATTAGAAAGGTCGAGAAAGTACCAAATAACAGTCCAGTAAGGTGTTGGAGTCAATATCAAGCACCATTAAGAGGTGGGACATCCTGTTCTGACACATGGTCACAGCACATGGTGTGAGAAGGCGGCAATATTATTTGCTTTAGTAATCTTATTTAAAACGACATGAACTGTACATAAAAAATATATGTGTGCATGTATGAAGGTGTAGAGAAGCCTTCTGTCAGGTTTTATGAAGTTTTTTTTATTTTGCATGTTCAGAAATTCAGTTTTTCTTTTCATTGCCTCAGGGCAACGTTGTGCAATAAGGGGTACTTTCCGAGGATGTTTTAGACAGTACCTCTCATTGGCCACAATGTATTATAAGAAGGGAAGATACAGGGTTCCTGGGTGTGCAGGAACACCCAAAGTGATGTGCAAAAATTGTAACATACACCACTATTTCACAGCAGAGAAGAAGTGCTTTTTGAAGTTTCGTACAGAGTGAAATCTTATTACATGAAGTACATTATATGGCATAGCACACTACATGATACAGACCTATGCATGTATCAAATTCAATATATCAATGTCTTTCAGTTTTCTCTATGACTCTGTTCCATTGTCGCACAACGTTGCCCTGAGGCAACGAAAAAATATTTTGGGGTTTTAAAATATATATTTTTTTAATCGATAAAATGTTCCCAAATGAACCAAAAAATTATGTGGAATATTTTTTTTCATGTGCCATCAACATGTGTGCAGTAGAGGGTTATATAATTAAAAAAAAAAAAAAAAAAACGTTTGTTTGAACCCATTGAACCCAACGTTTGTTCTGGTGTTTGTTAGTCTGAATGTACCTTACAGATTTGCAAGGCAAAGAGCAACAGTTTGCGGGTGCACACATTCTGTCGGTGTTTCTCCATATATCCGATTAGACTGCCATACGGAAGATATTCCATCACCAGTTTTGTGCTGAGTCGACCTGTGAGGAGTTCAAAAATAAGGTAAGTTGGAATGGGCAGGCTGGACAGATTGGAAATTGATTGGTAATTATCAAAGGTAATCTGACCTGCACTGTAGCAGATGCCCTTGTATTTGACAATATAGTCACAGTGCAGGGAGCTGATGGTCTGGATCTCTCTCTGGAAATCTGCCATGGTGGTTTGTTTGTTAGACTGAAGTTCTTTGACAGCAACCAGATCTCCAGTGTTATCACCCCATGGATCATAACGACAAAGATCGACACTGCCAAAGTTACCCTAACACACACACAGAAACAGTTAAAACCCATCAATCTTCATTTATGCTTTAAAGTTCTGATTGAAAATTGATATTGAAGTATATTAGCCAGACAGCTGCATAAACATAGCCAGTATTAGCCACTGTAGTGGAAATTTTAAAAATTGTTGAGGATTGTACGTCTCCTCTAAACACTGGCAAGGTTGAAATGCTGCTAAAATGTATTCTGAGGTACTAAACCTCGTGTTATATGGAATGTGTGAAGCTTTAGTTAGAGAAACATTTCACCTTTGGGTCTTTATTTTTGGCTGGAGGCCAAAATGTTTAAATAAGAAACGAGGGCTGTATAAGGAAGTTTTGAGTGTCATGTGACAGATGGCATAGAGTTTTTTCCTGCTTGTGGGCCTAATATGGGCGAGAATAAGGTTTCAACCTTGAAGATTAGGAGGTATGAGAGCCACAGAGAAAAGCTGTTATCTATCTTTCACTCTGCTAGCTTCCTTGTATGACTGTCTGATCTTTCTTGCAAGAAATAAATCATTAAAAGACATTTGGATCGAGTTTGTTTCTTACACAGTGAGTCTGGTGATTTGTTTATTTTTGCCACAACAGCACTATGTTAAGACTGTGTCTTAAGAGCTAGTCTAACTAAGGGGTAATCAGTCTTACTTTTTGGATTCACATTAGACCAATCTATATAATGTTGACTTTAAAAAGTAATGAGTAGTCTTAACTAAATGACTTAAAACGAAAGAGGAAAAACTTCTTTTAGTAGGCCTAACTTGTAAGACTAGTCTAAACAGTCAAGTATCAACTGAAAGTACCCATCTACAACAGTCCATTACATACATTAAAAACACATACCACTGGTTTCACAGACAAGGCTAAACATGCACTAAAATGCCTGTTTGAGCTGTTTTAACTGAAAGCAACGAGCAATGACATATCGAAAACCATGTCAGTGCCATTGTTTTGTCTCAAGATGCACACCAGTAATGTTTTTTTTTTCTACGTTTATAAAAGCTACTTAAATATCCTAATTGAACTAAGGCCTAATCCTGGCTTAGGCTAAGCCCTGTCTGTGAAACCAGGCCTTATTATCACGTAGGGCAAGTTGTTCAAAAGTAATCTGATAGGATTTTGGCTATCGGATTGGATCAAATCTGGAAAATGGGTTGTTCAAAAGGAAAAAGGATTCTGAATTCAGATTAGATCACAAAATCCAACCCTGGGTTCATTTGGATAAAATCATCAGTTTGTGTTGTTCAGTTCTTTTTAGTAAGATTGGGATACCTTTGATCCAAAAAATCTGGATTATACTGATCCCGTCAGAAGGGTGGATTTCAAGAACAAAAATGTAATAAAACTTTAAAACTGGTCAAAAAAAAAATTTTATCATGTAATATACATACACGCACATTTTTTTATTTTGCTCTTGATTAGTTTAAATGTTAAAGTAATAAATTAGAAATAGACATTAGGCTACATTTTTAGCCTTTCAGTAACCTACTGTAAAGAGAAAAAGAGATTTTGGTGCAATAAAATAATCCCCAAACAGCTAGAGCACTAGTAATCCAGATTTGGTCATCTGAGAAAGTGTGCATCTGTATCTGGATCAGGGTGATCCAATCCAATTTTGCTTTGAAAAACCAGCACAAAAGTAAGATGGATTACCTGATCCTGGATAGCAAAACATGGGATTTCCAAATCCAGATATTTTTGATCCAGATTAAACTTTTTGAACAACTGGCCCTAAGGGTTGTCTTAACTGTTAGGCTTTGCTCCAACAGGCTGCAGGCTAGAGCTGTTATTAAATGTACAACAGCGCCCTCTATCGGTGGAATGTTTCTATATGCTTTTTACATTGTACCTTCCCCAGAACAGAGATGAATCGCAGGTATCTCTCCTCAAAAACATCCTGTTGTTGCTTTTTGAACATGTTCGGTCTTCTCCAGAAGCCATCGCTCTTGGGGAGAGTGCCGGTCGCATGAAGGATCTCGTAATCTACGGACAGATGATTAGAACTGTCATGATGGCTGATCATAATGTTCCCATATTTTTAGGACAAATCTATCCCAGATGTAGGAGTAGTTTTTTATAAACAGGACATGTAATTCAGCCACTTGGCCCTCAATATAAAGCTACATTTCAAAGTAACAATCACCTTTTTAATTAAAATTAATGGAAATAAATATTATTAAATAAATATCAATATTACACAATAATAATAATGCATGTATTTGGTTAAGTAAATGAATGACATATTTAATATTTTAATATATCCCTTAAAGGGATAGTTTAAGATATTTAAGATATTTTAAGGAATGTGGATAATCAAACAGTTGACGGTAACCATTGACTTTTTTCCTACTATGGTCAATGGCTACCATCAACTGTTTGTTTACCCACATCCTTCAAAATATATTTTCCTGTTCAACAGAAGAAAGAAATTCATACAGGTTTGGAACATGAGGGTGAGAAAACGATGACAAAATTTTAATTTTTGGATCTATCACTTTAAATATCAAACAGCAATAAATAACACTTACTAATAAATTCATTATTAAAGGTGCCCTAGAACTTTTTTTTAAAAGATGTCTAAGGTGTCCCCTGAATGTGTCTGTGAAGGTTCAGCTCAAAATACCCCATAGATTTTTTTAATTCATTTTTTTAACTGCCTATTTTGGGGCATAATTAGAAATGAGCCGATTCAGGGTGTGTGGCCCTTTAAATCTCATGCTCTCCGCCCACGGAGCTCGCGCTTGCCTTAAACAACATAAAAAAAGTTCAAACAGCTAATATAACCCTCAAAATGGATCTTTACAAAGTGTTCGTCATGCAGCATGTCTAAATGCGTAAGTACAGTGTTTATTTTGATGTTTACATTTGATTCTGAATGAGTTTGAGGTTATGCTCCGTGGCTAACGGCTAATGCTACACTGTTGGAGAGATTTATAAAGAATGAAGTTGTGTTTATGAATTATACAGACTGCAAGTGTTTAAAAATGAAAATAGCGACGTCTCGTCTCCGTGAATACAGTAAGAAATGATGGTAACTTTAACCACATTTAACAGTACATTAGCAACATGCTAACGAAACATTTAGAAAGACAATTTACAAATATCACTAAAAATATCATGTTATCATGAATCATGTCAGTTATTATTGCTCCATCTGCCATTTTTTGCTGTTGTCCTTGCTTGTTTACCTAGTCTGATGATTCAGCTGTGCACATCCAGACGTTAATACTGGCTGCCCTTGTGTAATGCTTGAACATGGGCTGGCATATGCAAATATTGGGGGCGTACATATTAATGATCCAGACTGTTACGTAACAGTCGGTGTTATGTTGAGATTCGCCTGTTCTTCGGAGGTCTTTTAAACAAATGAGATTTATATAAGAAGGAGGAAACAATGAAGTTTGAGACTCACTGTGTGTCTTTTCCATGTACTGAACTCGTTATTTAACTGAGGTAAATTCAATTTTTGAATCTAGGGCACCTTTAAATAAAGCTGCTGTCCGCAGTTTTTCCTCTTTGTCGCCATCTCTGTTTGAAACATGCGATTGCAATCATATGCAGAACAGTTATCTGTACATGCGTTGTGCATCGGCACAGCTCGTCAGCGCGGATGAATGCTTGCTGTCAGTCACGCACCGGTGTGGATACTGAACTTCAGAATCACAGATTCTACGTCTTGAAAGTATGGCCAATATAAGAATTTTCACTGGAAAATATCATCTGAACAAGTAAGTAACATGTCTGCCACTTTTGTTTTGACCAACTGAGGAAAAGAGCATTAGGCCTAAGCATTAGGTGCTGCCAATGATGATTAAATCTAACAATCGCTTAGCTCTGATCACACCAAACCGTGCAAATTATTATTACTGTTATATTGTTCTCAAATTGTTAATGTTAACAACATACATCAGCATTGCATGACTGTGTATTTAGTGTGTATTAGCGTTACCTGTAGATTTCAATTTCTGTATCCACTCCACAGTCCAAAGTCTTTTGCTTTTTGACTAAGGGTGAATCTCCAGTTGTCACTGATGATTGTCATTTGGACCTTTCTGGATTACAATCTGCCATCAAAATGATAATTTTAATTATTTCAGCTGCTGTGCCGCTACCGGCAGCTTCCTCACATGATATAACTGACTACCCTGGACGGGACTCCTTCCTTTGTTTATGGACGTGACGTAATGAAGCACAGAGGAACTGCTGCATGCTTGAATTTCCCGTGGAAATCCGCCATGTCGCTCTTATTATAAAACATTATTACAAGCTTACCGTTGTGAATCGAGACAAGAAAATTAGATAGTTTTGAACACTGGCTGGTTATGTACTTGTTCAAAAGTTGATTTTGGATAATTTTTAACCAAAAAAAGTTGCGGACTGCAGCTTTAAATAATATATTAAATATTTAAATTTTATTAAATGCTTTACTTTTGTAGAGGGTTAGAGTTAAATAGTGTAAAATAATTGTCTAATAATGATTAAATAACATTATCAATTTATATTATATATATATATATAATCTATTCATCAATCTATTCATTGCTGCACCTTTAGATAAAATAACGCATTAAAACACATGACAAACAACCATTTTCAGATGTAACAAGGAATCTGCAAATATTATGATGCTTTTATACTTTGCTTACAATTATTTATGAAAAGATATAATGCATTATAACATACATTATGAATATTATTTATTGCATGTTCTCACCAAAAGGGAATTTTCAATTAATTCCTAATGAGAGCTAAATAAAGAATCTATTATTCTCTCTAGTATTCTTTTAAAATACAAATTATTCTAGAAGTCTAGAAGAGTAAAATTGATCTTCATTGTTTTGATATTCATCTAGGTGTTTAGTATAATTACCCTCTTTGCCCAGCATTGCCATGCTGATGCCAGGGTCACTCAGTTTAATGAAGGGCAAGTTATCAGAGGAAGGGTCACCCTCTCTGGCCAACAGCAGATTCTTTGCGCAAATGTTCCCATGTGCAATATTCTTCTCCTCCTGTAAATGACAGACAAAAGAAAAATGATTTTTAACTACTGCCGAAATCAGTGATGGGATGCATCCCCTCAAATATTGAGTACACACTGTAAAAAAGAACTGTTGGTTTTACATAAAGTAAGTTACCAGGGCTGGATTTCCCAATAACGTTGTCTCTTAGCTCGCTATTAAGACTCTAAAGGTATACTTAACTGAAGATATACCTTTTCTAGGCATGAACTATAGGCTACCATCAAACTTTCTGAAAGGAACACTCCACTTTTTTGAAAATAGGCTCATTTTCCAACTCCCCTAGAGTTAAACAGTTGAGTTTTACCGTTTTCGAATCCATTCAGTCGATCTCCGGGTCTGGCGGTAGCACTTTAAGCATAGCTTAGCATAGTTCATTGAATCTGATTAGACCGTTAGCATCTCGCTAAAAAATGACCAAAGAGTTTCGATATTTTTCCTATTTAAAAATTGACTCTTCTGTAGTTGCATTGTGTACTAAGACCGACGGAAAATGAAAAGTTGCGATTTTCTAGGCCGATATGGCTAGGAACTATACTCTCATTCCGGCGTAATAATCAAGGAACTTGCTGCACCCAACTCTAAATACACCTTTCTTCACTACCATTCAAAAGCTTGGGGTTAGTAAGATCCAGACATGGGGACTTGTGACTTGGTGACTTGGACTCGAGTCGCTATTGTGACTTGACTTGACAAAAAAATAAAATACTTGAGACTTGACTCGGACTTGGAAGTTAAAGACTCGGGACTTGACTTGACTTGAGACACGATGACTTGAATGACTTGAGTGTTAATCACATCATGTTTTCAGTTTGAATAAAAATATATAAATTATTTTAAAAAATAAAGTTGATTGATTACTCAGCTCGAGCGCAGGCTGAGAATAGCGTTGTCATGACCAGGGACGGCGCTAGCCGATTTTGAATAATGACTGTCACTGAGCATATGAAACTGGACAATAGCCTATGTAAACCCCCGAAATCATAAGTTTCTTTATTTCATTGCGCTTTCGCTTTGCATACTGCATACAGACATCTACACCGGCAGCGCTTTCTCTCTCTTCTCTCCAACAGCGAGTTCACGCACACCGCAGCTGAACACAGACACGCCTCCTGTCACTCACTCAGCGCAGCGGCAGGCCTCGAGACTCTCGTTCGGTCCGGTTGAAGGGTTTTTGTTATGATATGAAATGTTAATATCAATATAACACGCAGTGACGCAGCGACATCTCTGCATCGGGACCCCTCTCTCGTTACGCTGTTTATGCTTTTGCCGCCGCATTCAAACTGGCGCAGCGCTTACTTACATTAAAATGCCTAATTCAATTTATTAAACATGAAGAGGACATATACGTCTGGCAGGCAAAAGCGAAAAAGATAGCATGAAGAAGCATGAAGATTAAACAAAGAGCGCCGTTTTTCTCCAAATATAATGATTACAAAAGTGATATTGATTTTATTCAGCGTACAGTTTAATGAACAAGAACGTAATATCAAATGACTTACATTTTAGACACCTGTTTCGCTGTATTTCACCAACGAAAATAGTTCCAAAGTCCACAGAATTGTTTTGCGTCTCTGAGCAACACTTCCTGAATGATTCAGCCGTTTGAATGAATCGGTTGAATCTCAATGATTCACTCATTAACAGTGATTCACTGCCACCTACTGGCGGGTTTAATTTCACATTTGAAGTGTCTTAATTTTTTTTTTAATAATTTCAAATAACAGTAGGCTTTTTAACGTTTTATATTTTCAACATTAAAACATTTGTATGCATCTGTAACTGCTCTTGACCGATTAACTTTAATAAATCTTAATCTATTCTATACTTCTATAGTTATACATTAGATTACAATTTCTGTACCTGAAAATCTCCTGTTTAAACCTACATGAAAAACTTGAAAAGCACCATTTATTTAATTTATATGTTTGTTCTGTTGTATTTATTTGTGCTATTACTCGTAATTTGATTATTTGTTACTCTTTGATTACTTACTGTTTATTTGTCTAACAATATTTATAATATAAGTTAATCTTGTAGCTTTTGGTGTCATAACCCTATTTATTTAGGTTAAATGTAACAAAGACAACGGAAACAATAAATATGCTTATTTTATAGGCCCATTTTCTTGTCTTTTACTTTTATTAATTTTTTGTTGTGGGGCAAGTAAAAATTTGAATCACTGGCCTGACCGAGCCAGTAGAAAAAAATCCTTAGCGTTGAGCTAAGGATTGAGCCCTGTCTAGTTTATCCAGCTCGCATTAATATAAATAAATATCAATACATTTATTTAGTTGACATTATTTAATTAGTAAGATTTGTTGACGAAATTTGTAAATTAAAAACAATTTGTTCTGTTATGTGTTTTGACTGTGTTATATGTTGTATAATTACATCACTAGGTAACAAAGATATTTAAACTATAAAATCTTTTAGAAAGGCCTCATTTATGAATTTTGCCTGGGGCCCCTGTCGGTGCGCCTCTGCAGCTGATATATATTACAACTTTAGCACATTTGTCAGCTAAACATTCATTCAGTGTTTCCCAATGACCCTGTGCCGCCACCACCGTTTCATCATAAACCGAAAATTTAAAACATAGGCCTACAAATCTTAAATGGTCTCTAAGTTGTATTTTACCAACGAACTAAAATCGAAACCGTGATATGCCAAATACAGTGCCAAATAATGTAAATTTTCTGAACAACAATACTACAACAAAAGCTCCTTTCATGTCAGTAAAGCTGTTGTGAGAGAGAGAGGAGAAATGTAACAAAGTTTAATGTTGTATGTAAACTGTGTTTGAGAGAGAGAGAGGGAGGTGTTCAGAGAGGAGTCTGTTGGATGTTAAGCTGTTATTTGTTTTATGGACTCAATGTTGAAAATTTAAAACATTTCAAACACTGTTGGCAGAAGTGAAAAATAAATAATTTTATAAAGTTACAATTTTGTTTGATTCCATGATGTATTTTACTGAACATGAGTATTTACAATGCAAATCCAAATTGTTTTAATTTACTGACAGTTACTTATATATTGTCTTTTCACTTTATTAAGATCAGATTCTGCAGGTAAAATTACAATAATAAGGTGACTTGACTTGGACTTGACTTACTACAGGACTTGACTTGACTTGACATAGCTTGTGACTTGACTTGACTTGACTTGACTTGCCCAAAAAAAAAAAATACTTGGGACTTACTTGAGACTTGAAGGTTAAGACTTGAGACTTACTTGAGACTTGCACATGTGTGACTTGGTCCCATCTCTGATAAGATCAGTAAGATTTGACTTTTCAACATTATTAGTTATATCCGTAATGAAACTAAACTATGTCTTCTAAGCATATATTTGCAGTTTCTGACATTAGAGTGCGTCCTGACTGACTCCTGACACCGGAGAATCAGCTTTTGGAGCTCCGCCCTCTTAGGCTGAACGCAGCAGCTCATTTGCATTTAAAGGGCCCACACGGAAAAACAGCGCGTTTTTGCTCACCCCCCAAAAGTGGCAATTTTAACATGCTGCAAAAAATTATACTCTGCTATTTTATACATTACAACTCACTTTTGTACTGTATGAGTACGGTCACAAGTGAGGTATTGGATGAATGAATGTCACTGTGAGCTTCAATGGCCCTTTTGTTTACTTTCAAACACTCACAAAAACTCAAAATTGGATGTTGTTCCAAATCTTTTAATGTATTCACTTTATAAACCTGATTTATTTCATGAATGAAAACATGACTAAACATGACCCTGACACTATTGTAGTTAATTAATGCTAACAAATGAAACCTTATTGTAAAGTGGTACTGATTTTTTTCTTTCTTTCTTTTTTTTTTTTTTCAGGTGCACAATATTATGTTTCAGTGTTGGGAGTTCAACAGCGAAGATAGATCAAGCTTTTCCTCTCTACAGGACCTGATTGAGAATAGCCTGTTAGATGAAAGAGAGGGATGTAAGGGGTAAAGTCAGAGTTACCCTAAACAGATCACGGTAACACTTTACAATAAGGTTCATTAGTTAAACATTAGTCAATGTATTAACTAACATGAACTAACCATGAGCAATACATTTGTAACTTTATTTACTAATCTTCGTTAATGTTAGTTAATGAAAATACATTTGTTTATTGATTGTTCGAGAATATTTTTGGAGCGCCAAAAAAAACCAAAATAACGACTTATTTAAAGATGGCCGATTTCAAAACACTGCTTCATGAAGCATCAGAGCACAAATGAATTAGTGTGTCGAATCATGATTCAGATTGCGTGTCAAACTGCCAACGGCTGAAATCACATGACTTTGGTGCTCCGAACAGTAGATTCGATACACTGATTCATTTGTGCTCCGATGCTTCATGAAGCAGTGTTTTGAAATCGGCCATCATTAAATAAGTCGTTATTTTGTTTTTTTTTTTGGCGCTCCAAAAATATTCTCGTCACTTTATAATATTAATATTGAACCACTGTACTCACATGAACTGATTTAAATATGATTTTAGTACCTTCATGGACCTTTTTTTTTTTTTTTTTTTTTATTAACCAATTAGTAATGTACAAACAACATGGCATTATTAACATATTGTTGCATAACAAATTACAGAACAGGCGCATGAGAGAATACAATATAACATAAAAGCAAAATAATAATTGTAAAATAAATAATAATTAAATAAAATCTGAGAAAGGGGGCTAGGGTTTTTCTATTAAATCATATTCTTATAATGGAAAAAAGCTTTATTGCATTTTTCTTTTTCATCACTTTGAGGGCTTTTATATAAGAAACAAACTCACTATGAAATGCATAAAACATTGGTTTCACCTTCAAGTACTTAGATTTGTGTATATAAAATTTTCCCAGCATAAGAATGTTGTTAATCAGGAAGTCATCTTTGATACTGTTCATATCCATAGGTGATGTCCTTAAGAGTGAAGTTTCCAAGGCAGTGGCGAGGCCAGAAATCTTCAAGTGGGTGGACCTTGATGAAATAGGGTGGACCACTATTTTTTTATATTTTTATATATATATATATATATATATATATATATATATATATATATATATATAAATAATTCACTTAATTTTATTATCACGGGAAATGACGTGGACGATATGTGAATCAGTGTCCATCATTTTGCAAGCAACTGGTGATAAAGAAAAATGCCACGTCGCCATATTGTAATTATTTCCATTTTAAACCATGAAGGCGAGCTAGTGGATATCACACAAACGATGTGCAAACTTTGCGTGAGAGTTATGCGGGTGAAGTCTCAAACGCCAGTCAATTAATTTGCTACAGAAACCGAAAGTAAAAACTGACTGAGCTTTTGGCATCTGCCGCTGCAATAACGTCGCAAATCTCTTAGAGACAATGAGAGATGAATCTAGTTTATTTTATTATTATTTTTCTTGTGGCCCATAGTGAGAAAAAATAGTATTTTTCGTGAACTGATTAGTATTTCGTGTTAAACAAGTTGTTGAGGATTAAGCTATCTTACTAATATTTTATTGTCCTCGAAGCGCGTCGGTTATGCGGTGATGCGCTATGATATAGCGGGGCAAAAGAATTGCAATATTAATTTAATAATAAAAGTAGCATGATAATAAGAAAAATAATTTAATAGCCCCGCATCCCCATCCGCTATATGCCACTGTGAAAGGATACGCGGTGTTCGGGCACAGCATCAAATCGATTAGCCTAACTTTTTTATCCGAATCCACATGCCGAGTCTCTACTGTCTCATGATGTTTCTCATTATGTTTCTCATGTGTTTTCAGTCGGCGCAAGCAAGAAACGTTTACTAGACTGTGGACTAGCTTTGACTCTCCGCGCAGCCGAATTTTTATGACCATGGACGGTGCGCGTTCATGCGCCGAACGCGTCTTTCCGCGCGTATGGGCAAAGGAGAATCTGAAAGACTTGCGCTCTTAACTGTGCGCGAGACGGAGGGGAACGTGGGAAATGAAGCATACCCGGGCCTTAACCGCTCCAAATTAGTGGACTGGAGCTGACGGATCACATCGGGAAAAATATGGGGGGGCATTTGCTTGTTTGGAGAGTTACCGTCATAATGGTGTGGGGGAAGCTAGGACACAATACTGAACCAAAGCTCGATTTAATTTCATTGTCATCACTTCAATTTTTAATTTTTTTACACATAGGTGACTATGTTACCAAAGAATAAATTGTTACTGGAGAATAAATAGGCTAATCACAGCAGAAATGAAGCAAACCGGCACACATAGTCTATTATAAGCGCAACTCATGGACGGTGACGCGCGCCGCATAGAAACAGCTGCTGTCGCGACTCTGGAAAGCTGAGTTTACCGGCGCAAAATAAAAAACACATTATGTATTTTTAATAATACATTTTTCAAATTATATATAGGCTTTCACAACAGATATGACTATTTCCAGACCAAAGTAGTGTCTGGAAATAAAATGAAATATTCTGGCACCTTTGATTGGGTGGGCCAGCCATCAATCTGGGTGGGCCAGTGCCGCCCTGGCCCTTCTGTAGCCTCGCCACTGTTCCAAGGTGAAGCACCTTTGGACAAAGCCAGTCATGAATATCAGACCATAAAGCCTCCACATACATACAATGAAAAAATAGATCCGTGGTTTCAATATCATCACAAAATATACATTTATTAGAATCAAACCCAAATCTAAGTCGTAGGAATTCACTGGATGGATATATCCTATTTAAAATTTTAAAATGATTTTCTTTAATTTTGGGAGGTAAAGGAAATTTTAAATATTTAGTTCTAAGTATGTGAATGATATCTTTGGAGAAATTATGTGTGCCGCTACGAGATGCCGATGCCGCGGCCGCTGGAGATGCCGCTGTAGGGAGAGCTGCCGAAGAAGTCCCTGGCCGCTGGAGATGCCGCCGGAAGTGCCGCTACGAGATGCCGCTGTAGGGAGAGCTGCCGAAGAAGTCCCTGGCCGCTGGAGATGCCGCCGGAAGTGCCGCTACGAGATGCCGCTGTAGGGAGAGCTGCCGAAGAAGTCCCTGGCCGCTGGAGATGCTGCCGGAAGTGCCGCTGCGAGATGCCGCGGCCGCTGGAGATGCCGCTGTAGGGAGAGCTGCTGAAGAAGTCCCTGGCCGCTGGAGATGCTGCCGGAAGTGCCGCTGCGAGATGCCGATGCCGCATTTTGCGCCAGCCCTCTCTCACATAATGAAGTTGTAGCCACGAGAAAAATATATCGTTCCCTCACCATATGATCTCGAGGCCACGACTTTACATCGCGTGGCCACGCCATAAAGATGTCGACAAAATGATCTCGTGGCTACAAGTTATTATCACGTTCCCACGAGTTGTTGTGGCCACAACAAAACCAAGTGAACCGAACATGTCCCCTCCCGGTCACCGTACTATTTCTTGGGAAGCACTCCCTGATTTAAAGGCAAGCATAAAACAATGAAGACTAGGCTACATCTACTACTGAGAAAAGAATCAGCCACCCTTTTCATTTCAGTTAAAGTGCAATACACCATCATTTATCTGAGAAATTACATTAGTAAAACACGGTAAAAAATTTATAAAAACATTCAATTAAAAATAACTTGATCACATCAACTCCAGCCAGCTATTATATTTCCCTTTAAAATTAATCACACACCCTGTTCTTTTGTTTATAGGCTTCTCTAAAATGCAGACTTTGTTTTTCCACATTGCAAATGTGGGTTTTGTATTTCGTTCCACATCACAAAAATCATGTGCGGCAGAAATCTGTGGACTAAAATGATTTCTCTGTAATAGCAAGGGTGAAATTTGTCAACGTCCCCAGCTGGGACATTCAGACCAGCAGTTCTTACACCAAAGTGGGATGTAGGTTTGAGGCCAGCCTTTTCCAAACACATTCCCATGTAAACATCATCAATGGGCAACACAGTTACAGAATGAGACATTTTGTAGATTGTTCTGGCCGTGAAGCCGGAGAGAAGAAAGCCTCCTCCACCACAGTACGGAGGATAGCTCTCAGACTCCTGAACCTGCACCGGGATATAGTATTTACTTGAGGAGTGTCTAATAGGCCCTACGTTCTGGATGAGGTGCCCGGTAAAGAGATGTTTGCCTCCATCATTGTCCTCTTGACCTTGAAGATACTCAACCATGTTAAACGTATTGGCAAAGATGTCATCGTCCCCGTTTAAGAGAAATCTAGCATTTGGGCACCATCTTTCCATCCACTCTAAGAAAAGGATCTGCTTCAATGTGAGGTTAAAGAACGAATCATTGAAGTCCCACTGCAAAATGTCCTTGTTCTCATTGTTCTCCAGCCTCAACAGCTTATTCAACCTGCGCTTCTCATAGCCAGTTTTTGTTGTTCCGATTATGAAGACCCTACGGATCCACACACCTTTGTACAGTCTTTCCTCAGCCCATGTTTTCCGCAGGACTTCTCGTCGATCGTAGTTTTCTGGAGAACTCTTGATGACCAGCAGAAGAAAGACATCTGCAGAGTTCAGGGGTCCGCCACACTTATCAGGCTGGTCAAGCAGCATGGGAAAATTCCTACAGTGTCGGTAAAGCAGGAAATCTTGGATATGACCTGGCAGAGTAGAAAATCCAGTCACATTATAAGCAGAGGTATTCTGTTGACATTGTGAAAACAAAGGCTGGGGAGTTTCGGATCTGAGCAAATCGGTTTGATGACGGAGCATCTCATGTGTGTCTTTGCTATTCAGTGTCACATCGTCTTCAGTGTCATTTTTGTTGATGAAAATGAAGAGGCACACGACACCTGTGAGGATTAACGCTATTGTCTCGTTTCTCTTTCTCATCTTCATACCTGTTTAAGAACAGAGACACAATTCACAGTGTGAGCACAAAAGTTCACTCAACAAGGATTTTTCAAACCCAGTCACAAAATCTTAATTGTGTCTTAAGGCTGTCCATGAAACTGAATTTATGAAAGGGATAGTTCAGCAAAAAATGAAAATTCTGTCATTTATCACAAGAAGATATATATATATATATTTGTTCCAGTGAAGTCCTGACAAAAACTCAGCCTCAGTGTGTCAAAGATAATGACTTTAAATGACCTCATTTGCATAAAGAACAGAATATCATGATTGGATGCTGCCAGAATTATCTGTACTGTTAACCAGTAGGAATGGCGTAAACTGATTATCCATATGTTTATCTGAACTATGTTTCTGCATCCTAAGTTACTTCAAAGCTGGATCTTCTTACTCATTTTTCTACAGCTTATGGAAGTGTGAAGAACCTCAGCATTTCCAGTTTAGAGCATTACTAGTTTACAGGGCAAACATTGCTTATCATCAATAATCCAAGATTTGTTTTTTTGGGAAAACAACATATATATATATATAGAGAGAGAGAGAGAGGGAGAGAGAGAGAGAGAGAACCAGGTATTTGGGCAAAGCTGAAAACTGGACTCATTAGGAAGATTTGTCTATGTGAAGGATGTAATACTCAAACCACATACAATATTATCCTGTAGGAAAGTTGCTTATAACGAGATCAGTTGTTCAGGGAAGAAGGAGGCAGGACGAGGTGGCGAACATTTATAATTTTGTTGTTATTTTTTTTACAATGACAATAAAAGAAGAATTGAACATTTCACACAACATTAATAATTATAAAATAAACAAACACAAAACTAAAAGTGGCTGTCCTTAACGGATGACTGCCTCACACACATAAAGAAAACATTATATAAAGGCCTGGTGCTCTCTCGTCGCTCCTCCTTTTATGCACATTAACCCTGGCACCACCAGCCTTGTCCACATTCATAACAGTGTTGTTTTCCCCAAAACAATCTTTGATTATTGATGATAAGCAAGGTTATCCTGAAAGAAAATCTGCTTTCTTTTGCTCTGACAATGTTCCCCAAACTCGAGGATTGTTTTTTCTCCATGCTCCATGCCACAGAGCCAGGCCAATAAAAGCGTGGATGGTGTGGACGACCCTGTCGTGGCCAGCCCAATCTCCAGCCCTGATCCCCACTGAAAACCTCTGGAATGTGATCAGGAGGAAGATGGAAGGTTACAAGCCATCAAAGCTGGGCTGCTTGAATTTTTGTGCTAGGAGTGGCATAAGGAGTGTCATCCAACAGCAATGTGATGGACTAGAGAGCACGCCAATACAAATGAAAAGCTGTGATTAAAAATCAGGGTTATTCCACCAAATCTGGATTTCTGAACTCATCCTAAGTTAAAACATTAATATTGTGTTGTTTAAAAATTAATATGAACTTGTTTTCTTTGCATTATTTTAAGTCTGAAAACACGGTATATTTTTTGTTATTTTGACCAGTTGTTATTTTCTGCAAATAAATGACAACATTTTTATTTTAAATTTGGAAGAAACACAAATTGTTAATTTTGTAGTGGTCTCTCAATTTTTCCAGAGCTATAGCCCTAAGCCCTAAGTAACAAACTACACTACACTACAGTAACATTCTTCTCAATGCGTTATTCTGATAATAAGGTCAATATTCAGGTCAATATCGTATAAATATCGTAAGTATTATAAAATTATATTTTAAACTCAGTTAACTTTCCGTGTTGGTCTATTGGCAATAAATGCCTTTAAATCAGTCTGACACATGAAAAATCATCAATTATCGGCTGGTTGCACTTCAGACTAAGTTCAACTAATTTTCTTTTAAAAAATTAACTTACTCATATCTTTTTACATTACATAAAAAGATTGGTCTAATTTAATTCCGAAAAGTAAGGCTCATTACCCATCGGCTAACTGCTAGTTTTTCTGACTATTAAGAGTTATTAAGACAGTCTTAACATAGTGGCGTTTATGCCAGTGTTTCCCAACCTTTTCTTCTAGTTTTGATAAGTAAAAAATCCCATGGCACACCACTATGCACTAAAACGACAAAATTGAACAAACATGCATTGCTTCAAATGGCATATTAAAACTGGATATTATATAAAAAGTTGCCTAGTTAAACAGTGTCATCAAAGTTGGTATTGTGGATTTATATTTGTCAAACACACGTGCATGTGTCATTATAATATTAACATTTTATGAAAATCAAGCTCAGATGGAGTTGCAAGGTTTTTGACTAGACAGTAATTAAAGGTGCAGTATGTAATAATTTTGTCCGCGAGAGGTCGCTAGAGGCCTATGCAAAACAAAGGCGTTGCTTGATGACGCAAAGTTTTAGAGCGGAATCTTGGGACATGTGGTCTCTACCTCAACGGACGGTGCAAAAGAATAGGGATAGGACTCGGGAACAAATCATGTTCATGGATGTGATTATTCACGTTACTGTAGTATAAAGCAGAGCAGGACCGAGTGTTGTGGGAGCTGAACGAGGCCGCTGGAGCGATTGCGCAACACACGAGCAGCGGAACTTTTATTATGCCACAGTCGCCGGCGCTGCTTCCGCTTTTCCGGTCATGAGTATGAGGTAACACAGCTCTGTTCATTATTTGAGTGTGTTGAAAATGATGTTATAACGTTACTCTGTGCGTTCGCTCAGCGGCTGCTGTGAGACACTTGTTTGAGACACACTGCAGTAAGATAGATCGATAAAACGTATTTTATGTGGGAGAATATTCTGTATTACTGTTACTAAAAATAAAGCTGCATCTGATTATGCTACGTTAGCTACTTCACAAAATAGTGTTTTCTCTGAGGCATGGTAAAGCATGGTACTCGCAAAAAATCAAGAAAATTGATTTAAACAATAAATGTGTTGAGCTATATAACAACAGTTCGTTTTCTATCTATAAATATATCAAAACAGATGTTCCCTTGTCTATTAAAACATGTAATATATTAAAGCGTCTTTGGTGTTTCCATGGTTTCTACAAAATAAACCCGGAAACCGAGGGTAACGCGGGTATGACGCAATTAACAGGCGACTTCTCACACATCCCGGAGTCTTGGTTAAAATTGAAATTTTCTCACGATTTACAAATAGTTGGAAACATTTGGGATATTGTAAGTACTCAATTAAACATAATATATAACACTGGCCTAGTGGTTTTTGGATATATTGTGTCATATTGTGTCTTTAAGTGCATCGCAATACGTTTTCATAAATTTCAGTTTTTCTTGTTTTTGAATACATTTGGACAAAATCTCATGATATAACAGATGAAGCGGGATATTTAAAACAGTAACGTTAGTGTATTGGCTACACCTAGATAATAGACAAACACGGAAGGTTAACTGGGTTTAAATAATGTATTCTTTAAATGTATGAACCATTTCTATCGACCTGAAAATCAGAATAACGCACTGTTTAATAGCAGTGTGGGAAATTTAACCAATCTTTTCTCTTTAACTGGAAACACTGTTTTTGCATACAGGCTAAATAACGCCACTTTAATTCTGAGGTAACGTTAGGCCTTTTTGAATTACGTATACTTAATCATTTGCACTGAAATGCATTTTTAAAGGAAAACTCCCATCTCCCGGCTAACTGTTCACTATAAATAATGATTGAAGGAGACATCTTCTTTCTAGAATTCTCATTTTGGGGTGAACAAATTATTTAACTGTACAACACATTAACACAGTATTAATGTAGAGTTATTTGAAGGTGATGATACACGGGGCAACTTTTTGAGCAATGATGCTTGGGCACATTCCCATTGAGAATGGGCAACAAAATTCTATCTGGATACGAAATTTGCTGTCCATTCTTAATGGCAAAGTGACCAAGCAACATCCCTCGACAAAATTGCTCAAGAAGTTGCCCCGTTTCTCATGTCCTTGAGAAACAATGGATTGCAGGAGGAAGTTGTGTGAAAAACCTGTTCTATTTCAGTGACTCTCTCAAAACATTAGTTCTTTTGTCTATTAATGTCAATATCATGGCAACCGTATTAATAGTTTCTCTTATTTACAAAACTGTTTCGTTCAATTTGACATACAATACATGCGAGAATCATTCCATAAATCCAATGAAGAATAATCAAATTAAGCTATAAAACAGTAACAGTAGCTGCATACACATATCTAGATAGAAAACACATTTATCTTACCTGATCTTTTAGCTTCTTCGGATAACATCAACACAAGTAAGTCTATTTGAGGTTTTGTTCATGTCAAAATGCGCTTCAACAACCATCCAACCATGTATTCACTGCTCAAACTCTCTCTCCTCTTAAAGAGGAAATCTACACGAGCCTCTGTAGTTCAGCTGTCTCTAGAGGAAAAACTGAAAGTATAAACGGCCAGAGAGGCAGTCTCTCAAAACCTGGTGTGCTGCCTACATAGACAGCATGAGGAACAATGCTATCCAGGTAGCCAGCTTAATGGGTAATGAAATGATAAATTAAAAAAAGAAAAAAATGAATATGTTCCAAGAAACACACACACGTTTCAAGTCTCAGTCAGTAGGGGTTCAATCTTCAGCTGGCTGGCAGGAGATCACGCTCATTTGACTGCTTTAATTAGAATAAACAAACCTAAAATGTCAATCATACAAAAGAATAGAGTCATAATATTATATTCATAATAATAAAATTGTGTATTTCCATGCAGCGAGAGTGATAGGGAATGTGGCATAGTTTCCTTTGCTGTTGCCTTATCTTGTGATAAACCTAGTGAATACTAAAGAGGACAATGTCCTCTGTGTGAACTCATTATTTTGTAGAAATTAAAATAAATTGGTAAGGAAATCAGAGTTGTGTTAATATATTTAAGGGTTTATTATATTTTTAAATAAATAATTATGAGAAGTGCCCTTTTTCCAATGAGCCCCTGCCCCCCAAAATGTCTGTGCACATCCCTGCTCATTGTTATCTCTTCCTGTTTTTAATTTGTTGTGGTCACGTGTACCTTTAATGAATATCTTGTTATTTCCTATATGAGTCACACTGTTCTATTTAAAGCCCAAGCTCGATAAACTTGGCTGTGAGTGAACAGAACTTGCCTTGTTTGTGTCATTTTTAGTCCCTGACTTCAGTGTTCTACTCTGCATTTGACTGTGACTTTATTCCTGAGGTCCATTTTATCTGACAGTGTGGGAAAGTAATAAATTGCCTGCCTAACAGTTAACATGTCTGCATCACAAATTCATTTTGGAGTGGCTATAGGATATATGAAGTGTGAAAACGACTTCTCTCTGAACATAAGCTAGATTTCTCCAATTATTTAGTCTACTTAAACCCCACCCCTGAAAACTTGCATTCATATTCCTCCATTTCTGAGTGCAACTCCCACATCTTAAAATCCAATCAACAACCGATGCAGAGCCAAATCCCCAACCCACATTTTTTTCTTTTTTGATAATCCGTTACACTCAGATTCATGTCACAACACGGAAGAAAAGTGAATTCAGAGCAACTTCCACTCCGAAGAGAGCACCGCTCTCCCCTACACCTTCAGAGAACTTTGAATGCTTTGAAGCATGACATTACTGTCTCACATGTGACCGTTTGACACACCCTTCTCGCAGATGTAACCCCCTCTTCTGGTTCTTTCTTTTGTTTCAACCCTCCCGGAAAGGATCACACGGAGACGTAGGCTGAGCTCACTCGCGTTTACTGGACTGGAATAAATGAAACGACACCGTACAGAAGTGAAATACAGCCCATCCGGTCACATTCTCCTCAATAGCTTAATGCAGTGGTCTCAAACTGCCGGCCCGCGGGCCATTTACGGCCCGCCCTCCCTCTCTACCCGGCCCGCAACTGATATGCAAAGAAAAAGTCGCCGTTCTATGGGATCATTCACATATCGCGTCACATAAGCGGCCGCGCCGCATTCTCCTTTCCAATGCGCTTTTGCTCCAGTGGCGTCTGTTGTTGCTATGCAACCATGAGCCGCGCTCTCAACCGCGTCGCTTCTATTATGAGCGCGATTGCCCAAATTACAGTAAAAGCACTCGACTTTAACTCACGAGAGTCGATTTTAACCACCGAAACGCGTCCGATGCAACCATTAAACGTTACCGATGCTCAAAAGGCATCTTGGACAAATGCGCTGCCAGGTGTCTGTCAAGTAACAGAATAGTGTACAAATGCATTCAGGGATTGTATTTGTTCAGTACAGTGTTGGTCAGTGCAAAATTTTAATGTTATTTAAGCTAACATAAAGTAAGGGAAAATACTTCCACTAAATATTAAAAACTAATAATGTATGTAACAATGAGAGATTTTTATTTTTTGGCAAAATAAAGTTGATATATATAGCTCCAGTTTTTTGTTTATTTCTGACCCCTCCACACCACAAGTGTTGATGGTTTTGTTCCTAAATGACTATATTTTTTTTTATTCCATGCACCTTGTTGGATGTGAGAAGTTGCACCAGACTATTGCAATTAATAGTATATTAGGCCTAGTAGTATTATATTAGTAATAGTATTATATAATTATATTACACTCTGTAACAATGAGAGAGACACTGCTGTTTACATTTAGTATGGTAAATAGAATATTTAGAGTATAGGTATAAAGATATTTTAGTAGGCAAATTTGATGTAAATGAGAAATAATGCAAAGGAAAGTAAATTTTCTGAAATGTTGCGCTTTCTTGCGCTTGAATGTTATGGCCCTCCTATGAGGTGTCAATCACAGAAACGGCCCCCCGCCAATTTGAGTTTGAGACTCCTGGCTTAATGCGACTCATTCAATCAATAAAATCAGTTTGTTCAATAATTAAGAGCTCCGTTTCTTTTTGTTTTTTTCTGAACATAGAAAACGTAACATTATGCAAACATTACATCATACCTGGAATCAATGAAATGACACAGTACAGAAGTGAAATACAGCCCATCCGGTCACTGCCAAAAGGAAACAAGCAACGAGAAGACAGACAGAAACATAACGAACACCAGGTGCTCCCAATGCACCTAACAGTGAGCTCGGCACAAACATCAGTCATCTGCCAACTCCATCTCTCCCGACTCAAACATGAAACACAATACTTTCAAAAGAACAACCCTGACCCCAAAGAGAAATAAAAAGCATTTATGACAACACTTTATTTCGATTCGACCGGAGAGCGATTTTACACCTACCATTCTCCTCAATAGCTTAATGCGACTGAGGAGAAAATGGCCGACTCCCTTTCTTTTAGATGTACTTAATACATTCTTTTAAATTAATATTTTAGAATTATTGTACAAGAAAAACAAACATTTTGGCACAATTTATTATGATTTTCTTTTTCCCCGTAACACAGACATGCATCACTTCCACATGCTTACAGCAAAATTCATGCTCTCAGGCAACGGAAAGTTTTCTTAAGCTCTATGTCCAATTAGAAAGGTCGAGAAAGTACCAAAGAACAATCCAGTAAGGTGTGGGAGACACTATTAAGCACCATTTAAAGGTGGGACGTTCTGTTCTGACACATGGTCACAGGAGCACATGGTGTGAGAAGAAGGCAAGATGATTTGCTTTAGTAATCTTATTTAAAATGACATGAACTGTACATAAAAAAATATATGTGTGTGTATGAAGGTGTAGAGAAGCCTTTTGTCAGGTTTCATGAAGTTTTTTTTATTTTGCATGTTCAGAAATTCAGTTTTTCTTTTTGTTGCCTCAGGGCAACGTTGTGCAATAAGGGGTACTTTTTGAGGATGTTTTGGACAATACCTCACATTGGCAACAATGTGTTATAAGAAGGGAAGATACAGGGTTCCTGGGTGTGCAGGAACACCCAAAGTGATGTGCAAAAATTGTAATATACACCACTATTTCACAGCAGAGAAGAAGTGCTTTTTGAAGTTTTGTATGGAGTGAAATCTTATTACATGAAGTACATTATATTGCATAGCACACTACATGATACAGACCTATGCATGTATCAAATTCAATATATCAATGTCTTTCAAGTGTTTTTCCCTTTTTACTTAATGATTTCTTGAATTAAAAAAAAAAAAATTGATTTTGATGATAATTTTCTCTATGATTTTTACCATTGTCGCACAACGTTGCCCTGAGGCAACGAAAAAAAGTTTGGGGTTGGGGGAGGGTGGGGGAAAAACATTTTTTTTTTTATCAATAAAATGTTCCCAAATGAACCAAAAAATTATGTAGAGTATTTTCTTTTCATGTGCCATCAACATGTGTGCAGTAGAGGGTTACAGCTGTTAAGATTGTGACAACAAATCTGGCAAATATTACCTCTTTAATTCAATCTTATTTCAACCAACTCTGTACGGTGACAAATATTTCTCTTTTTTGTTTAAATAAATGGTAGTAGCTGGACACCCAGGATCACATGATCATAAAAGGCTTAACGGAAATTTAAAGGGTCTGTGAAGGGATTCAGCAGCATATCCTCCTAAAGTCACCCTGTATTATTTCTGCAAGATTTACCTTTTGGTATTTGCCCTCAATGACATCAATTCTATTTTTTATTAATGATTTATGAAGAGACGCAAGAATGAAGAATGGCTTAGAATTATTAGAATGGCTTCCAATTTATCTGAGTTTAAATCATGCCTTAAAACTCATCTTTTCTCTCTTGTATTTTGTATGTAATATGTAGGTATGTGTGTATATGCATGTGTATAATAGTGTATATTTCTCTGCTTTTTGTTCTTGTTCTTTCTTTGTTTTCCTCCTCTTATTGTTGTACAGCACTTTGGTCGGCCTTTGGCCATTTTTAAATGTGTTTTTAGAAATAAACCAAACTTGAACTTGAAGAGACACATGTGATCCAGGTTGACCACTTTCTCCATACAGAGTTGAGATTGCCACCATATCCTTTAAAAAAAGAATCACTAATTTAAATTTACAGATTACAGCAGTATAAACTAAACAGAACAACATCTTAAAACAAGTTCAACTAATAAACGTCATCACAGCTCTGTTGTGCCACTACATGGTCAGTTAATTATTGAAATGTAGCTGGAAATACTCTCACCATCATATTTTGTGGTTCCATGTCCGATGTAATACAAAAGGCAGAAAACAACAAATGATAATATGGGAGTTACATGCCTACACAGGGGCGTAGCCATCATTTCAGAAGTGAGGGGGAAAGAAATGTTGGGTGTAATACCAGTTTTTATCTGACCTTTGTCTAATCAAATCTTGCTTTTAATTTGATATTTGCTTTTAATAAGAAATCAAATACACTTCTGAACAATAACCAACATCTAATATTTTCCCCTATATTTTATGACAATTTTATGATTGGTTTATGTACAAACACTTGTGCATTAAGTCCTTAAACTTCACGATGTAAAAAGAAAAAAAGAAAAAAAAGAACACCGAATAAAGCAGAAAATACAGTACCTATCAAAAGTTTGGAAGCACTACAATTGTAATTGTACAAATGAAATAGGCTTATGTCTCTTCTGCTCACCAAGGCTGGATTTATTTAATCAAAAAATGCAGTAAAGACGGTAATATTGTGAAATAGTATTACAATTTAAAATAGATGTTTTCTATGTGAATATATTGTAAAATGTAATTTATTTCTGTGATCAAAGCTGAATTTTCAGCATCATTACTCCAGTCTTAAGTCACATGATCCTTCTGAAATCATTCTAATATGATGATTTATCAATATTATTATAATATTTTTGTGCTCTTTGATACCAATCTTTCATTTGAAAGTCATGTTTCTAGTATCTGTAAAACCGCCTTCTTCCATCTAAAAAATATATCTAAATTACGACATATGCTCTCAATGACAAATGCGGAACAGTTGGTTCATGCATTCATGACCTCAAGACTAGATTATTGTAACGCTCTACTGGGTGGTTGTTCTGCTCGGCTTTTAAACAGACTACAGTTGGTCCAAAATGCGGCAGCTAGAGTTCTTACTAGAACCAGAAAGTATGACCATATTAGCCCAGTTCTGTCAACATTACATTGGCTCCCTATTAAACATCGTATAGATTTTAAAATCTTGCTACTTACTTATAAAGCTCTAAATGGTTTAGCTCCCCAGTACCTAAGTGAGCTCTTAATGCATTATAGTCCTTCACGTCTATTGCAATCTCAGAATTCAGGCCAGTTGATAATACCCAGAATATCAAAATCAACTGAAGGCGGCAGATCCTTTTCCTATTTAGCACCTAAACTCTGGAACAATCTTCCTAGCATTGTTCGGGAAGCAGACACACTCTGTCAGTTTAAATCTAGACTAAAAACACATCTCTTTGCTCTTGCATACACATAACACATTATCAATACATTAACATTTTTCAAATCCGTTAAAGGATTGTTACGCTGCAATAATTAGGTCGGCCGGAACTGAGAACATTTCCTATAACACTAGATATACCTGTACATCAGAATAAGAATGGCATCTACGCTAATATCTGTCTCTCTGCTTATCCTGAGGTTTGCCGGGTGCTGGATCCAGGCCGTATCCAGATCAGATGGAGAACCTGTGTCTGGACCTGCCTACAATGTAGCCCAGGAGACAATGGGCCTACAGATCCAGTTCTGGCTGCATCTATAATTCTGATTTTTAATCCCCGTATCCGCTTACATATATTTATATATAATCTATTTTTAATCTCTATAATAAAATGTATAATTTAGATTTTGATCTCCATATCCATTTACATATATTATATATATCTTCCAAGGGGTTTTTTCCCTCCTAGGACTTTTTTCCCAGTGTTAGCACGCTGGGTTTTTCTCCTAGGGGGTTTTTTTCCACCCCTGGGAGTCAGCCGACATTGGCTTAAAGTAGCACCATCTTGTATATGTTACATATTACCACGCTTGTTTGTACAGCTTATTTTTAACCACTTCCCTTTTTTCTGTGCTTCTAATATGTAAAGCTGCTTTGAAACAATTACCAATTGTAAAAGCGCTATATAAATAAAAAAAAAAAAAAAAAAAAAAAAAATTTGCTTGTGGAAACCATGATACATTTATTTTTTTCTAGATGAATAGAAAGTTCAATGAATAGCATTTGTTTGCATTTATTGTCACTGTCACTTTGATAAATTTAATGCACTCTTAATGAATAAAAGTATTAGCCTAATATATCTTTTTTTTACCACAAATGTTTGAATAGTATAATGGTTTCCACAAAAATATGAAGCAGCACAACTGTTTTCAACATTTATAATAATCATAAATCAAATCATCATATTAGAATGATTTCGGAAGGATCATGTGACACTGAAGACTGGAGTAATGATGCTGAAATCTCACAGGAATAAATTAAATTTTAAATTATATTCACATAGAAAACAGCTATCTTTATTTGTAATAACATTTCGCAATATTACTGTTTTAACTGTATTTTTTGATTAAGTAAATGCAGCCTTAGCGAGCATAAGAGTCTTCTTTCAAAAACATGAAAAGGTTTTCAAATAGCACTGCTTTATTCATATACTTTGTCAATAAATACCTTGAGATGGCTTGAAAAGCACACATAATAATCCATATCTTGTCGCATTCACGTGTTTATTGTCTTCACGTTTCATCAGTCGATACGTTTATATTGTGTATATGTGTTTTAAACATTTGAATGGACTGATAAAGGGACCTGTAAAGTTTTTTTTTTTTTTTTTAAAGGTGCTAAAGAGGATCTTTTCGTCGACTGAGAAACCAAAGACTGTTACTGAGTTTTTGAAATGAGCGCATGCGTAAGAACAACCCCCCCTCCTTCACAGCTCAGTTCAAGGGAACGCCTCCCAAAACTTGTGCACCGGCATTCGCTGTGTTGTGTTAGTGGATTCATTATGTCGGACTCACCGCAGGTAACTCATAATCTGCAGTTGTTATTCCTGTCTCCTGACAAAAACATCGCATGCAGCGCCTGTGGAGTGTGGAAAGTTACTAAAGCATGCTAATATATATATATATATATATATATATATATATATATATATATAATATGCAACTTACCACAGTTCTCTTCATCGCACAGTCAAAGGAGTGGCCACACCTCCATGAATTGGGCACACAGTGTCCATTAGCACATCTAACCTCTGACCTAGCACATGTCTGTGCTTTAGATAGCAATGTGCATGTACAGAGATTGTATATTATAGGGAGATGAGAGGGTCTGTATCTCTTACCATTGGAGAAAGCATAACGGCTAATTTAATCACGTGCGGCACCTCTCAGCCTATGGTGTAATGGCAGTGACATCAGTCGCAACATTCCCTAGTCTGCCTTCTCTTGAAAAAATAAATTTTTATCAAGCTAAAATCTAAATATAGTTCCTAACATAAGTATTGTTTAGTGCAAAACATGCTGAAGATTAGTAAACAGGCTGTCGATTAATTAAATGATTAGCTATTTCCCCACAAACGCTGTTTAATCAGCATAGTGAACTTTTGACAATTTGCTGTATTGTCAGTTACCAAACAACATTTAACATGGCAATAATAAAAAATGAAGAAAAAAACAGTCAGTTCATATTTTTGATTTGGACAAAAATAATAAAATAATGTCAAGCACAAGCTTAGATGTATTTTATGCCATTGTTATGCTTTCCCATTTAATTAAAAAAAAAAAAAGTGAGAACCTGAAAAATGTTTGAAAATGAAAAATCTGAAATGTAATTTCAAAATTGAATCCATATTTTATTGCATGTATAATGCATATACATAATCAGAGAAAAATTCTATTACTTATTTATGTTCTTGTTAGAATAACCTTGCACAAATCTTATGCTTATGCCCAGTTGCAACCAACTGCTTAAGTTATGAAAGCCATTAGTTAAAGTTATACTAACTATTGCTAAAGGTTTTTTAACTTAAAAGGTTTGTTGCAACTGGTTGTGACGCTTGGCTTATTTATTTTATTAGAGTTTCCAACACCATGATAATAGGAAGCACATCAGGCATTTAAATTCAGTTTAGTTTTCTCCCATAAAAGTTGTGTAATTTATTAATATCTTGAAAATAATCGTGATTAATCACACCCATTTATCTTGTTTAACATGTTTATTTTGTCATCATTTACTATATCCAGCAAAGTAAACCATCAGATTATGTTTTTTTTTTTCCAAAAAAGGACACCTGGAGACTCCAAAAGTACACCAAATAACAAAATTATATAAGGGTTCCACACCAAAGCACCAAAATTAAAAGAAATAAAAAATACATTACAGAAAAAAAAACGTTTTTCTTATTATTGTTTGGCTCCTGAGTCTGCTCACATGTACAGTGTCAGCCACTACTGAGCTGGCATTCTTTAGATTTGTCCTAAAACATATAGGAACATTATGATCAGCCATCATGTCTGTCTGTTGTACATTTAATAACACAGCAGCCTGTTGCAGCAAAGCCTAAAAGTTAAGACAATCCTTAGTGATAAAAAAAACTAAGTGTTTTTAATGTATGTAAAGGACTGTTGCAGCTGGGTACTTTCAGGTGATACTTGATTCAAAATATGTGTCTGGTTTCATAAACTGATTAGTCATACAAGTTAGTCATTTAGTTAAGGGACCTATTATGCAAAATTAACTTTTGCATGGTGTTTGGACATAACTGTGTGTTGGCAGTGTGTGTACACCACCGCCCTATAATGATAAAAATTCAACCACTCCTTTTTTTTAATTCCTATAAATCATAAGCAGTGTCTCAGAACAAGCTGTTTGCAGGTTCCTGGCAGTGTGACATCACATTAGCCACAGGCCCCGCCCACGAATGTTGACAGACACTGCGGTTTTAACATAGAACCACCCTGAGCAAGTTCACAGCCAGTTGTACACAGTCCGCCATTGCTGCACTGACGAGAACGTCTCCCAAGCATTTTAGGTGTTCTGTAGCTGGATGGATTAATCCACATAACTCTCTCAATTTAAATCTGAGCCGCTGAAGACGAGGTGGATTCATTTTGTTTTCGAAGAAAATGCTCCCTCAACTCTACCGAAATTAGTTTATGTCTGCACGAATCATTTCACACCGGACTGCTTTGTGAACGAATGTCAATACAAAGGGACAATACAAAACAAAGGTTGTGCTAAAAATTTTTTACTCAAGGATAGATCAGTACAAACTGTTCATGATCCAGCTTACAGCCTCCAGAGTGATACTGGAAACGGCAGTAATAAAAGTGAGAGCACTTTATTACAGTTCATCGGAGTTGATTTACAGATATAAAGTTCACCAGTTTATTAAGCACCACACAAAAAGGCATAAGGTCTTTTATATATTTGTTTACTGTTAGTTGTAACAAGTGTTTCTGTGTACTTCGCTGTGTATTTTGATGATAATGCAGATAAGTGAGAGAGAGTTTATGGATAATATTTTAATGCACACTTGCACTGTTTTATTAAGCTCTTACAGTTATATTCTAGACTGAAAATGCTTCATCTTTTGTGTGCAGTACAATAAACGTTATAAAACTCATTGGTAAACAGGCTTGTACTAATATAGTGGATAAAAACAAGAAGACAATATAAGTTATAACCATAATTAAACTAAACTATATCTGTTTTATCTCTGTGCACCATATATTCACAGTTTATGACATTATAGTGCGTCCAGACTGAATCCTGACACTGGAGAATCAGCTCGTGAAGCTCCGCCCTCTTAAGCCGGTGTTACAATATATTCAGTTCCTGAAATATTCTGTTCCACTGGGTGGCGCTTACGCGAATATTCATGATATCCTTCTATTGTGGGCGTGTCCTTGAGACAACGCGCAAGCGAATGGAACTGAAAATATTAGTACACGCTCCTCAAATCGCATTGGTTTAATGGATTATTTCGAAAAGGTAATAAAATATTCCTTTGGAATATAAATCTTTGGAGCTTTGTTTTGATGGCTTCATGCCAGCAGCTACTTAAAGAATGTTATTTTTGTTTAAAATATTATAATTATGATAGGAAATTATAGTTTAGTTTCGTTTTATTTCAAGTTTGACAAGGCAGGGTATTGCAGCACAAAACCCTGAAATGTGTCAAACATAACACATACTCAAACAACCTTCTGTACCTGATTTAAAACAATTTCAAAAGCAGTCAAATAAAATAATTCTGATAATCATATAATTTATTCTGTGAGGTAATACAGCACAAATGCACAGAAAAAATAGACAGCCACTTTACAAGATGACGTTATACTTGTTATTATCACCAATGTCATAATATGATTTTGTTTTGGTTTTGTGATTTTCCACATTGCTGAAGTCTTGGAGAGCTCTGGCAGTGTGTGATCTGGACATAATGAAGGCTGTTCCCGAGTGCCAAGGCCCTGTTTTAATATTCACCTCAGAACCTCACATTTAGCATTGCTTCTTTTCATACATTGTTTTGAGTTTTTAACACTCTGAGGTCTGAAGGTGTCGCCGGCGATACCACTGCGGTTTTTTTTCTTACCAGTGTGAATGAGACTCAAAATACTCCGTTAATGTTGCACATACAATTAAGAGTTATACACAATTTTAATCTGTGGAATATCTTCTTTTATTTGTGTACACTCAGAGTAAAAACAAAATGTTGTGCTTTTTGTAAAATAAAGAAAACTAACATGATGCATGATCTCTCGTCTCCCTCTGAAGGAAGTCCAATCTGATAGTTCTCAGAAAATGAACTGTAACTTAGTGAATAATAATCACAAAAAAATTAGACTTATGTCTAAAAAAACGTTGAAATGTCAGGTTTTAAATCGTGTAAGTCAAATCGAAAACAAACATTCTGTGTTTATGTAATCTGTATGAAAAGAGAGCCATGTCAGAAATCCGTGATTCAGCTCATTATCCGCTAATGCGGCCACGCCCACAGAGGGAGCGCTATTCAGAGGCAAATTCTGAGTCAATACATGCATTCATCGTCTCAATCGTGTATTTATTGTCTTGAAAAGTGTTTTGAATAGCCATAGTTAGCGATCTCTGTCCTCTGTTAGTTCGGTTAGTTCCTGGATTGCCTATTCTTCTTTAGTGCTCAGGCATTTGTGGACCAAAGGTGTACAGAGCGCCCTCCGGCTGCAAGTATGAATTGAAAACACAGTATCCAGCACTCATGTAATAACAATAAATCCTGAATAAATATTACTCTTCTGTATAGAACATTGACAAACATATGAGAATCCATCAATATTTCTCCAAATGTGCGTATGAGAATCACCCATTATACATGAGGATTCATGCCTCTACGCATACTGTGTTTCTTGATCAAAGATGTTTTAGAAAATTTAAATCTCTCTATTGTTTTATATGAACAAGCAGGCAGCATAATTTTGACCTCATTTTGAAGCAAAAACTCTAGTCTACAACCTCAAATACCCAGAAGTCTTGTGCAAAAAGATTTAATATATATTTTTTGGCTTTATTTCAGTGACTTAAGTTTTTTGTTTTTTCAATAACCACGCATAAACGTTATTCCTTCAAAAACACAAACATGTACATACATGTTTCTCACATATTATTGTAGCCTAGTTTGTGCTGAATACAGTGTAATGACACTTTTTCCATTAATATGTTTATGAACAACTGAAAAAAGCACAAATGTCAGGGCATGTCAAAACTTCTCCAGGGTCCCAAAAATCCTCAGACCCCTGTCTTTTCAATTTTCTGAGAACTATCAGATTGGACTTCCTTCAGAGGGAGACGAGAGATCATGCATCATGTTAGTTTTCTTTATTTTACAAAAAGCACAACATTTTGTTTTTACTCTTAGTGTACACAAATAAAAGAAGATATTCCACAGATTAAAATTGTGTATAACTCTTAATTGTATGTGCAACATTAACGGAGTATTTTGAGTCTCTTTCACACTGGTAAGAAAAAAACCGCAGTGGTATCGCCGGCGATACCTTCAGACCTCAGAGTGTTAAAAACTCAAAACAATGTATGAAAAGAAGCAATGCTAAATGTGAGGTTCTGAGGTGAATATTAAAACAGGGCCTTGGCACTCGGGAACAGCATTCATTAAGTCCAGATCACACACTGCCAGAGCTCTCCAAGACTTCAGCTCTCACATCCAGTCTGAAACAGACAGCGACTTTACAGGATGATGATGAGTGTAATGTGGAAAATCACAAAACCAAAACAAAATCATATTATGACATTGGTGATAATAACAAGTATAACGTCATCTTGTAAAGTAGCTGTCTATTTTTTCTGTGCATTTGTGCTGTATTACCTCACAGAATAAATTATATGATTATCAGAATTATTTTATTTGACTGCTTTTGAAATTGTTTTAAATCAGGTACAGAAGGTTGTTTGAGTATGTGTTATGTTTGACACATTTCAGGGTTTTGTGCTGCAATACCCTGCCTTGTCAAACTTGAAATAAAACGAAACTAAACTATAATTTCCTATCATAATTATAATATTTTAAACAAAAATAACATTCTTTAAGTAGCTGCTGGCATGAAGCCATCAAAACAAAGCTCCAAAGATTTATATTCCAAAGGAATATTTTATTACCTTTTCGAAATAATCCTTTAAACCAATGCGATTTGAGGAGCGTGTATTTTCAGTTCCATTCGCTTGCGCGTTGTCTCAAGGACACGCCCACAATAGAAGGATATCATGAATATTCGCGTAAGCGCCACCCAGTGGAACAGAATATTTCAGGAACTGAATATATTGTAACACCGGCGCAGCAACTTATTTGCATTTAAAGGGCCCACACTGAAACAGCGCATTCACCCCCAAAAGTGGCAATTTTAACATGCTGTAAAAAATTATACTTTGCTAGTTTATATATTACAGCTTGCTTTTGTACTGTATGAGTACGGTCACAAGTGAGGTATTGGATGAATGAATGTCACTGTGAGCTTCAATGGCCCTTTTGATGTTTACTTTCAAACACTCGCAAAAACTCATATCAAAATTCTGTCATCATCGACTCACTGGATGTTGTTCCAAATCTTTTAATGTATTCACTTTATAAACCTGCTTTATTGTAAATCATTTCATGCAGTTGTGTATCCAGAAGATTGGAAGTTATGTCCAGAGTTCATCCATGGCCATCCATCTTAATCTTCTCAAGGATAACTGGAGGTTACCGGCACCACCTCAGTGTCCACCAAAGGTAAAAATTAACATTTGTATGGGTCACGGTAACCAATCAAATTTTTGTTCCATTGTTGTGTGTGTGTATATATACACACACACATATATATATATATATATACACACACACACACACACAAGGTGAACATAACAAGACAAAGGTGGGACTAATCAGTAACCATAGCAACTAACCAGGGAGGAATCTGTAACAAAGAAGACAGGAACTAAACTGAAAGGAAACACAGGAAACATAAGCACATGAATGAAACACGACTAACATGACCCTGACACTAATGTAGTTAATTAATGCTAACAAATGAAACCTTATTGTAAAGTGGTACCGATTTCTTTCTTTCTTTCTTTTTCTCTTTCTTTCTTTCTTTCTTTCTTTCTTTTTTTCAGGTGCACAATATTATGATTCAGTGTTGGGAGTTCAACAGCAAAGATAGATCAAGCTTCTCCTCTCTACAGGACCTGATTGAGAATAGCCTGTTAGATGAAAGAGAGGGATGTAAGGGGTAAAGTCAGAGTTACCCTAAACAGATCACGGTAACACTTTACAATAAGGTTCATTAGTTAAACATTATTCAATGTATTAACTAACATGAACTAACCATGAGCAATACATTTGTTACTTTATTTACTAATCTTTGTTAATGTTAGTTAATGAAAATACATTTGTTCATTGTTTGTTCATGTTAGTGCACAGTGCATTAACTAATGTTAACAAGATTTTAATAATGTATTAGTAAATGTTGAAATTAACATTAACAAAGATTAATAAATGCTGTAGAAGTACAGTTCATTATTACTTCATGTTAACTAATGTAGTTTACTAATGAACCTTATTGTAAAGTGTTACCCAGATCACTGAATTTTCAATTTGTAAATTTGAAATATAATTGAGTAATTTTAGGACATATTCTTTTAGCCTTTACTGTTAATTTACATTTTAAATGTATGTTGAACTTCAGAGATGCAGTAGATCAGCTGCTGCTTGTATATTAGCAGTTAAGTTTTTTTAAAGTACATTTATAGAGCTAGCACTACCACTTTAATGATATTCCTTCATAAAATACTTTGGATTTCTTCTGTCATCACAAAGATATAGTCATAGGCGTCACTTTTTTATTGTTGTGATTTTATTTTGCCATTGTGTGCAGTGATGGTATCCAATCAAGAGCAGTAAAAAAGGAAGCCGGTTGTTCCTGTATCTTTTACTGGCACTCGCATACAAAGACTAATCAAAAGTGAAATGACATGTCAACATATATCAAACGAATATCAGATGTTTCTGGAGTGAATGTATAAAGCAGTATCTTTTCATGTCTTGTAACTTTCCACTGTTGTTAGGCAGTTCCCTAAAACAAACAGCATGTTTTTTTTTTTCACACAAGGTGTGAAGTTATCAGCAAATGTTTCTAAAAAATACATATTTAAAACAGTTCATGTGAGTTCAGTAGTTCTGCCTTAATATTATAAAGTGACGAGAATACTTTTTGTGCGCCAAAAAAACCCAAAATAATGACTTTTCAACAATATAGTGATGGGCCGATTTCAGAACACTGCTTCGGAGCTTTACGAATCAAATAAGTGATTCGGATCACTTATCAAATGGCTAAATTGCTGAAATCACGTGACTTTGGCGCTCCGAATCACTGATTTGATTCGTCATATAGCGCGGGAACCGAAGATCGGATTTATCCATTTTGCGGATAAAGAGAGAAAACCTTTTCACTGGCATTTTGTTTTCATAGTTATACAGATATCACGATGTATCATTATAGGATTGTCTAGCAATATCTTGATTATTGCAGAATCGCGATATTATCGTGAGCCATGTATCGTGATCGTATCGTATCGTGAGGTACCCTGCGATTCCCACCTCTGCTTAGAATACTTTTAATTATATCTCAATCAAAAGATTGAGTACAGGCCAAAGACCAAATATACTTTTCTGATGCCTTTATGGAGTCTGACACTTTTAAGTTTGGCTTGGGTAAGTCAAGAAAAATATGCAAGTAAAAGTATTAATAAATTTATAATACATCTATATGAAAAGTACAAGCAATTTTATAAATAACAGCTGTGATCGCAAGTTCCGTCATTACCAATAGAGTTCAATGGGACTTACGAACGCACCCCTGAGCGATTCAGTGAGTGAGTTTTCTACTTCAGTGGATCTGGTGGTGCATAAAACAATGAAGTAAACAAAGAGAACAAAGACACATCTAAACGACACCATGAGTAAATGTAAATTGTACAGCATTTTATAACTATTTGATCTTTGAAGTTGGTATTTGCTGTTACTAATAAAAACATTTCTAAAAAAGAGAGGTCTGTCACATTAATAAACTTTATCACATCAAAATGTAGGCTATCAAAATAATGTATATCCTATATCTTAAATTTGAAAACATACATTAAAGCTTACTTGAACAGACACTTCTCTTTAAAAATCACTTGCGCGTGGTCCAGTGTATCTTGCGATTAAGATTCGTGATTCACAAAATTAATAATTCAGACGAACTGTTCAAAAAACTTTTCAGTTCAAAAAACTGAAATGATCAAAAGTTTCGACTCAAATGATTCCCGCATACAGCTCATATTTCCTGCTGTTATTTCTTGGTTTCTTGCAGTTTCTTAAGTTTCTCCTCAAAACCAATCAGAATCAGAAAGAGCTTATTTGCCAAGTATATTTGTACATACAAGGAATTTGTTCCTTGTATGTCCAAACATACTTGACAATAAAGCAACGAGTAAAGTAAAACACAATATACTCTACACATAAATATATAAAAAAGCAGAACCATCTCAAAACTCACAAGTAGGCCTATTTGCACTTTGTTACAGTACATCACTGTACTTCTTAAAACATTCAGAGGTGTAAAAACCTTCATTTGCAGCAGTCATTTAATGCATAGACTGTGTGTGCAAGTGAATGGCCCTTCATACACTTAATTAACTATCCTGATAAAATTAGATTTAAAACAGGAAAGATGTATATATTTCTATCTCTATTTCTTGGGAAGCACCCTCTGATTATTTAAAGGCAAGCATAAAACCACAAAGACTACAACTACTACTGAGAAAAGAATCAGCCACCCTTTTCATTTCAGTTAAAGTGCAATACACCACATCATTTATCTGAGAAATTACATTGGTAAAACACGGTAAAAAATTGATAAAAACATTCAATTAAAAACAAATTTTATCACATCAACTCCAGCCAGCTATTATGTTTTCCTTTAAAATTAATCACACACCCTGTTCTTTTGTTTATAGGCTTCTCTAAAATGCAGACTTTGTCTTTCCACATTGCAAATGTGGGTTTTGTATTTCGTTCCACATCACAAAAATCATGTGCGGCAGAAATCTGTGGACTAAAATGATTTCTCTGTAATAGCAAGGGTGAAATTTGTCGACGTCCCCAGCTGGGACATTCAGACCAGCAGTTCTTACACCAAAGTGGGATGTAGGTTTGAGGCCAGCCTTTTCCAAACACATTCCCATGTAAACATCATCAATGGGCAACACAGTTACAGAGTGAGACATTTTGTAGATTGTTCTGGCCGTGAAGCCGGAGAGAAGAAAGCCTCCTCCACCACAGTACGGAGGATAGCTCTCAGACTCCTGAACCTGCACCGGGATATAGTATTTACTTGAGGAGTGTCTAATAGGCCCTACGTTCTGGATGAGGTGCCCGGTAAAGAGATGTTTGCCTCCATTATTGTCCTCTTGACCTTGAAGATACTCAACCATGTTAAACGTATTGGCAAAGATGTCATCGTCCCCGTTTAAGAAAAATCTAGCATTTGGGCACCATCTTTCCATCCACTCTAAGAAAAGGATCTGCTTCAATGTGAGGTTAAAGAACGAATCATTGAAGTCCCACTGCAAAATGTCCTTGTTCTCATTGTTCTCCAGCCTCAACAGCTTATTCAACCTGCGCTTCTCATAGCCAGTTTTTGTTGTTCCGATTATGAAGACCCTACGGATCCACACACCTTTGTACAGTCTTTCCTCAGCCCATGTTTTCCGCAGGACTTCTCGTCGATCGTAGTTTTCTGGAGAACTCTTGATGACCAGCAGAAGAAAGACATCTGCAGAGTTCAGGGGTCCGCCACACTTATCAGGCTGGTCAAGCAGCATGGGAAAATTCCTACAGTGTCGGTAAAGCAGGAAATCTTGGATATGACCCTGGCAGAGTAGAAAATCCAGTCACATTATAAGCAGAGGTATTCTGTTGACATTGTGAAAACAAAGGCTGGGGAGTTTCGGATCTGAGCAAATCGGTTTGATGACGGAGCATCTCATGTGTGTCTTTGCTATTCAGTGTCACGTCGTCTTCAGTGTCATATTTGTTGACGAAAATGAAGAGGCACACGACACCTGTGAGGATTAACGCTACTGTCTCGTTTCTCTTTCTCATCTTCATACCTGTTTAAGAACAGAGACACAATTCACAGTGTGAGCAAAAAAGCCTCAGTGTGTCAAAGATAATCACTTTAAATGACCTCATTTGCATAAAGAACAGAATATCATGGTTGGATGCTGCCAGAATTATCTGTACTGTTAACCACATAAACAAAGCATAACATAAAGTTCAGGCCTGGTCCTCTCTACTGTCGCTCCTCCTTTTATGCTGCTCCGTGAGAAACGTGAGACCAGTGTAGCACACAGGTGACACACATTAACACTGGCACCACCGGCCTTATCCTGCTTGCCACACTTATACAGTATATAACAGTGTTGTTTTCCCCAAAACCAATCTTTGATTGTTGATGATAAGCAAGGTTATCCTGAAAGAAAACTTGCTTTCTTTTGCTCTGACAATGTTCTCCAACTCGAGGATTGGTTTTTCCAGCAGGACAATGCTCCATGCCACAGAGCCAGGCCAATAAAGGTGTGGATGGAGGACCACCAGCTCAAGACCCTGTCATGGCCAGCCCAATCTCCAGACCTGAGTCACCCAACAGCAATGTGACCGACTGGTAGAGAGCACGCCGATACGAATGAAAACCTGTTATTGGAAATCAGTGTTATTCCACCAAATCTGGATTTCTGAACTCATCCTAGGTTAAAACATTAATATTGTGTTGTTTAAAAATGTTTTTCTTTGCATTATTTGAAGTCTGAAAATAATGAAAAAGAAAAAGTCTTTTTTGTTATTTTGACTTAAGTTGTTATTTTCTGCAAATAAATGCTCTCAATGACAACATTTTTATTTGAAATTGGGAAGAAACACAAATTGTTAATTTTGTAGTGGTCTCTGAATTTTTCCAGAGCTATAGCCCTATAGCCTATATATATTTTCCATTGAGATGACTTGGAAAAAGTGTCCTAATCAACCTGAATTCACCCTTTTGCATATAATTATTTTTGTCACTACAGTTACAAACTACACTACACTACAGTAACATTCTTCTCAATGCGTTATTCTGATAATAAGGTCAATATCGTATAGTGTTTTTTTTAAACCGGCGTTCAGTGATAAAACGCTCATCTGTGAATGAGCATGAGTGCTTAGCAAACAGTTGCACACCACTGATAAGAGCAGCAACGTAAGCAAGATTTCAAAAACACCACATTCCAAATGGCCTCTTACTTAACAAACAAACAAAATGAATGCTCTACTAGTCAAATGGAGATGTTTCATGTGTATTAGGTAGGCTACATCTGTGATGCAAGATGTTTCAAAAGTGGTATGGACAATACCGACCCTGGCAAAAGTGGTGGGGATCGACAGCAAATTATGCCCTTGATCAAAATGCTATTTTAAACTCATTTAACTTTTTTTTGGTGTTGGTCTATTGGCAATAAATGCCTTTAAATCAGTGAAAAATCATGAAAAATTATGCACAGACTCCTCAGACTAAGTTCATCTAATTTTCTTTTAAAAGACTACTCATATCTTTTTACGTTACATAAAAAGATTGGTCTAATTTTTTTTAAAGTTATATTTATGGGCTATTTTTGTGCCTTCATTCAGATAGGACAGTAGAGAGCAGACAGGAAAGCATTGGGCAGAGAAGGGGGGGGGGGCAGGATCGGCAAAGGACCTCGAGACGGTAATCGAACTCGCGTCGCTGTGAACGTATTTGCATCATATTTTGGCGTGCTAACCACTAGGCTATCGGCGCCGACAAAGATTGGTCTAATTTGAATCCGAAAAGTAAGGCCCATTACCCATCAGCTGACTGTTAGTTGGTCAGATTATTAAGATTTATAAGGTTATTAAGACAGTCTTAGTTATTAAGACATTTATGGCAGTGTTTCATTCCCAACCTTTTCTTCTAGTTTTGATAAGTAAAAAATCCCACGGCACACCACTATGCACTAAAACAACAAAATTGAACAAACATGCATTACTTCAAATGGCATATTAAAACTGGATATTATGTTAAAAATAGTACTCGCATTTAATGTGCAAAATTGACCCTATTTATTTTGTTAGCGCAAATTACTAGTCTTGTGGTTAATCTGTGCAAGTTAATACACAAAAAAAAATGTTTGTCGTGGTAATCTTTAAGCAAAATCTGAAAAGTTACTTCCAGTCTGGAATGGCGTTCCTTCCCTGATGACGTCAGGTTGAATGCTTAAATCATTCCTCTCCAACCATTAGTCTGCTATGAGTGAGAGATGGAGAGGAGGAGTGCTAAAGTAAAACCCTGCCCTCTATTCAATATTAAAAATAGTACTCATATTTAATGTGAAACATGAGCTCATAAGCAAAGACTATAGAATAACACTTAGGGCCAGTTTCACAGACAGGGTTTAGGCTAAGCCAGGATTAAGCCTTATTTCAAAGTAGCTTTTAAAAACGTTCACTTGTGTGCATCCTAATTGAACTAAGGCTTAATCCTGGCTTAGGCTAAGCCCTGTCTGTGAAACCGGGCCATAGTCTTAAAGGGACTTTGGCTTAAGTCAGGTAGGAGATGGTCCCAAAGTCCCTTTTTAAAGTCATTTCACTCGGCGGCCATCTTTGAAACGCCTCTCAGACATTCAAGTGCAGCTCCCATCTCTTTGAATGGGGAAACATCAAATTCTCCAAAGCTGTTTGCCAAGCTTTCGATTACATTTCATTGGTGACTTTAAATATGAAATCTGACAACAACTGTCTCATAAATTTTGTTTCTAAACGCTCGAATCATGACAAAAAAATGGTATTTTTCAGGATGGATCAAGCTAATGCCATGCGCAATCCCAAATGCGCATCTCTTGTGTCTCATCAGTGTTGCCAGACTGGAAATGTCCAAGTATTGTACCAGAAGCTAAAAATGATCGTATTTGGAAGAAAATTATCGTGCATGAGTTTTAGTATAGATAAATGAACTAAATTAATAGCTAAAGATTTTTACAATGGAATGAATCAATACTGAACTTACTTAAGCTGGACAATCACACTATTTTAGCTGCTGTACATCCAAAATTATGTTCCCTTTATCTCTATAAAGCTATAGGCTACTTTTTGACAATCTGCATTGTAAAAAGCACTATATAAATAAAGGTGACTTAATGAGTCAAACCTACAGAATACAGATATTTATCTAGACCAACAACTTTTTGACATGACCTGCAAATTACCACAATAGATTAAAAAAAACTAGACGTACTTTAGTGGGAAACAGCTGACCTAAAAGCGCTGCGGCAGGAACGTTAACTTGTGCTCATGAGAGAGAGTCATTCTCCACAATGATTGGCCTAGAAGACGTAACATGAGATGAGATGGAAGACATGCCTAACAACGTTAATTTTAATAGTGATATGTTAAAACTGATGGTTCAATAGTAACAAATTCAACTCTCTCTTTTAAATGTTCTGAAATTAGCCAAAAATCAACAAGTGATTGTTGAGATCTGTCCCTATTACTCCATGTATACAAAAGTGACTGTGGATTTTTATATCTCCATATGTTAATTATGTTCAGTCGTAAACAAACATTGCTTAATTCACTTGCCATATTGTCAATTCTGGGTGGCCATCGATCTTGTTTTCCATCAAACACCGTGTTAAAGTCACCCCAAATTACTTCAGCAGAGGGGAATTTTGAATGTAAATGATTTATATGGCCTCCATTATCTTGAAAGATTAACTCGTTTGTATTTTTTATTATTGGTGGCATATATATTTATAATAACAATAACAATCCAATGACCTTGATCATCTGTTTTGCAACTTTCCCTGAAAACTTAAAGTCCTTTAAAATAGCAACACCTGCTGTTCTATTTGAGGCACCAAAAGAGAACCAAATGTCACAATCCCACTGATTCTTCCAAAAAAGCACATCATCTTTGCAGGTCAGGGGCGTTTCCTCCGAGGAGGCAAGGGAGGCAGTGCCTCCTCAAAAAATGGGCTGAGAAAATAATCCATATTACATATAAAACAACACAAATATTACAAATTATGACATTAAAAAGAGCGCAAGTCACTCTAATTTCTTAAGGAACACTGCCCAACAGCGACACCCGCAAGTAAAGTTACAGCAGGAGTCATGCTTCCCTTTGCTCTCATAGAAAACCATAGAAAATCATCAGACCCCCGGCATGCGGTGGGTTTTGTGGGGGGTAATTGAGAATGAATGGGGGAAAGTCACGTGAGAGGAGGCAATGTCTCCATCGCGATATGATTGGATGTAATTGGATATGATTGGTTTGTGCGATAAATCCCGCCTCTTGTTTAAGTGCGCGTTCCGCGGGTCAGTTTGACTGAACAAATGATGGCATCAATAGGAAGACTAATTGAAAAGTAAGTAAACAGATGACCTAGTTAGATATCACTGCTTTATGTCACGTCAAACTCAAACTTGAAATGGACTGAAAGCATGATGACTGCAGGGTTTTTAGTGCAATCAGCTTGGTGAAATGAAAAATACAATTTGTGTCTGTGACAGACGGTGTTTACGGAGCATGACTGATGATCCAAAATAGCCTAAGTTGACAATTAAAAAGAAAAACATCAATAGCCTACACAAATAAAATATATTGTTTAAATTATTATTGCCTTTATTATTATTTTGGAATGAATGTAGAAATGCTTATAACACTAACTTGATGAGATTGACTTGGTTTTGAGAAAAAGAACATTTATTACAATACATTGTTAATGTAAAATTACAAAATTGAATTGTATTTGTTTTTTCTTTTTTGATGTAATGTAATGTTCATTTAACAAGGAAGATCTTAATGTGTCAACATTAAGAGTAATGCACAGTGAATTTACATTGATTCATAAATAAATAAAAAATGTGCCTCCTCATTTCAGAACACCACTGTACGCCACTGTTGCAGGCAGTTTCTTGAATGAAACAAAAATCTGCTTCTTTACCTTTACAAAACAAAAACATTTATTTTGTCCAATGACATTTTAATTCTCTGTTAACAGCTTTACTGACATGAAAGGAGCTTTGCTGTAGTATGCTTGAGTAAAGTAAAAAAAAAAAAAAAAGTACATTTCCCACTGGAATTTAAAACTATGTTAGGTGTACCTCCTTTAGGGGGGTCCAGGGGCATGCCCCCCGGAATAAAAATTTCGTACATAAGGTTAAATGCATCAATCTGGTTCTCTTTGGAAGCTCAAAATTAAGAGTTTCAACCCATGTACAGTGTGCAAATTTACCAAAGAAACAGCATTGTACCCGAACATGAAAGAGGGTTCAAACATCTTTTTAGTTGTGATAGAGAGTCTCAGTCTACATTGTGTTTTAGGATGCCAAACAATTATTACAATAATATAATAATAATTTAGGCCTATATAATTAGTTATATATGACAGTAATATCCATATATTGTAACAAATGCACTGTAAATAAATAAATAAATAAATGAGAATTTTTAGTAAAGTAGGGAAATTACAGTACTTTTGTACTAATTTCTACACTTGCAAAAGATAAATCCTTGAGATTTTATTTTGATCACCAGCTGATGGCGTGAGCAAAGTGCAAACTTCTAGGCTATTTAAAACACGCAGCACAAACACACTGTACATATATACTTAATCACTGTGTTTTGCTGTTTTATAAAGACGCAAAGCCATATCACAGTTGGCAAAATACAACGTTAGAGACCATTTAGACTATGTTTTAAATTTTCGGTTCATTGTGAAACAGTGGCGGCGGCACAGGGTCATTAATGGGAAACACCGACAGAATGTTTAGCTGACACATGTGCTAAAGTTGTCATATCAGTTGTTATAGCATTACCGGACCGAACTAGAGTCTTGAGGCCTCCCGCTGTGCTGAGTGAGTGACAGGGGGTGTGGCTCTGTAAAACTGCGAGCCCCGAATATTTACAATGTCTGGCTCCGCCCCTGGCAACGACAGACGCCACGGGAGCGCAAGCGCTTTGGAAAGGAGAAAGCGATGCGGCCGCGCTTTCCACGCGTTTTGGTTTTTAGACGCGATCGGGTGTGTGGTGTGTCTCATATGTCCTGAAAAGTGAAGCTGCGGGCTCTTTGATTGCCCCCTGGAGGCTGGATGCTGTACAGGTCATAAACCCCGCCCTCTCAATGCAGTCAAATGAGACTTCAGTGAAAACTTAAAAATAAATTCTGCTTCAAATAAAACTTTCTGAAAGATGGTTTTGGTCATTTAAGGTAGTTGTTATCACGCTGATATATATTCAATTGTTCGTTTTTGTGATGATTTAGATTTTAGCTAGCAATTTGATGCTATAAAAACGGGGCGTGTCGTCATGATTCGAAGTTGATTGACAGCTTGTCTGAGGACTGTCGGAGCTTCGAGGGGAGATTGAAGATGTATTAACTAAGTGTTAATTTTCGATTTCTTTGTTATTTAACACCAACAAAATGAGTTGTTCAGCAGTAAACTGTCCTAACCGACCTACAGGATCTGACCTGACGGATCACTGAACTTTTTTCTGTAACATTAAATGTGGGCGCTATAAGCTAATTAATAAATGTTATTAGTTAAGATAACACACCTAATGTTAACCATGTCGGGAAAAAGCAGGTGATCGTTATCTGGCAGTTACTTATTATTTTTATGGGTATAAAATAATAATTAGCAGGACAAAACTAATGATAGCTTACTCTAATTACAGCAATCGATCTCCTGTAACGTTAGTTGAACTTGATTTAAAATGGCAGGACCGTTTCTGACGATTTAGAGTTGTTTCTAGTGGCATATTATATTGATTTTATCTACTGAATTTGCTGTTTCAAAAATATTATTGCTCTAGAAACAGAATAGCCTATTATTTTATAGGTAGAATTTTAAATTGTGTATAATTTTTATAGTCTATTTAAAACACATGAATGATGACGCAGTCGTCTGGGCGGAAGTTTGATATTCCGCCTCCGGGCTCCACTGACGATTCCTTCTGCGCATGCCCAGGCTCCAAACTTTTTTTTTTTTTTGACGTATTGCGTAACGTGTCAGCGCCCATTCATCGGCCCATTTTGGCTTCAGTTCAATACAATGGAAGGAAGCGGCGTCGCGTCGTCCATCTTTTTTTACAGTCTATGGACGCGATATGTGAACGGCCCCTTATTCCGCCATATTGCGCGTTGCACTTTCTCCCATTCAAAACAATACGAGTGATGCGTCTTGTGTTATTCTATAGTCTTTGATGGTCCTCACTGCAGAACACAAGATCCATAGGCTACTATGGAAGTTTTTTCCTAACAAAATTAAAATGAAAATTCAAATGCTTAAAAAGATAAAATAATAAACTAAAGTTTCAAAACAGCTGCTCAAATGATAAATCAAATGCAATTTAATTTCCTCATTTGGGGAAGCATGCACTGTATCAAAAATCTAATTAAAACTCATTTGTATTTGAAATGAAATTGCATTTGAGCATTTGATTTATCATTTCAGAAGCTGTCTGAGAGTTTGATTTATTATTTACAGTTTTTCTCAGTCGCTTTGGCTCATTTCTCAGATCAAAACTGAAAACTACTTGTTCAACCACCACATCATTTAGTCACTTTTGCACATCATAAAAGCAGTTTCTCATTCTTTTGAACAAATTGCAAATGCTTTAGTACATTCAGGCAATTGATTATGTACAATTGTCTGCTATTTCCTACATTAACAATTGCTAATGTCATGTTGCTCAGAATGTGTTATATGATTCTCTAATCTTACCCCTCAAAACATCTAGTCATTAGGTTCATCGCACAAGTCATTAAATGCAAAATGGTTGACCTAGTTATCATAATGTCAAGTATATTATCTATACAGGTGCTGGTCATATAATTAGAATATCATCAAAAAGTTGATTTATTTCACTAATTCCATTCAAAAAGTGAAACTTGTTACATTCATTCATTACACACAGACTAGGGCTGCAACAAACGATTATTTTGATAATCGATTAATCTATCGATTATTAGAACGATTAATCGACTAATCATCGATTATTGCACTGATTAATCAGTAAGCTTTGTTCGATTATTCTACTTTAGCAATTAGTTAAAATATTGAGTTATACTGTACTTTAACTAGTAAATAAAACAAGGAAATCACTTCAGCTTTTGAAAGTGTATTTTTAATGATTTTCAAGCCAACTGAATAGACCAATCTCCTTCAGGTTTTCTTTCCCCCTCAGAAGTCATCAATAGTCCAACTGTTACAATGACTGGTACTGTGTTTTTAAGTCTGGGGATTGTAATAACTTTTTAATAACAGTAAAAAATATATGTAATTATGTGTTGTTGTTTTTTAAAAAAAAATATACACTACCGTTCAAAAGTTTGGGGTCAGTAAGATTTTGTTAATGTTTTAAAAGAAGTATCTTCTGCTCACCAAGTCTGCATTTATTTGATTAAAAATACAAATAAAAAAAGTAATATTGTGAAATATTATTACAATTTAAAACATCTGTTTTCTATGTCAGTATACAGTAAAGTGTAATTTATTCCTGTGATCAAAGCTGAATTTTCAGCATCATTACTCCAGTCTTCAGTGTCACATGATCCTTCAGAAATCAATCTAATATGATGATTTGATTTTCAAGAAACATTTATGATTATTATCAATGTTGAAAACAGTTATTTACATTTTTTTATGATGCTATGGTGAATAGAAAGTCCAAAAGAACAGCATTTGTCTGAAATCTAAATCTTTTGTAACATTAAACACTACCGTTCAAAAGTTTGGGGTCAGTAAGAATTTTAATTTGACTTTTGGGGAATAGAAAAAAAATCAATCAATACTTTTATTCATCAAGGATGAGTTAAATTGATCAAAAGTTACAGTAAAGACAATTATAATGTTATAAAATATTCTATTTTAATTAATCACAGGAATAAATTACACTTTACTGTATATTGACATAGAAAACAGCTGTTTTAAATTGGAATATTTCACAATATTACTGTTTTTATTTGTATTTTTAATCAAATAAATGCAGGCTTGGTGAGCAGAAGATACTTCTTTTAAAACATTAAAAAAATCTTACTGACCCCAAACTTTTGAACAGTAGTGTGTGTGTGTGTGTGTGTGTACATATATATATATATATATATATATATATATATATATATACACACACACACACATACACACTATCGAATTTATGGTCATTAAATGGCATTCCTGAGGTAAATGTTACATTTTGTGTGATATATTTGTTTGCAAGTTTTATTGAGTTCTTTCTACGGTTAAAACTCTGATTAGATGATTACATTAGAGATGGATTCATTTCAGTAAGTTCAGTAAGTACTTTTTGATGTTTATTCACGTTTATTTTGCGCTGTAATAGAGAGGAATAGGTTCACATGCCGCTTAGCGATCTGCCGCTCCACGTTAAACAGCGTCACAACCACAAGTATAGTTTGAATCCCGTAGTAAAATTGACAGAATTTAAAAGCTGAGACTTAGTTTTATATCAAAAGTAACCTGATCTGTCTTATCTGTCGGACCGTTGTCTGTGTCCTCTTTGCTCTGCGATGCATCTTTCACTGTGTGGGACGTGTGGCGTGAGAACAGTGAGTTTGAATGAGAGCTGGTGGCCCTGCATGACAGTATTCTGTAGTTATGCTAAACGTTATGTTTGTTATGTTTATGCTATGTTAATCTCCCACATTTCACGGGTTCGACTTCGTTTGCACTATGTACTCCAAACCGCTGACTTCTTTTATTGGATTTGATCCGGGAGGGCTGCATTACAGTATTGCGCTACAGCGCCCCACTGGTTACACCGCGTTATTGCAGGCCCTTCAAATAGGTAATATAAGATCAAGAGACTATTCGACAACAAAAATATTTGTCGACAATTTTTTATTGTCGACGTTGTCGATAATGTCGACTAATCGTTTCAGCCCTAACACAGACTGATATATTTCAAATGTTTATTTCTTTTCATTTTGATGATTATAACTGACAACTAAGGAAAATCCCAAATTCAGTATCTCAGAAAATTAGAATATTACTTAAGACCAATACGAAGAAAGGATTTTTAGAAATCTTGGCCAACTGAAAAGTATGAACATGAAAAGTATGAGCATGTACAGCACTCAATACTTAGTTGGCCTGAATTACTGCAGCAATGCGGCGTGGCATGGAGTCGATCAGTCTGTGGCACTGCTCAGGTGTTATGAGAGCCCAGGTTGCTCTGATAGTGGCCTTCAGCTCTTCTGCATTGTTGGGTCTGGCATATCGCATCTTCCTCTTCACAATACCCCATAGATTTTCTATGGGGTTATGGTCAGGCAAGTTTGCTGGCCAATTAAGAACAGGGATACCATGGTCCTTAAACCAGGTACTGGTAGCTTTGGCACTGTGTGCAGGTGCCAAGTCCTGTTGGAAAATGAAATCTGCATCTCCATAAAGTTGGTCAGCAGCAGGAAGCATGAAGTGCTCTAAAACTTCCTGGAATACGGCTGCGTTGACCTTGGACCTCAGAAAACACAGTGGACCAACACCAGCAGATGACATGGCACCCCAAACCATCACTGACTGTGGAAACTTTACACTGGACCTCAAGCAACGTGGATTGTGTGCCTCTCCTCTCTTCCTCCAGACTCTGGGACCCTGATTTCCAAAGGAAATGCAAAATTTACTTTCATCAGAGAACATAACTTTGGACCACTCAGCAGCAGTCCAGTCCTTTTTGTCTTTAGACGCTTCTGACGCTGTCTGTTGTTCAAGAGTGGCTTGACACAAGGAATGCGACAGCTGAAACCAATGTCTTGCATACGTCTGTGCGTAGTGGTTCTTGAAGCACTGACTCCAGCTGCAGTCCACTCTTTGTGAATCTCCCCCACATTTTTGAATGGGTTTTGTTTCACAATCCTCTCCAGGGCGCGGTTATCCCTATTGCTTGTACACTTTTTTCTACCATATCTTTTCCTTCCCTTCGCCTCTCTATTAATGTGCTTGGACACAGAGCTCTGTGAACAGCCAGCCTCTTTTGCAATGACCTTTTGTGTCTTGCCCTCCTTGTGCAAGGTGTCAATGGTCGTCTTTTGGACAACTGTCAAGTCAGCAGTCTTCCCCATGATTCTGTAGCCTACAGAACTAGACTGAGAGACCATTTAAAGGCATTTGCAGGTGTTTTGAGTTAATTAGCTGATTAGAGTGTGGCACCAGGTGTCTTCAATATTGAACCTTTTCACAATATTCTAATTTTCTGACATACTGAATTTGGGATTTTCCTTAGTTGTCAGTTATAATCATCAAAATTAAAAGAAATAAATATTTGAAATATATCAGTCTGTGTGTAATGAATGAATATAATATACAAGTTTCACTTTTTGAATGGAATTAGTGAACTTTTTGATGATATTCTAATTATATGACCAGCACCTGTACATTTCTATTAGACTTTTGTAAATGTGTCCTGAATTGATTAAGTTTGCAGGTGAATCCTGAATTTCACTAATGTATTCAAGGAAATGTAAAGCATTAGATCAACCAATGACACAACCAGTTCTCTAAAGCAGCTAAAAGATGCATGTCATGAATCTTCAACTGGAAAGCATACACAGACAGAGTACAACACAAGAGTTTCAATTTCTGATAATGGAAGAACAGGGTCAACAGCTGGGAAGAAGAAGAAGAGTACGGATGTGTGGTAGAAGGGCAGGGAGGCAAAACAGGAAGAGGTAGATAAGGCAAAGGGCGTAGGCATGTTTCTGGTGAAATGGGGCCCATTATTGTGAGCCATGTTCTCAATTATGACCTTACAATGGCTTATGCAGGTCTAAATGTGCAGCCGAACGTTTGGAGAAAAACCTTTACACTAACAGTATAGTAGGCTAAATTAACTTTATACAGATACATACTATATCACACACATACACATGAATACAGTGTATATAGTCTTGTCCTTTTTATTTATCACAAGGACATTTTACAGTAATTTGTTCACTGTCATAGAAACCATAGTTTAGGCTACATCTGAAATATTCATCACTGTTAACATGGCTAAGCATTTTGACTATCTTGTTCAAGAGCAATGACACAAGGACTTGTCATTCTGATGGCACTGATATGTTCATTGACATAAATATTTGCTTTTGAGAGATGAACTAAGGATTCCAGTTCCAGGCTTTTGCAGGTAATCCAATATGTTGTGCTGTTTGTACGAATTATTTCGAGAAATAGACATACAGTTTTGCAAATTGTAAGGATGATTTGAGAAATGTACCAAAGCAACTGAGAAAAACTATAATAATTTGAGCATTTGATTTATCATTTGAGCAGCTGTTTTGAAACTTTGATTTATTATTTTAATTTTGTTAGGAAAAAACTTCCATACCATGGGGCGGGGTTGGATCTAGATATAAATATATAATACATATATAAAGCCACAATACCAACGTTGATGACACGGTTTAATTATTTAAAAAAAAAAAAAAAAAAAAACTAGGTTTCTGCCCAACACCAGTAGCCCCTCACTGCAGAACACACAAGATCCAATAGAGACAGAGTGACACGCGACAAAACCACGCCCCAATCCAACAGTCCCCATTGACTTGATATAGTGTTAGGCTGCCTCCTTGTCATTTCTGACTTATAACAAAAAATAGAACAATGTCTAAAAGCTGCTATGTGACATGGTGTACAGCAAACAAGCTAAAAAACCCAGATCTAAGTTTTTATAAGCTGTCGACCCCAAAAAACGAATGTTTAAGGACACAAAAGTGGATTACATTGCATTACCAAAATAAGTAAGATTTCAATATCCATCATGGCACCAAGTAAAGGCACTATATGAAAAACATCAACAGATTTAAAATGAGTCTGACCTTGTATCACTAAAGGAGATGAGCAGTTTTATTAATATTACACAGGTTACTTCGATGGCATAAATCACATGTTTTAGTGCAAGTTAAAGAACAACAAAAACTTGTTTTTTGCAAACAATTTTTGAGTTTCTGTTATTAACAGAGGTGGGAATGTCTGTGTGTGTTCACCCAGAACAGCCTATCAACTACATACTCTAGCAACACCCCAGCAATTGCAGCAAGAGCCTAGCAACCACCCAGAATCTCCTAGCAACCACCTAGCAACACTTTAGCAATCACCCAGAACATCTATATTCTGGCCTAACTGACCAAACTATTTATGTTTTTTAAACAAGACTTTAAGTTGGCTTTATGACAAGCCAGCATACATTTGTCTTTTAAACTTTTAATCTAGTTGAAATGAAACAATTCAACATTTTCTCACAACTATAAACACAATCTCAAAACTATGCACCAACTTGTACAAACCTCAAACTTCCAGGTCAAAATAAAATGTTTTAGTCAAAAACTTATTCTTGTCTGACAAAATCAAACTTTGGCCTCAGATGACACACAAAACTTAACAAATACACAGACTACTGCACTGCCCAGTGAACACTAGTGAGATCAATTCATGTAACACTGTAACAAAAATACCTCTTACTGGGATTCAGGAATTATTTTGCAGCTCACTGTCTACTACACTATACAAAAATAAATTTACAGATACAGTAAAATACAGCAATGATTTTTTTCTTTCTTTTTTTTCCATTTTACTATTGTAAAGTGATCTGGCAGTAGATATGTATGAACTTGGTATGCACCACAATACAGTATACTATCAATTACAGTAAAACTAAATTCAGCATCCTCTGCACATTTGGCCAAATTTTATTACAGTATATAAGGTACTATAGCAGTGTATTGGTCTTCTGACACAAGACAGTCATTTCTCAGTTCTGCAAAATACAGTATAACAAATGGCTACAGAGGAAGTTGACAATCACAAGTTTGAGGGTGTACAGCGTGCTACAGTTTACTGTACATAGTGAAATTTCCCTCATCTAAAGTACTGGTACTGTGTAAGTTTAAAACCCCTGTAAATTATTCATTCAGCTCTCTCTCAGATTTTGACTGGTGTGTGTCATCAGTTTTGCTTCCCTAATGTAGTCATTGTTAAACATTTTGAGAAATGTGCCTTCATGGTTTGAACGAATGGTTTGGGAAACTGGGCCAACTGAATCACTTATAATGTGTTAGCAATCGAGAAAAGCTAAAATACATTTAGATTCTTACCTAACTAGTTTCTGTGATCGGGATCTTCTTATTGATTTCATGTTACCATTTCGTCGGATGGGAAAAAGACCTTTATCCATGATGAAAGTGGAGCGGGCGGGCGGTGAATCAGCTCGCAAAAAATTACGAAAATTCGAGGACTTCTGAGTTAGCCGAGAAGCAGTAATTTTCCGATTCACGAACAAATGGAAAACAATTCGTAAGTGAACTTGGCTGCGCTGTGTTTTTGACTCCCAAAGAACCGGTTCATAAGAGTCATTTGTTAATGAAGCTGACTACATTGGGCGCGCTGCGTTCGCGTGCAACCGTCATGCAGCTTATTGAAAGACGTGTTTTCTTGCCATTATTTATTTATATATATATATATATATATATATATATATATATATATATATATAGACACACATTTTTTTTTTAATAATTAAACCGTGTCATCAAAGTTGGTATTGTGGCTTTATATATGTCAAACACGTGCATGTGTCATATAATATTAACATTTTATGAAAATCAAGCTCAGATGGAGTTGCAAGGTTTTTGACCAGCGAATGACAAATTTTGTCTGTCACTGGAACTGTCGCATCTGAGACAGTAATTTCACGAGTTCACATTTACAAATAAGTCAGGTAAATTAATTGGTAAACATATTTGGCGTGCTGTCCGGGGAGAGGGTACCCCCCCCCCCCCCACAGAGTACCCCCCTAAAACTACTTGATTTCGTGAATATACCATGATATACCATGATTGACAACATGTGGATTGATACCTTGCAGCAGCCATTTTGTAAAATGCATTTTTCATGCAAAAATGTCACTGGTGTTACCTTTTTATGAAATTGTCACTGGTATTACTGTCACTGGTGTTACCCATTTATAGATAAACTTTATTTAAAGCTATTCATTTAGTTCTTTTGCATAAAATAGCACATTAATCTTCCTTTGGGCAGATATGGCTAAATTAAGGGTATATGGCTAAATTCAGTGCAGCGACTTTACAGACAGCATATTTTACAGACAGTTTTAAAATGTTGTTTATGATCTTTTTCTGACTGATTTCACTAAGTGTCAATGATAAGTCTTTGATTGTATACCAAATGTAAAAATTTAGTCCAATCTACTTAATTATAGTTGAAAAATTAAGGATCTTTGGTCCTATGTATATGTCACTGGAGATTCATTTTGTCACTGGTGTTACTGTTTTTTGTCTGTCACATTAAATAAAATGTGTCATTTGGGACATGATAATAATTTTACATCCATTGAATTCTGCTACACTCAAGAATTAAGATTTAAAGGATTGCATCATTACTTTTTATAACTGTTTTTCAAATATTTTCATTGTTATAGCAAATACATGGTTGTGCAATTGAATTAACATCATTCAATCACACTTTTAACTAACCTGATTAAAATAAAAAAAACACATAAAATCCTTATTTTTGCATTATCATTATTATTTTGTAACTCTGACTGCATGTGCTGAAAAAACTGCGAAATAATATTTCATAAAAATGTTTAAAAATGCCAGAGAAGTAAGGTAACACCAGTGACAAAAAAGGGGACATGCAGTCTTTAAATAAATGTACACAAAAAAAAAAAAATCATTAAGCTGTCATTTATGTGTATTCATAAAGTCAAATTGTAATATAATAATGTGGTCTAAGTTTAAATGTTAGAAAAAGAAATACATTTTAAGACATTTTGTCGTACCAAAAGTGGACGTTTCTGTAGAATGCGCAGCTACTGTATAGGCGCTCAGTTTTTCTTGTTTTTGAATACATTTGGACAAAATCTCATGATATAACAGATGAAGCGGGATATTTAAAACAGTAATTTTAGCACATTGGCTACAACTAGATAATAGACAAACACGGAAGGTTAACTGGGTTTAAATAATTATTTTTTAAATGTATGAATCATTTCTATCGACATGAACATCAGAATAACGCACTTTTTAATAGCAGTGTGGGAAATTTAACCAATCTTTTCTCTTTAACTGGAAACACTGTTTGTGCATACAGGCTAAATAACGCCACTTTAATTCTGAGGTAACGTTAGGCCTCTTTGAATTACGTAGACTAATTAATCATTTGCACTGAAATGCATTTTTAAAGGAAAACTCCCATCTCCCGGCTAACTGTTCACTATAAATAATGATTGAAGGAGACATCTTTCTTCTAGAATTCTCATTTTGGGGCGAACAAATTATTTAACTGTACAACACATTAACACGGTATTAATGTAGAGTTATTTGAAGGTGATGATACACGGCGCAACTTTTTGAGCAATGATGCTTGGGCACATTCCCATTGAGAATGGGCAACAAAATTCTATCTGGATACGAAATTTGCTGTGCATTCTCAATGGCAAAGTGACCAAGCAACATCCCTCGACAACATTGCTCAAGAAGTTGCCCTGTTTCTCATGTCCTTGAGAAACAATGGATTGCAGGAGGAAGTTGTGTGAAAAACTTGTTCTATTTCAGTGACTCTCTCAAAACATTAGTTCTTTTGTCTATTTAGTCAATATCATGGCAACCGTAGTTTTAATAGTTTCTCTTATTTACAAAACTGGGCTGCGTTTCCAAAAAGGATTGTAAGCTTAAGTTGATCGTAGCTCCATTGCCACCAATGGAGCTACGATCAACTTTGGCTTACGATGCTTTTGGGAAACTCTGCCCTGTTTTGTTCAATTTGACAGACAATACATGCGAGAATCATACCATAAAACCAATGAAGAATAATCACATTTAGCTATAAAACAGTAACAGTTGCAGCATAACGTTACTTATATCTTGTCGTCGCGTTAGGTTCATTTTCATGGCAACGAGCGAAAAGCAAAATTATTTAAACGCATTTAATAATAATAATAATAAAAACACACACACATACACAGAGTAAATTGTTTAGTCATCTAACCGAACCAGATAGAAAACACATTTATCTTACCTGACCTTTTAGCTACTTCGGAGTAAGTCTTAAGGATTTGTTCATGTCGAAATGCGGTTTAACCGTTTAACCATCCCACCCTCTCTCTCTCTCCTCTTAATGAGGAAATCTACACGAGCCTCTGTAGTTCAGCTGTCTCTAGAGGAAAAACTGAAAGGATAAACGGCCAGAGAGGCAGTCTCTCAAAACCTGGTGTGCTGCCTACATAGACAGCATGAGGCACAATGCTATCCAGGTAGCCAGCTTAATGGGTAATCATTTGTAAAAAATAAAACTAAATTAAAATAAAATAAAATAAAATAAATACATAAAAAATGTATAGCCAATGTTATTGCAAAACGATTTCTTCAATTTAACACACAAGACATGCTAAAGTCATACCATAAAACTCAAGTTTTGTAATTACATTTTAATGTATTTTATTACAAAATAGGTTATATAAATTGTAATATGTTCCAAGAAACACGCACACAAAATCTGTTTCAAGTTTCTGTTGAATTAAACTGAGGATGTACATGTTTAATCTGTAGGATGAAAAGGTTCAGGAGATACTCAGAACCTTACAAAAACGTATTTCTTACAAAACATGATTGTTCTGTGCAAAAAGTGTAAAATAAAATACTTTGACGATAGTATTATAAAATATTCACGTATTTGCTCGAGGACAGTAAAATAAACTGCAATAAAGTGATTTTGCTGAGTAAATAACGTTCCTAGCTGGAACAGCATGTAATATTGGTCTTAGAACAATAATCCTGTTGACTCGGGAACATGGGGAACGTGTTAAAATCTGTTCCACCTAAAGTGAATGCGAGTAAAGTTTGTTTTTAGATAAACGAGGATGTGAAACAGGATGTGCAATAAGATAGAAGATCTTTTCTCTTTAACTGGAAACACTGTTTTTGTATACAGGCTAAATAACGCCACTGACATTGGCTTAATGTAGCACCATCTTGTATATGTTACTTATTACCACGCTTGCTTGTACAGCTTATTTTTAACCACTTCTCTTTTTTCTGTGCTTCTAATATGTAAAGCTGCTTTGAAACAATTACCAATTGTAAAAAGCGCTATATAAATAAATTTGACTTGACTTGACTTGACTTTAATTCTGAGGTAACGTTAGGCCTCTTTGAATTACGTATACGTAGGCTACTTAATCATTTGCACTGAAATGCATTTTTAAAGGAAAACTCCCATCTCCCGGCTAACTGTTCACTATAAATAATGATTGAAGGAGACATCGTTCTTCTAGAATTCTCTTTTTGGGGCGAACAAATTATTTAACTGTACAACACATTTACACGGTATTAATGTATAATTTGAAGGTGATGATACACGGGGCAACTTCTTGAGCAATGATGCTTGGGCACATTCCCATTGAGAATGGGCAACAAAATTCTATCTGGATACGAAATTTGCTGTCCATTCTCACCCATACGGTAAAAAAAAAAAAAAAATTTTATCTGGCCAAAATATATTTTAAATATATGGTAAATATATGTTACAAACAGTGAAGTTCAATGAAATATATTTTTGAAACTGAAAATATATTTTGTTTCAACCTTCATATACTTAAAATATATTTAAACATGTATTTCAGGAGCAAGAAAATACATTTATATTTAAAAATATATTTCAGGGCGCAAGAAAATACATTTCCAATCTTACAGTCGACAATGCAAATGTGGGTGCCTTGCGATCAAAACTATCCATTAAATGTTAGAAGAATTTTAAACACTTACAGAAAAAACATGAATTTCCCCATATTTTCCACATTGACCACTTTTATATGATCTTTCCAAAAAATACAGAGTGATCATGGCACTTGATCCTCAGCCATTTTGGAAACACCCTCAACAAATGTGTGGTTTAGTCTATTATTAATTAATTAATTAATTAATTAATTAATTTGTAATTTATTGTCAGTGTAATATAGCGTTTAAATCCACATGAAATACAAATAAATAGATGAATAAAATCGCTAGATGTACGATGTTAACTGTGACGTAATTTGAATGGGAAACCACTAGCAGCGCTACTGCGCATGCGCGTCATTTTGATCTGTAACGGTCGTCAGTCAACCGGGGGTTCTCGGCGTAAAAGGTAAGAGCTATAACTTTATTTTTAGTCATCATTTTTCACATATGTAATGTTAAATGCTACTTTGAATGTATTATGTTTTGTATTGTCAAGTTTTTATTTACTTGATTTGTCAATTTAATGCCGTTTGTTTCATTTGCTCACATGAGGAGACGCATCTGAGATTTTCAGATTTCCGTTTTAACGTTAGTTGTTTTTAATTTGGACACTAGTAAAAACTAACGTTACACACAAAAAATGTTTAATATTTTTTTTTAAATTTCAGCTGTAGAGTGTTTGGGAGACTGTGCCGCTTGCTGTTGTCGATCGATGATGCTCATGTGATCCTGTCACTTATAGTGGAGCCTTGTAACGTAATTTTTATTTATTTATTTTTTTTGCTAAATTTAAATGTAAACTTGTTAATTAGGCACGTTATTTGCTCGTTATTAGAGTTCAGGCATATGCTGGTTGGGCATTAATGGCTTATCATTCGCTCAAATTTTCTATTATTATTATTATTATTATTTTTAATATAGCCTACTATAATATAATTTTTGTTCACTTTCTGCTGAATGACAAGCTGTTTTCGATAAACCAGTTGAGCCAGTGATTCAGTAAGTCGCTTGTAACAAAAGATGCTTATTTGTCACCACCTACAGATTTACATGTTTTATTCATTACTGTAAAAAATATACTTTTTATTTTCAGTAGCAGAAGCGGAGACAGTTTGTGCAACAGCAACAAGGTAAGAATGATCATGAGACACTTTAGAATAATGATTTTAAATTATTTAATTATTTTATTTGTGTAATTTATGAATTATGTTCTCTGCACTTGTGTTAATATCTGTTTCTGTCTGTCTGGAACAGGTGCGGGTCCAAACCCATCTGTCGTCCGCCCCACCAGCCCAACGATTGGGCTGGAGAGCCTCTGTCCACAAGTCACAGGTACAGGATAATGTTTATTGTCATCTTCATTTCTGTAACACTTTATACAAAACAGCTTCACAGTAATAAACATGAAAGTAACAGAATTCAAAATTCAAAACTTGAATTTAAATATAAAGGCCAAACTACAGATTTTATTTTATTTATTGGCTTAGAAAAATAAAGTTTTTGTTTCTGATAATACTAAGAAAAGGGATACTCCACCCAAAAATGAAAATACTCTCAGAATATGACTTTATTTCAAATGATGATTTTTGGAAAATAATCCATCTCTGTGAGTGCATGTGTAAGGTTGACACTTCAAAAACCACACAGAGTAAAAAACAACAGTAGTCAACATGACCCTAGTTGAAGTGAAACAATAGGTGTGTGTTATAAAAATACTAATATTTTAAAGACTGTGCTTCCAAATGACTCCTCAAGCTTTAAAATACACATTACAAATTACAACATGTTGACTTTGAGCCCATATTGGACAGTTGGCAAATCTGTAGTGTAACAAATTTAACATAATAGTATTTTCCTCAAACACACCTATTGTTTCACTTCAGAAGACATTGATATCTCTGTTTGTATTCCACAGAAAAAGAGAACGTCATAATCAACTGGAACAGCTTGAGGGTAAGTAAACGATGAGATAATTTCTGTTTTTGAGTGGATTATCCCTTTGAGTTAAGTTGGCTGAAATGAATGTGCCTTTGTGATATTCCACTATCCCTTCATTTGTAAAAGTGAAAATGCAATGCAGAAGTGTAAAGAAAGGCTAATTCGACCTCTCCTCAATCATCAGTTTCTTTACTGTACTGTCCAAAAATATGCCCATTAAATATCTTTAAAATCTACTATACCTGTAATTGTTTTAGTTCCAGTGTAAACAAAAATATCAGGAAATCCTAAACTAGTTAGAAGACAAAGTGCATGCCCTCTGTACCATGTACAGATGTTCAGTTATTTTGTTTTGTCTTTTGTATGAGTACAGTGGTAGAGACAGAAGAAGTGCCCTTGACGAGGAAACCATGGCAGCCATATATACGGCAAGTCAATACTTGGTGAAAGGAAAATTTACTAGAAACATTAAGTTATAAAAAATGACAGATTTTTGTCTCACAGTCAAGAAGAGATTTCCAAATGTGTCCAAAGAGGCTTTGAGGATTTGAACTGGGGAAACTGAGACTTCTTGAAAGCAAAAAAGTTATATTTGTTTGAATATTGTAATATTGTATTTTTTTTTGTAACATTGTAAAGTATGTTCCTTGCTTATTTTTATTCAAATGTTCACGTGTTATAGACAACAAATAAACGTTTTTCAAATGTGACATGTGAATGTATTTTCTTGGGTTGAAATATATGTAGGGCAAAATATATTTTTAAATGCTTTTGTGAAATATATTTTGAAAATATATTTTTAAAAAAATATACAAAAAAATGGCCAAAAAATATATTTTTAGAAAATATATTTATGTAAATATATTTGAAAATATATTTTTTGGCCATTTTTTGTATATTTTGAAATATATTTAAAAATATATTTGAAAATATATTTTTTTTTACCGTATGGGCAATGGCAAAGTGACCAAGCAACATCCCTCGACAACATGGACAACATTCGAAGTTGCCCCGTTTCTCATGTCCTTGAGAAACAATGGATTGCAGGAGGAAGTTGTGTGAAAAACTTGTTCTATTTCAGTGACTCTCAAAACATTAGTTCTTTTGTCTATTAATGTCAATATCATGGCAACCGTATTTTTAATAGTTTCTCTTATTTACAAAACTGGGCTGCGTTTCCCAAAAGGATCGTAAGCTTAAAGGGCATATTGCAGGTTAGAGCTTTGGTGATTCAATGTATAGAAAAATAATGTATGAAATAGATTTTCTTCAAAAAACACGCATAAATACGCTACATAGGCTTCTGGAGTCGTTTTTTGCGGTTTTTTGTGAGAAAATTTTACTTCCGCATCTGAAAAATGCCAAATCGGACGTGACGTCACTGAAGGGAGCGCGATCAATATAAACTATAGGAAAACAATGGATCGCAATGACAGTCCGGATGCTGAGGAAATTGTAAATGCTTATTTATACTCGTATAACTAATCACAGCCATACAATTAGCCTGCTATGTGGTCAAGAGAGCAGGGACAGGCCAGAATTAGACAGAATAACGGTCAAAAGAGACAAATTGAGCTGTTGTGTGAGGAGAAGCAGTGGAGAACAGGACAGAGACCGGTGTTAGCTTATAGATATAACGTTAGGTAACGACATGTGCTCAGATCACAATATGGTACAGATTATTATCATGAATCAGGCAATAGCAAAGCTATTGGTCATCTAGGAGTAACTGATTACTAATAACAGAAACGAACAAACTTTGATCAAGCGTATGTCACACGCGTTAATATCCGTCCACACTAACGTTACGTGATATAGCCGTTTCTCATCACGACTGATTTGGTAGTTAGCAAATGTAATAATCAAACACAAAACTTAAAATGTGCACCGTAAGTCTTCATCGAGCTGCATCTCTGACGGATCCGTGATCTTGTCTCCCGCCGGCGGCCAAAATAGTGTTACTGTATGTGTTTCATGTTATCCTTTATTCATTAATTCTGTGTTATGAGTTTATTCCGTGCCCATTCACTGATAGTGTGAGGATGTATATGACGCCGATTATGTAGTTGTGTGAACTTGAATGTATATATAAGTTTACATACATGCATGAAATTGGAGTATTTACATTACCAGCACATCATTCAAAACTGTTTTGTGTGAGTGTGAGACTGTATGCATGTGTACATAATTTGTATTCATCAGTGTTGAAATTGATTCAAGTAAAAACGGTGAAGAAGCATAGCGTGTGTAAGTTTATTCATTTAATATAATCATTTACAGAAGTATTACAATGTTGAACCCATCATATCGCCAGGACGATAATCCTCCGGTCTATAATGAACGCGTTTTTCGACGCAGATTCAGAAGTGAAGTCCCTTCTCTTCACCTGCACAAAACAAACCCCGGCACAGAAGATAGTAGCGTAGTTTTTCTTGTTATTAAACCTCTAGACTCGATGTCCTGACAGGCTGAAGTTTGTGCAACCTCCACAAACACAATAATTTACCATTACGATGATAAATAGAATACAAAAACTACCGAAAACACACGGATTCACGGCCGCTGTTGCTAAATACCAATATATTCTGCACTGAATCAACAGAGCTCTGCGAACATCTCCCTGTAGTGACGTAAAATGACGCGACGCTGAAAAAAAGCGGTTTTTACAGAGACCGTCACTTTATCTACTAAATCAATGCCCTTATGTCTCGCAAAACATTTTTAAACCCTGCAGTACCTTTTTATATGGTATTTTTGTACAAGGTTATATATTCATCTCGAAAAAAATGTTAAACCTGCAATATGCACTTTAAGTTGCAATGGAGCTACGATCAACTTTGGCTTACGATGCTTTTGGGAAACTCTGCCCTGTTTTGTTCAATTTGACAGACAATACATGCGAGAATCATACCATAAAACCAATGAAGAATAATCATATTTAGCTATAAAACAGTAACAGTTGCAGCATAACGTTACTTATATCTTGTCGTCGCGTTAGGTTCATTTTCATGGCAACGAGCGAAAAGCAAAATTATTTAAACGCATTTAATAATAATAATAATAATAATAATAAAACACACACATACACAGAGTAAATTGTTTAGTCATCTAACCGAACCAGATAGAAAACACATTTATCTTACCTGACCTTTTAGCTACTTCGGAGTAAGTCTTGAGGATTTGTTCATGTCGAAATGCGGCTTAACCGTTTAACCATCCCACCCTCTCTCTCTCTCCTCTTAATGAGGAAATCTACACGAGCCTCTGTAGTTCAGCTGTCTCTAGAGGAAAAACTGAAAGGATAAACGGCCAGAGAGGCAGTCTCTCAAAACCTGGTGTGCTGCCTAACTTACATAGACAGCATGAGGCACAATGCTATCCAGGTAGCCAGCTTAATGGGTAATCATTTGTAAAAAAATAAATTAAAATAAAATAAAATAAATAAATACATAAAAAATGTATAGCCAATGTTATTGCAAAACGATTTCTTCAATTTAACACACAAGACATGCTAAAGTCATACCATAAAACTCAAGTTTTGTAATTACATTTTAATGTATTTTATTACAAAATGGTTATATAAATTGTAATATGTTCCAAGAAACACGCACACAAAATCTGCTTTTGAATTTTTCTGTTGAATTAAACTGAGGATGTGCATGTTTAATCTGTAGGATGAAAAGGCCAGGAGATACTCAGAACCTTACAAAAACGTATTTCTTATACAACATGATTGTTCTGTGCAAAAAGTGTAAAATAAAATACTTTGACGATAGTATTATAAAATATTCACGTATTTGCTCAAGGACAGTAAAATAAACAGCAATAAAGTGATTTTGCTGAGTAAATAACGTTCCTAGCTGGGACAGCATGCAATATTGGTCTTAGAACAATAATCCTGTTGACTCAGGAACATGGGGAACGTGTTAAAATCTGTTCCACCTAAAGTGAATGCGAGTAAAGTTTGTTTTTAGATAAACGAGGATGTGAAACAGGATGTGCAATAAGATAGAAGCAATAGACCCCTCCCTTAAAATCCCCCGAAAGTGAGACAGAAGCCATTTAAATTGAAAATCAAAGAGGAGATGCTTCAATACACCTTAAAATCTGCCTTTGTGTGGGAAAGTAATAAACTGTATATCATCACGTAATGAATTGCCTGCCTGTCTGCTAATCTTTAACATGTTTTCATCACAAATTCATTTTGGAGTGGCTATAGGATATATGAAGTGTGAAAACGACTTCTCTCTGAACATAAGCTAGATTTCTCCAATTATTTAGTCTACTTAATCGCCAACCCACATTTTTTTCTTTTTTGATAATCCGTTACACTTAGATTCATGTCACAATAAAGAAAAGTGAATTCAGAGCAACTTCCACTCCGAAGAGAGCATCGCTCTCCCCTACACCTTCAGAGAACTTTGAATGCTTTGAAGCATGACATTACTGTCTCACATGTGACCGTTTGACACACCCTTCTCACAGACATGCATCACTTCCACATGTTTACAGCAAAATTTATGCTTACAGCTGTTAAGATTGTGACAACAAATCTGGCAAATATTTCCTCTTTAATTCAAACTTATTTCAACCAACTCTGTACGGTCTCTTTAGGTAAAAACAAACCCGAAAACGTAACAAATATTTCTCCTTTTTGTTTAAATAAATGAAGTAACAGCTGGACACCCAGGATCACATGATCATAAAAGGCTTAACGACCATTTTAAAGGGTCTGTGAAGGGATTCAGCAGCATATCCTCCTAAAGTCACCCTGTATTTCTGCAAGATTTACCTTTTGAATTTGCCATCAATCACATCAACTATTTTTTATTAATGATTTACGAAGAGACGCAAGAGTGAAGAGACGCATGTGATCCAGGTTGACTGCTTTCTCCATACAGAGCTGATTGCCACCATATCCTTTAAAAAAAGAATCACTAAATACACACACACAAAGAAAATAATAGGTTAAAAATACAGCAAAAGTACAATTTCCAACCCGTATAATTTATTATTTCACCAAATTCAAAAATACCATGGGTCATTAAAAGCATTCACAATGCCTTTTTCAAACTATATATAATCAGAATAAAGAGCTAGAACTTGAGGTGAACAAGAAAAGTGATCCGAACCAAAAAAATAAATAGCATTTCTTTTTCTCCTCACATAATAAATATAAACTATCTCTGTAATCTAAGGCATTTTCAGCATCAGTGAATTTCAAAATAATCTTTTCCTAAATGATTTTGTCTCTATGCGCACATTACAAAGAAAAGACAGAGATTGTCAACTTGTACCTATGAGTTAAATGGTGAATGGACATTCACTTCACAAATTACAGCAGTATAAACTAAACAGAACAACATCTTAAAACAAGTTCAACTAATAAACATCATCACAGCTCTGTTGTGCCACTACATGGTCAGTTAATTATTGAAATGGAGCTGGGAATACATGATACACTGAGTTCAAATTCAGTTTGACAGTTGTTCTATATGATTATCGATCATAAATAGACATTTGGCAAAAATTTAAGAGCATTTTTGGGGGTCACCAAGCAGGATGTTTGCAGAGAATCCATCTTCCTGCCTCACTTAACTCTCTCTTTCATCCAAATATGGCAGAAATCTTTGACATCCCCCAAAGGAAGTGAGCAGTTCCCCTTACAGGAAAACACCGCCTGTGATATTATGTTGAACCATTCTGTGTGCCAACATGAACACACAAGTAACATGTTATTTATGCAGATAAGTATGAAAGTGACATTTGAAAATGTAAACAGGAAAATAAATATGCAAAACAAAAGTGTATGACAGCGGCTATTATCTGAAATGAACATTGTAAAGAACACCACAGAAACAAAATCATTTAATCATTAGGAGACAATAGCCATCAAAATTAAATAATGTTTCCTTAATGCATTCACTGATAAAGTATTATAATTAGGGCTGGGCAAAATGACCAAAAAAACTTGAGTATCAAATGAAACATGCAAACTTGCTTGTTTACTATTAAACTCCACAGCGTATCTACCTTTTAATTTAGGGCCCCGTGAAATCCATTTTATTTTCCCCAAAATTCTGAATTTTCCATTTTATTTTTGGGATTCTTTGTTTTATGATTTAATACAAATTAATATAAACTTTAGCAATTTAATCAAGCCTTTAAAATGTAATCAAATGAAAATATAACCATTAATTTACAACAAATCATTTTTATTTTTTGTCAAATTTCTCAAATGAAACTTGTGAAGTGACTCCCAGCTCTGGAGATGAAGTTCATGTCCTCATATATTGAGACGGCAGATGCTGTGAGTGTCACGTGTGTGAGTTTCATTCGCACAGACACGGAGAAAAAAAATTATTAGCGACATGCACTGACTGGCTGTTGTTGCGTTTATTTCAGCTGTGCGATAGGCTGTTAGATTAATCCATATCGAGTAAAAATGTCCAGAGCTTATCATTGTTATCGATGTAAATATTATTGCGATCTCGATATGTCGTTTATGGTTGCAACACATTCATTTTAATTTAAAGGGTTAGTTCACCCAAAAATAAAATTTCTGTCATTAATTACTCACCCTCATGTTCCAAACTCGTAAAACCTTCATTCATCTTCAGAACACAAATTAAGGTATTTTTTGATTAAATCTTTCTGACCTCCCTATAGAGTGCAACGTTAATGTTATTAAAGACATTGTTAAAATAGTCCATGTGACTACAGTGGTTCAACCTTAATGTTATGAAGCTCTCAGATTTCATCAAAAATATCTTAATTTGTGTTCCTAAGATGAACAAAGGTCTTACAGGTTTGGAACAGCATGAGGGTGAGTAATAAATGACAGAATTTTTATTTTTGGGAGAACTAACCCTTTAGTTAATAACTGATTTCATTCATGGTCATTCTGTTCTGAATGAATGATTACCCAAGTGTTTTTCATTTTCTGAGTTCGAAGGCTATAAGACTGTGGCTCTTACTTTATGCTCATGTACCACAGGTAGCTTGGATAACAGAAGAGGATCCTGGGATTCTTTAAGAGTCACATCTCCAAGAAGAGAAAGAGAACGAGGGGCACAGAATTCAGACCGCTGCCGCCATATCACCACCCCCACCAACAGCAAACTGATGATGACTAACAGACCAAGAACAAATCAAAGTGATCAAGGGAACATCAGTCCAGATATTTCTCAAAATCATAAATGCATTATGGTTGCAACAGAGAAGTTACCCTAACCGGTCAAAGACAGAATCCATGGAAATGGTGAATCAGGAAGTAGGCTTCTTGTTTCCGACTGCAATGGATCTTTTTCTGAAAATAAAAAGTAAAACTAAAAGGAAGGGGAAGAAAACTAAGAGGAAGAAATGCTTCCCATTTATGTTCTTGACACTGAATCAGTACTCAAAAGAACTCAAATGAATCAAATGAAGTTCAATCAAACTCAAATGAAGTTGCCACAAATGAATGAAAGCCACAAATGAATTTGCCACCTGGCTGCAAAATCTGAACTGCTAAATGTGGTCAATAAGGCATTTAGGTATTATAAACATTATACATTATAAACATCATTAATGTCTGTAAAGCTCATTTGAAACAATGTGTATTGTGAAAAGCACTAAATAAAACTGACTTGACAAAACAAGTAAGTAAAAAAAGTAAAAAGGAAAGTGTGAACAAACTTGCTATCCACGATGCCTACACCCTTCCTTGTCAAGAACATGAAACCATTTGGAAACAATTAGTAAGCAAGCTGATCTAGTTTCCTTTTCAGCCCACGTCATGTTAACCATAGTATTTTATCAGATCTATGCATTTCACTATAATGTTAATACATTCAGTATTACACAAGTCAAGTTTTAAAATCTGGGTCCTGAAGCAAAACCAGGTCAGAACCAGTAGTCTAAAGCATAACAAGGCTTGTGCAAAACTAAATGAACACATGACATAGTTGCAAAAAAACCCCAAGCAAGCTGAAGTGGTATTCAGAGCAAAAGTGGGAAGCCACATTAAATGCAGCATTTCAGAAAGTAGCTTTCACTTTTTAAAAAAACTCGTGAAGATTCACAGCAACAACGGAACATAATGTTTCAAGCCAACAGACTCTTTGGGCTTAGCAATAAAACTACAACACTAAATGTTACCAGAACATCGTGATTGACATAGCAGGTGCTTACCTAACAAAAGAGCAAAATAAGCTAGATATGGTCTACTGAACAATAAACTGTATCTCAACCACTAAGAACTAAGTACTCAACCTCTCAAGTAACTAAGAACCTGGGAGTATTACGTTAAACCACAAATGTACACAGTCACAAATACTCACTTACCAAAGTTAGGGTCTTGTGGGTCAGAGCAAATGAATTGAGGGTTTTCAGAGAAGAGATCTGTGATGCAGACTGACAAACAAACCTCTCCAGAGATACTGCATGCACCATGACCTACAGTTGCATGCACAAACACACAGGTACAAAGTACAAACACATCAAAAATATTGAATTTATTTATTATATTATGAATGAATTTATCCATGTATTAAGAGTTGACAATAAGATTAATAAGTGCTGCACAAGTATTGTTTATTAGCTCATGTTAACTAAATCTTGTTGTAAAGTGTCACCACTAGTAGTGCATGTCTATATGATTGTATGTGTAGCAAAATGCAACACTAGATTAAGGTATTATCTGAATCATTTTTTTGGCCAAAAAAAAGAGGCAAACTACAGCTACAGTTTTTATTTTATATGCAAAAAAAAAAAAAAAAGCATACAAAAAAATACATTTACTATTATAGCATAATAAGTAATTAATATTTTGCTGGTTCTCTCTTTTTCGCAATACGTACAGAAAATCTTTTATATGACGGCCTGGCCAAAAACTGCACAATGTCTGCACAATTTGACATGTTTCATTGCATTATCACATATAAAACAACTGACTCCAAGCACAACTACACAATATGCTTACAAAATCTTGGTAGGGTAGGCACTTTGTTTTATAAACACTTTTTGTTATACTGGTTGAAACTCTCTTCACATCCTGATAGCAATCAATAATATAAGTGGTCTAAATATTAAAAATGTAGGCTACATATCTTCTGTGGAAGTATCAAGACCAAAAAACTTTTCATCCAAACACTGCATTCGGTCCTAATGAGCTTTAACCAATGCATGTCGTAACCTTAATTACGAGATGGTATCCCGTGGCATTCTGTCCGGAGCTGTTCATGTCCTCAGACTCGGATTTATGGGTTTCTATGTAACACTATCAATGCTGAAATTAATCTGCAGCAGTCAGGTGGTACAAGTAAAAGCTCTGTAAGTTGATTATGTTCATTATTATTGTAATTTTATGTGCTTTGAGATGAGGTAATTCTACTGGTCTCACATCTTTACGTAATGTGAATTCTCAGGTCAGAGTTCACCAAACTAGAACTTTTGAATGCAGCAAAATTCGAAACTTTGCATATGAATGGAAGTCAATGGAACTAAAAGTGCAGTGTGACCGCCCCTTAATAGGGTAAAGATTTTTGCCTACCTGCAGGCTGTAACAGAGGCTGAAGGATGACCAGACCAGCTGGTGAAACAGAACCGAGTCTCTGAGACACCTGGAGAATACTGCCGCTGTGCTTGTCTGCACTGCAGATAGAGTTGGTCAACTGGTCACTCCAGTACACTCGACTCTGCAGGGGACATTCATTAAAAATTCGGTACTACTCCATTATCAATGCCATTATATATTTATAATATTAATATGTTATTAATATTTCCATAAAACAATAAAAATGCATAATCTGTGAATTTGTATATAGAGGGTCACAGGTGTGTTTTGTTACTGTTATAAAAATCAACTGTGGTCATTCATGCATTGTTATGTATCACACCTCAAATATGGCCAGTCCAAATGGTTGATCCAGATAACCGTTGGACTCTACAACCGTTTTTCTTTGTTGTCCATCAAATGCAACCCTTGATACTGTGCGCAGACCTGAGTCAGCCCAGTACAGCAGACCACGGGGAATATCTTGATGAGCAAAGAAAAAATTATATCAGCCGCTTTTCCATCGTTGGGCCGAACGGTTCTCATAGCGTAACGGTTCCTTTCCGTGCCGATAAGGGCCAGCTGGTACGGTTACGGTTTCATTTTCCACTGTGGGGCTGATAATGGCCACTCTTTGGAATGTAATACAACAGCATCAGTCGTTGTCTTGGTAACGCAAAGTTTACTGATGATTATGAGACAATTAATCTTTAATCTAACTCTTATCTTGTTTTATAGGCCTTATTTGTTCAACTTGTATGATTAATGGATTAGTATGAGTTCGATATAATTTATATAAAACAAAAACCTTGGTAACAAAAGTGATGAAATAAAATTATTTAAATCAAAATTTGTATCAATTAACATTATTTAATATGCATGGGTTGAAATTAACATTGAACACTTTTATTTATTTTTAAGTAACAAAAAAAAAAAAAAAAAGAATAATTGCTGTAACAAATGTACTTCTCATTGTTAGTTAATTTAAGTTAATGCATTAACATACATTTAAAAAAAGGGACCTTATTGTAAAGTGTTACCGAGAAGTCTAACCTAGGGAGATTGCGACAGGGTAACGTATGGATGAAGTTATCAGTGCTATTCTGCTTGTCCCATCCAAACTGGCACGCTCAATTCTGGGAGACTCCCCACTGTCTGCCCAGAACAGATACCTATTGGAAGAAAAATAGGTTTAGAAGTTAAACTCATTCAGACAAACTTAATAAATTCATTCAAACATTATCCAGCCTTCAAGGGATACTTGGATTGGATTGATATCCATTGCCTAAGGTCTTTGCCTTAATTTATAAAAGTGTTTTAAATAATTACTGTTATAATTACTAATATTCCTGTGAAGGAAGCTCCAATGTATTTCCTTTTGCCTTATATTTTCTGGCACTGTCATTATGCAAAGAGGTTATTGTGGGAGGTTAATAAATTCATACTAGGGCTGGGCGATATATTGCATGTGATTGTCACGCGCATTTCGTCAGTAAAGCCGATTTCCTGATTTCCGCTAAATCGCCATCACCTGCTTTCAAATGGAGCACCATTTAATAGACAGAGCCGTAGATCACTGACAAGCTACGCAATATCGCGTTCGTTATCGAAGGTGATTCATCTGCGATAATAATTGCGATATTGCGTAGCTTGTCAGTGATCTACGGTTCTGTCTATTAAATGCCGCTCCATTTGAAAGCAGGTGATGGCGATTTTGTTAATCGCAAACATCACACATCAAACTGCACAAATTTTGCAAAGAAAATTCAAAATATCTGACTTCCTGTTGGTTTTCAGATTTCAGTTTTTTTTTTTTTTTTTTTGTAGGTATCGGGCTGTTAGATGTGTGTACCAAATTTCATACCTGTACGTGAAACCTTAGCATCAGGGGCACGTTGTTGAAATTTTGTAGGTAGCACTATCGAGCCATTTTTCCACACCTAATTCTGAAAACCATATCAGACGTAAATTTTCACCACTTCTGACGCATCTGCAAAGTTTCATGAGTTTTCGAGCATGTTTAGGTCCTCAAAAATGTGATTCCCCTTTCATGGCGAAACATCAGAATTTGTCAGGCCGCCACGGACACGCCCTTCAACGAAAACTCAAGATCTTTCCAATTTAACATCGCGAAGGCCTTAAGATTAGACAGACCATGTATGATGTTGATCTGGTTAAATCTCTATGAGGAGTTAATCACAGTTTAAAACATGTCATTTCCTGTTGCCCACAGGTGGCGCTATGACTGTAACTGAATATTGCCATGTAGATGTCTTTAGGCCAGGACTCTAATAAAATATGTAAAGTTTGGGGCAGATCGGACATTGTATGCCCAAGTTACAACAACTTCCTGTTTCATGGTGAAACATCAAACTTTGTCAGGCCACCATGGACATGCCCTTCAGCTAAAACTCAAGATCTTCACAATTTAACGTCTCAAAGGCCTTTAGATTAGACTGACCAAATATGATGTTGATCTGATTAAAGCTCGCCATGGTCAACCAAAGAAGCTGAGTGCACGTGCTCAGCGTCATATCCAGAGGTTGTGTTTGGGAAATAGATGTATGAGTGCTGCCAGCATTGCTGCAGAGGTTGAAGGGGTGGGGGGTCAGCCTGTCAGTGCTCAGACCATACAGCCCACACTGCATCAAATTGGTCTGCATGGCTGTCATCCCAGAAGAAAGCCTCTTCTAAAGATGATACACAAGAAAGCCCGCAAACAGTTTGCTGAAGACAAGCAGACTAAGGACATGGATTACTGGAACCATGTCCTGTGATCTGATGAGACCAAGATGAACTTATTTGGTTCAGATCGTCTCAAGTGTGTGTGGCTGCAACCAGATGAGGAGTACAAAGACAAGTGTGTCTTGCCTACAGTCAAGCATGGTGGTGGGAGTGTCATGGTCTGGGGCTCCACGAGTGCTGCCGGCACTGGGGAGCTACAGTTCATTGAGGGAATAATGAATGAGCAGAGCATGATCCCCTCCCTTCGGAGACTGGGCCACAGGGCAGTATTCCAACATGATAACGACCCCAAACACACCTCCAAGACGACCACTGCCTTGCTAAAGAAGCTGAGGGTAAAGGTGATGGACTGGCCAAGCATGTCTCCAGACCTAAACCCTATTGAGCATCTGTGGGGCATCCTCAAACAGAAGGTGGAGGAGTGCAAGGTCTCTAACATCCGCAGGCTCCGTGACGTCGTCATGGAGGACTCCAGTGGCAACCTATGAAGCTCTGGTGAAGTCCATGCCCAAGAGGGTTAAGGCAGTGCTGGACAATAATAGTGGCCACACAAAATATTGACACTTTAGGCCCAATTAGGACATTTTCACATAGGGGTGTAGTCACTTTTCTGGCCAGCAGTTTAGACATTAATGGCTGTGTGTTGAGTTATTTTGAGGGGACAGCAAATTTACACTGTTATACAAGCTGTACACTCACTACTTTACATTGTAGCAAAGTGTCATTTCTTCAGTGTTGTCACATGAAAAGATATAGTGATTTGAAGCACCAAGTTACTTTGAAACTGGTGATTTGCTCTATAGACATTTGCTACTGTAGACATTAGTGTTTATATCTGAACTTTAAACTTTTATCCCAGTACTTCTGTGATAATTTGAATATTTGTAACATAAATAACCATACTGTGATGTTGAAAAGGCTGTTTATGAAGCTGTTTCATACATGATAACTGCTTTCTCTGGGTCAGCAGCCATGCAAACACAGATTTGAATGTTTAATAGACACAGGGGAATCGCTACCATTTAGGAATAAGATTGCGTGGGGGCTTGAATTGAGATCGTGACCTTTTAACAATTAATAGTGCAGCTCTACCCTAAACCTAACCCTACCCATAAATTATCCCCTAAAATCAGAGGGAAATTATTGGGGAATAAGAAGCCACTATAACCCTTGTTGTAAGCCTAAACTTCTAGTATCAAGGATGTTGATCCAGAAACATGTTCTACTAAATCACGTTCACCTTTATGACCTGCACCTGTCATCAATTAAGGACAGCAGATAAACCCAGCACTCACATTCATTTGTTATCTGGTCTTGTGTATGTTAACCTCAATGTTGATCGTAAGGATTTGTGATTTTCAGATGGCTGTTACGTTGTTCTTGTTTTTGCCTTTGTTTTATTCCTGTGTTCTCTTGAGTGTTCCCTAGTAATTATTAACCTTTGCCTCATTAAACACTCCTCTGCCTCTTCCTGGTTATCCTGTTACACTGTTTGTGTAAGAGGATTACCAGTAAGAAAGAACATGATATACTACATCTGAGGCGACATGAGTGTGAGTAAATGAGAGAATTTTCATTTTTGGGTGGAGCAACCCTTTTAAAGAGAGCAAGAAATCAATATTGACCAATATTGACTTTCCTGAAAAAATGGTATTGTGAATGTGCACATTTCATCACAATGAAATATTAGTGTATGTTATAATTATATAACTTATGTATAATAAGTATAATATTTTGATTAGTTGCTATTAATAATAACAATAATATTTTCTACCTCTTAAATGACATTTAAGGAAAAATAGCACAAAAAAAAAAAAAGACCTATCCATTCACCATGTTAATCAAATTCCAATTAATTGAACAAAGTCCTGTCCTACTTTTTTTCCAGCAGTACATTCTGCTTCACATATTGCCTGGTTTCACGGACAAGGCTAAGGTTACGTTTACACGACAACGATGTACTAAAAACGAAAAAGTTTCTTTGTACAGATGACAACGTTATCAAAACTATCCCCGTTGACACGGATCCGCAAAAATGGCAGCGTCACAACACTTTGAAAAGAAAGACTACGCGCCTGAGCATACGCATACTTTTACAGCGCACTTGTGCCAAACGTGCATGCCTAGCCACCTTATTTTTACAGTTTACTGCACTTTGATATTCTTATCGTTATTTTAGCGGCTAATAAATCAGAAGTCTCGCACATTCACAGAAAACATGTTGAAAAATAAGGTGGATGGACTAAACACGTAATACGCATGCACATAACGTCACCGTTTTCACAGTTTACACAGAGATAAATAACAAATGGTAGCGTTTTCAAAAACTTGCACTTTGAAACCTGTTTTCAAAAGTTTGCATTTTCAGGCCACCCAAACGCATATAAAGTTTTTTCGTTTTTAGTTGAAAATGGTGTCGTGTAAATATCCCTCAAAATGCATGTTTGAGCTGTCTTACATGAAAGCAACTTGCACTGACATAACACTCCACTTTTTTTTGAAAAATTTTCATTTTCCAACTCCCCTAGAGTTAACAGTTGATCTTTACCATTTTCAAATCCATTCAGCCGATCTCCGGGTCTGGCGGTACCACTTTTAGCATAGCTTAGCATAGTTCATTGAATCTGATTAGACCGTTAGCATCTCGCTCAAAAATGACCAACGATTTTTAATATTTTTCCTATTTAAAACTTAACTCTTCTGTAGTTACATTGTGTACTAAGACCGACGGAAAATGAAAAGTTGCGATTTTCTAGGCTGATATGGCTAGGAACTATACTCTCATTCCAGCGTAATAATCAAGGAACTTTGCTGCCGTACCATGAGTGCAGCAGGCCCAATGATATTACGCAGCGCCTGTGATCCCCTGCTTGCACAGGGAACGTGCCTTGCAACCATGGAGACATTTGTGAGAGACGCTGTGTAATATCATTGTGCCTGCTGCACCCACGGTTCGGCAGCAAAGTTCCTTGATTATTACGCCGGAATGAGAGTATAGTTCCTAGCCATATCAGCCTAGAAAATCGCAACTTTTCATTTTCCGTCGGTCTTGGTACATGATGTAACGAAACTCTGGTCATTTTTGAGCGAGATGCTAACGGTCTAATCAGATTCAATGAACTATGCTAAGCTATGCTAAAAGTGGTACTGCCAGACCTGGAGATCGGCTGAATGGATTCAAAAACGGTAAAACTCAACTGTTTAGCTCTAGGGGAGTTGGAAAATGAGCCTATTTTAAAAAAAAAAAAGTGTAGTGATCCTTTAAAATATGTCAGTGCCATTTGTTTTGTCTCGAGACGCACACCAGTAATATTTTTTTCAAAGGCTCATTTATAAAAGCTACTTAAAAGCCCTAATTTAACTAAGGCCTACTTTTTGTTTAATCTAATCCCTGTCTGTGAAACCAGGGGTGTGTGATTTATATAGAGAAGAAGACAATATTTTACCCTAGCAGTGGCTGGACAGCAACTGCAGTAGGTATGGAGAGTCCAGAGATGAGCTGCCTTTGTTTGGAGCCATTCAGAGAGGCCACGTGTAACGCATGAGTACTGGTGCTGACCCAGTACAGAAGCTCATGGATCCAGTCTACCGCTAATCCCTGAATGCCTGTGGAGGCCTTTAACAACACAGCTGGTCTATGGTCACTGGAGTCTAAAGACATTCTGAAATAGACACAAACTGGCTTAAATTGTGTGTTTTGTGTTGGAATAGAATTCTAGGTAAAAGTTTCCATTTTTAAACATATTAAAAGGCACAATATGTAATTTTTTGGTGCTAGAGGTCACTTATTCAAAACAAAGGCATAGCTTGATGATGCTTTGATTTCACGGAATCATGGGACGTGTTGTCTTCACGTTTACAGCCGGTGGAAAAGAATCCAAAGAGACTCAAGCAGAAATCATTATCATGGATGAGCTAATGTATTAAAGATTTATTAACATTACTGTAGTATGAAGCAGGGTGTGGCTGAAAGCCGTTGGAGAGGAACAAGGCTGCTGGAGCGATTACTAATGAGAGACAAGCACGACACACGGCTCGAGAGCAGTGGAGCTTTTATTATCAACCGCTTCTGCTTCTTCAGGTCAGATCGATATTAGGCATGGTAAAACATGGCACTCGCTGTAAATCAGATTTTAACAATAAGACTTACTGTGTTGACCTATAAAACGATTAGTTTTCTGTCGATGAACATATCCAAACAGTTGCTCACCTGTCTAATAAAACACATAATATATTAAAGTGGTTTCTACAAAATAAAACTGGAAATCGAGGGTAATCGTGTAAATCTTGTATGATGTCATTGATAGGATTCCAACATTCTTGGAAACATTTGGGATAATGTTAAAGGGATAGTTCACCCAAAAATGAAAATTATTCCATGAATTACTCACCCTCAAGCCACTCTAGGTGTATATGACTATTTTCTTTCAGATGAACATAATCCGATATATATTTAAAAATATCCTTAGTCCTCCAAGGTTTAGAATGGTTGTGAATGACTTGGGTAAAGTTGGTTTTATATTCGCACATTCGGACTTCTGATAAATTCAGACTTTCAAATAAATGTGCAATAAATGAATGTTTTTGAATTTTAAGCAGCGACATGATATTGACAACCAACGATTGTCAACTTACAACATTTTTCACAGTCGATCAAAATAGGCAAGTATTGTTTTAATGGCATATTTACTTGTGAATGTCCACTGAATGTCCAATGTAGTGTAATTAACAAGGCTATTGAATACAGATGTCCGAATGTGCGAATATAAAACCAACTTTACCCAAGTGAATGAATGGTAGGCCAAATTCTGAAGACAGAAAAAATGCATCCATCCATAAAAAAAATGACTCCATACGAGGGTTAATAAAGGCCTTTTGAAGAGAAGGGATGCGTTTTTGTAAGAAAAATATCCATATTTAAAACTTTATAAATTCAAATAACGAGCTTCTGGCGGGCAACCGTACGCATACTGCGCATGTCAATTTGGGCGGAAGAGCAAACTTTGACCTGACGCGGTGACACAATGACGCACGCGGAGGCGCAGAGGAGAGAGCAAAACTAAACACTGGTCAGAAGTCACTGGTTAGAAGTTTAAAATGAGAAATTTTAAAGAGAAATGTCTGAGGATTTCGATATAAGACAAGAGGAGCTTGAGTTTGTTGCCCAGCCCTATTTGATTGAACCGCGAGAGGCGTCTAGATACTCCTACATACTGTGTCATCGCGTCAGGGGATTACTCATTTGCTGCGTGCAGTCTTTCGCCGGAAGCTAGTTGTTTGAATATATAAAGTTTTAAATATGGATATTTTTCTTACAAAAATGCCCTCAGGAGCCGAATGGATTTATTTTTTTTATGGCTGGATGCATTTTTTCTGTCTTCAGAATTTGGCCTACCATTCACAACCATTATAAACCTTGGAGGACTAAGGATATTTTTAAATATATCTCAGATTGTGTTCGTCTGAAAAAAGATAGTCATATACACCTAGGATGGCTTGAGGGAGAGTAAATCATGGAATAATTTTCATTTTTGGGTGAACTATGCTTTAAGTACACAAGTCAACAAAATATATAATGCTGTTCTAGTGGTTTTTGGATATTTTAATCCAAAAATCTTACATATTGTGCCTTTAATTTGAGTATAATTTTCTATTTAATCAACATGCACCTGTAGATGACGTCATTCTCAAGACTGGTCCAGTATAGCGTGTTATTTGCATTAAGTGCTGTAACAGGTCCTGGCGAGACTCTTGTATATGTGATGTTTCTTTGCTCAGAGCCGCTGAGGTCCATCCACTTAACACCCTCTTGAGTGCTGACCACCACGTGAGCAACAACACCTGTACAAGACCAACCCCTCACCCAAATCAGTGATGTTACTGTTAACTAAAACTATTAAAAGTTATTAATTGAAATGAAGCTGTAATAGAACAAAATATACATATTGTATTACTAGAAATTTAAAAATCTAGACTAAAACAGAAATGCTGCCTTGGCAATTAACTGAAAATTAAAAGACTAAAACTGAAATAATTAATTACAGCTAAATAATAAAAATTTACAAAAGCACTTAACAAAATTTACTTAAACTTAAAACAGAAAATATAAACATATAAGCCAATTCATAATATTAATAAGTAATATTGAGATTTTTAAATGTTTTTGAAAGAAGTCTCGTCTGCTCACCAAGGCTGCAATTATTTGATCAAAATTACAGTAAAAGCAGCAATATTGTGAAATATTATTATGATTTTAAAATAACTTTTATATTTGAATAGAAATATTTTAGAACATTATTTAACTGTCACTGTATATTATTTACTGTCACTTTTGATTAATTTAATGCATCCTTGCTGAATAAAAGTATTAATTTATTTAAAAATAAATAAATCATACTGACCCCAAACTTTGGAATGGTAATAAATAAGGTAACACTTTATTTTATAGTGTCCTTGTTATATGTTAATGTAATCGTTATAGTAATAACAGTAAATTATGCATTATTACAAGAATCTGACCCTAGACCAAACCCTATAGTAAGTACATGTTGTTAATTATTATTAGTCAGTACTTAAATTATACTATAAATAGGACACTATAAAATAAAGTGTAACCATAAATAATATCAAATTATCACTGACCTAAATACACAAAATATTAGAGATCTGCATCTTTACAGGACAATTACATTTAAATCTTCCTCTCACCTGTAACTTTGCAATGTCCAGTCCCGGCAGTCAGTTCATACCCATCCTGACATTCACACGCAAGAGACCCATTGGAATGGACGCAAATTTGATCACACACATCTGAATCTAGACAGTGGTCCACATCTAAAAGTGAAAAGTTAATAATTGCGGGAAAAGTTAAACCTATTAATAGTCTTTTAAAAGATAAACCTTTTGTAAATTTTGAAATCAATCATGACTATTGGCATAACCAAAAAGAGAAGGATTATAAGCTAATTTTATATGTTTAGTTAAAAGTGTAATCAGTAAATTTTCCTGCATTAAAACTTACACATAAAGAAATTATCATTTCATTTCACTTGGAGTGGGTCCCCTCACAGGGCATGTTTAGATCACATAAGCTGTTGTATAATACTTGTTTTAAGTCTGTATCTACCATATTCTGGACACTATTGCTCACGGGGGGAAAAAATGCATAATCACTGACAGTATTTCTACAATGGCGTTTCTACAGCAACACTGTATACACTGGATCACATTTGGATTTCATTTGTTACTTATTTCTCACCCTCACAGTGTGTGTCCTTGACCAGCCTCATTCCACTGGGGCAGTCACACATGAAGCCATATGGCAGATCAATACACATGTGAGAACAGCCGCCGTTATCAAGCTCACATTCATTGTGATCTACACAAAGACAGAAATAAAATGACAAACAGTGAATTATAAAACATTAATAAACAATATGTTTCTTTCATAAAGCACTTTTCGTACTAGTCTACGTAACATAGGGTAACATAATAGTCGATTTTAACACTTTTATTCATCAAGAAGCAAGTATTTTAGTTTTTATTTAGTTTTATTAATAGAATGTTGAATTCGTTTTCACGTCAATTTTTGTTTAATTGTTAGTGATTTCTTCATGTGCTTTTGACTTTTTGAGGTTTTTTAAAAGAAATATTACTATTTAGGTTATTTTTGTTTTAGTTTTACTTTAGTTTTTTGTATTTAATTCATTATTTCTTTTTTATTATATCTATATATTTTATTTTAGTGCTTCAACTTAAACTTATTTCAGTTTATTGTCAAGGCAACGTTTCTGATTTTCGTTTAGATTTTCAACTAATATTCATATTTTATTTTATTTCAGCTTTATAGCTATATAATATATAAATTGAACAAAAGTGATAGCAAAAACATTTGTAATATTACCAAAGGTTTCTATTTCAAATAAATTGAACTTCCTCCTCAAAAAATCTCGGAAAAAAAAAAGTTTTCCAGGACAGGTCAGGACTCACTCATCCATGTCTTTATGGACCTTGCTTTGTGCACTGGTGCGTAGTCCCAATAGCTTCCACTTTTTTATGACACCACTAACAGTTGACGTTGAATATTTAGTAGTGAGGAAATTTCATGAATGGACTTATTGCACAGGTGGCAACCTATCACGGTACCATGCTTGAATTCACTGAGCTCCTAAGAGCGACCCATTCCTTCACAAATATTTGTAGAAGCAGACTGCATGGCTAGGTGCTTGATTTTATACACCTGTGGCCGTGGAAGTGATTGGAACACCTGAATTCAATTATTCGGAGGGGTGTTCCAATACTTTTGGCAATATAGTGTATATATGTATATATATATATATATATATGTAGTGTAGGCGTTTGCATCTGAACTCTTCAAATATATAACAAAATGCAACTTACCACAGTTCTCTTCATCGCTGTGATCTTCACAGTCAAAGGAGTGGTCACACCTCCATGAATTGGGCACACAGTGTCCATTGGCACATCTGAACTCTGACCTAGCGCATGTCTGTGCTTTAGATAGCAATGTGCATGTGTCTAACTGTTCATCTGCTCCATCTGAGCAGTCCGGCTTTCCATCACAAATGCTGCGGGCAGAAACACAGCGTGCTGCTGCCACACAGTGGAAGGAGCCACTAGTGCAATTCAAACAGGAGATCTCATCGCTGCCATCGACACAGTGGTCCACACCATCACAACGCTGATTCAGAGGCACACGTCTGCCGTTATTACACACAAACTGCTCTGTGCTGTCCTTTGGAAAACCTGCAAAAGTAAAAACTGTTCTTTAGTTCTGAAAGAAAGTGCTGAAGGACAGTTTGAGTAGCGTAAGACTATTAATATTATCTGACTGGGCTAAAACTGTGCAAGTAGGTGAATTAGGGTAATCTGGGACATTTTTTGCACTTTTGACAATTTGCTGTATTGTCAGTTACCGAACAACATTTAACATGGCAATAATATAAAAACAAAGAAAAAACAGTCAGTACATATTTTTGATTTGGACAAAAATAATAAATAAAATAATACATAATAAATGATAAGCACAAGCTTAGATTTTTTTTATGCTATTGTTATGCTTTCCTAAGTAATTAAAAAAAAAAAACATTGTTAATGTGGGAACCTGAAAAATGTTTGAAAATGAAAAATCTAAAATGTAATAATTCAAAATTGAATCCATATTTTATTGCATGTATATAATGCAAAATCTAAAACATTGTTTTCTTTATGACTTGTGATTCATGTTCTTGTTAGAATAACCTTGCACAAATCTTATGCTTATGCCCAGTTGCAACCAACTGCTTAAAGGTGCTAAAGAGGATGTTTTGTTTTATACATTTTTGCAATATTACTTGAAACTGTCTTTACTAACTGATAAAAGACTATTTATTAGGTGCACTGAAAGAAATAATATTAATATACATCATCTGTGCACGAGGTAGGGCCTTAAAAACATCAGCCATCGATCATCGCGTAAACAATTGGCCCTCTGGCTTGTCAATCACTGCCATGACGTTCCTTGTGAGAGACGTGCGCGGCTGCGCTCTCCAGTAACTTTCCACACTCCACAGGCGCCGCATGCGATGTTTTTGTCAGGAGACAGTAATAACAACTGCAGGATTATGAGTTACCTGCGGTGAGTCCGACATAATGAATCCACGAACACTACACAGCGAATGCCGGTGGTAAACACTCGTGCACGAGTTTTGGGAGGCGTTCCCTTGAACTGAGCTGTGAAGGAGGGGGGTTGTTCTTACGCATGCGCTCATTTCAAAAACTCACTAACAGTCTTTGGTTTCTCAGTCGATGAAAAGATCCTCTTTAGCACCTTTAAGCTATGAAAGCCATTAGTTAAAGTTATACTAACTATTGCTAAGGTTTTTTTTTTTTTTTTTTTTTACTTAAAAGGTTTGTTGCAACTAGTTGTTATGCTTGGATTATTTATTTTATTAGAGTTTCCAACACCTTATGATAATAGGAAACACAACAGGCATTTAAATTCAGTTCAGTTCAGTTTTCTCCCATAAAAACTTTTTAATTTATTAATATCTTGATAATAATCGTGATTAATAGCAATAATTAAGCATACACCATTTACTATATCCAGCAAAATAAACCATCAGATTAAAGGGTGATTCTCACAAGCTCATTTTTCAAGATAAAAGTATGTCTTTCCAAAAAAGGACACTTGGACACTCCAAAAGTACACCAAATAACACATTTATCCATATAATTCATAAATGTATGCACACATGGAAAAACAAAACATTATAGAATTTTTTTTTTTTCAGATTTCACAGTGTACAGTATGTGTACAGTGCAACAGGAAAGAGCTTGTTTACATTTTAGACAAGTCAAATTGCAATACTGAACAAGACCACATGGAGATGCCAAAAAAACCCTAAACCAACAACCTTGACTTTGACCCTCCACACTACAGAATTATGTAGCAAAGACTACGTTATGTAGTCACCCCAAAAAGTTAAAACAGTTGACTCCAAAAAGTTTTAGGATACTAATGTATGAATGTCGTTGCTTTAGATAGGCCTAACATAATATCAAACCAAATAGATATTTTAAAAACACACAGAAAAAGCTCACATTTCAAATAAAACATATACTGCACATATATATATATATATATATATATACAGATTTATGTGTGTGAAAAACAATCCAGTCAAACCATATTATGTAATAAAAAAGTTATATAAAGTTAGACAGTCAGCCATTTATCCAAGTCCTATAACGAGATAGAGATAACCCAATAGAACAAGTTTTATATTTATGATAGAATTAATACGCAACCTTATTAAGAGTTCACAAACACATCTAGCGCCACTGTAAGCACAGTGGTCTGTTTTCTCCCGCGTGCACGTGGAACCAACTCTGACACAATACCAAGGACATGCTGTACGGAGCTTTATAACATGCAAAATTCAACACAGTAATAGTATTTAAGTCTATGTTAAAAATGCACGTGCTTAATAGTAATAGTAAGTGAGTATATCTTTATATTGCGCGAGGAAACTCGGAACATCAGTTTGACAGCCTCATGTGGCGTTCGATCCAATCAGATGGCGTGACAGCGCAGCGTGCACCGTGAGGTCCAATAGGAAAGTGTGAACAGTAGCGATGCATTCAGACACATTAGACACATGCATTTATTATCCTCTGTCCACACAGATGTACAAACCTCTCCTTACCTTCTGTTAAAGGGAAACATGACACACAAGTCAACAGCAGTAGTAATGCACCAAGGTGTTCCATGCCTTGCTCAGCGTCCTCTAAGGTGCGCGCTTGTCGCGATGCAATGACGTCATTTCCGCACTACAGAATTATGTAGACTACTTTATGTAGTCACCCCAAAACAGTTGACTCCAAAAAGTTTTAGGATACTAATGTATGAATGTCATTGCTTTAGATAGGCCTAACAGAATATCAAATAAAATAGATATTTTAAAAACACATAGAAAAAGCTCACATTTCAAATAAAACATTTCACAATACGAAATTAGTTAGTAAACAATATAAAACAATATAAATGTATATGTATATATATATATATATATATATATATATATATATATATATATATATATATATATATATATATGCAATGCAACGTTAATTGCTGTGACGTCTCGGTTTTCCCCAGAGATTAAAATACCATTCTGTTCTAGCTTGTGAAGAACTGAGTTCATACATCAACTTTATCAGGTGGTTAAAGGGATAGTTCACCCAAAAATGAAAATTCTGTCATCATTTACTCACTCTCAGGTTGTTCCAGACCTGTATGAATTTCTTTCTTCTGTTGAACACAAAGGAAGATATTTGGAAGAATGTCATCAACCAAACAGACCTTGCCCCCCATTGACTATCATATAGGAAAAATACATTTATGGTGTAAGGGTGGATTGCCTACAGTGGTTCAGGCTGCAGGGTTGCCGAATGACTAAAGAAACGTTATCAGCAATATGGTGAAAACTGTACATTTCTTGTCTATTGCCACCCACTGCTACTTATACCAATGATAGAAATAGGCACAGTTACAATAGCAAAATATGTGGGAGAGCATTGCTAGTGTGACGATATTGTATTGCAATTGGTAGCACTTTAAATTTAATACCAAATCCAAACTAGTTAGCACATCATTTGTAATTGAAAGGGTTAATGACAATATCTGGTTATGGTTACACTTAAAGACACAATATGTAAGATTTTTGCAGTAAAATATCCAAAAACCACTAGGCCAGTGTTTTATATATATACTAATACTTTTGAGTACTTTCATTCTCCCAAATGTTTCCAACCAACTATTTGTAAATCGTGAGAAAATCTTGAGAGAACCCTCGATTTCCGGTTTTATGTTGTAGAAACACCAAAGACGCTTTAATATATTACATGTTTTATTAGACAAGGGAACAACTGTTTGGTTACATTATGTAGACAGAAAACGAATTATTGTTATATAGCTCAACATGTTTAGTCTTACTGTTTAAATCTAGTTTTCTTGATTTCCTGAGAGTACTATGTTTTTACCTTGCCTCAGAGAAAAGATGGCCCCTTCCTGTTCCAACATGACTGCGCACCAGTGCACAAAGCAAAGGTCCATAAAGACATGGATGAGTGAGTTTGGTGTGGAGGAACTTGACTGGCCTGCACAGAGTCCTGACCTCAACCCGACAGAACACATTTGGGATGAATTAGAGTGGAGACTGAGAGCCAGGCCTTCTCGCCAACATCACTGCCTGACCTCACAAATGCACTTCTAGAAGAATGGTCAAAAATTCCCATAAACACGCTTTAAACATTGTGGAAAGCCTTCCCAGAAGAGTTGAGGCTGTTATAGCTGCAAAGGGTGGGCCAACTCCATATTAAACCCTACAGATTAAGAATGGGATGTCATTGAAGTTCATGTGCACGTAAAGGCAGGCGTCACAAAACTTTTGGCAAAATAGTGTATGTAAAACGTTACCTGAGGGATAGATAGATAGAAAGAGAGAGAGAGAGAGAAAGTGTAGAGGTAAAGAGACAAAGAAAAGAGAGAGTGTCCCAAGAAAGAGAAGAGCCAGAGCAAAGAAGAGCCCAAGGAAAAGAAGCAGAGAATAAGAGCTAGAGCAACAGTTACCATCTTCTTTTATCCCTTTCTTTACCATGTGACTCAAACCCAAATGTAAGACATTCAAACTGACCAATCAGAAGATTAAAACTTCCCCCACTGTACTAAAAGTGTGACATTTTACCAATTCCAATCCACATCAATCTTAATAACTACTATTAATATTGTTTTTAATCATTTATAAGTGATATATAATTGTTCATGAAGGCTGGAAATGAAGAATGCCCTATATTCAGGTGTGCAGAATTATTAGGCAGGTTTTCTTTTACAGATAAAATGAGCCAAAAAAGAGATTTAACTCAGACTGAAAAGTCAAAAATTATTAAATACTCATGAGAAGGACGCAATACTAATGTAATACTAGAAATTGCAAAGTTAAAGCATGACCATTGGACAGTGAAATGCTCATTGGGTCAGCGGGGTCATACAAAAACAGCTGGAGAAGAAAAGACACGTTAACTGCAAAATAATTAAGAATTAAGGTGAAGAATTAAGTGTGAAACCATCAGGAACCCTTTAGTCTCCAGCGCCACCATTTCCCAGTACTGAAACCTACCTGGAGTCTTCAGAAGTGTGAGGTGTCAGGATCTCAGAGACTTAGGTTAGGTGAAGAATCCTAAAAAGCGACCTGCTCTTAATAAGAATCACAAGCTGAAGTGTTATAAAGTACATGAAGACTGGGTTTTTATAGGCCTTATAGACAGACAGCTTGAGAGTGACTCCTGAAGGACCAGCACCACATCCTCTTGTACCACTGTTTGAAGAATTTATCTTCCAGAATCTGGCAGTAAGTTTTGGAAGATCATTTAGTCCATCTCTGCAAGACGGACATTTCAGGATAAGAGATGGACTAAAAGTGAACTCCCACACCTTACTGCCAGATTCTGGAAGATAAATTCTTCAAACAGTGGTACAAGAGGATGTGGTGCTGGTCCTTCAGGAGTCACTCTCAAGCTGTCTGTCTATAAGGCCTATAAAAACCCAGTCTTCATGTACTTTATAACACTTCAGCTTGTGATTCTTATTAAGAGCAGGTCGCTTTTTAGGATTCTTCACCTAACCTAAGTCTCTGAGATCCTGACACCTCACACTTCTGAAGACTCCAGGTAGGTTTCAGTACTGGGAAATGGTGGCGCTGGAGACTAAAGGGTTCCTGATGGTTTCACACTTAATTCTTCACCTTAATTCTTAATTATTTTGCACTTAACGTGTCTTTTCTTCTCCAGCTGTTTTTGTATGACCCCGCTGACCCACTGAGCATTTCACTGTCCAATGGTCATGCTTTAACTTTGCAATTTCTAGTATTACATTAGTATTGCGTCCTTCTCATGAGTATTTAATAATTTTTGACTTTTCAGTCTGAGTTAAATCTCTTTTTTGGCTCATTTTATCTGTAAAAGAAAACCTGCCTAATAATTCTGCACACCTGAATATAGGGCATTCTTCATTTCCAGCCTTCATGAACAATTATATATCACTTATAAATGATTAAAAACAATATTAATAGTAGTTATTAAGATTGATGTGGATTGGAATTGGTAAAATGTGCTTGGAAAAAAAATATGATCAGAAAATCAACTTGCCTAATAATTCTGCACTCCCTGTATATATATCCTACATTACTGATATTATACCACAAGCTAGAATTTTTATTTTATTTTATTATCTATTAATTTATTGAAAAGCGTGCATTGAAGCATTCTTCTTTATTTTATACAGTGGTGAGGACAAATCATTTCCCCAGCCTAAAGGACGACTATGATCTATGGGCAAATGCTATCAGACTTATCTCCTGTGCAAATTGGAATTACGTATGTGCGTCGCTGACCTATATATTACATGACTACTGACATTCCTACAGCCTTAACACCGTTGAGTAACATAGACCCAGACATTCAACCTATATGCTAGACCCCCAGTCAACACAGTTCACAGCTGACACAGGAAATGATTCATCTCCTTTCTCGTAACAATTACACATCAGTGAAACAACAGAAGCGTTATATCACAGTTCCTGATGTTATCACAATGTGAAGTTTCCTTTTCTTCACTAAGGCGCGCAGCATAAAAGTAAAGAACGCATGATAACTGAAGACACACTGACATCTTTGGATTTAAATCCATGCATTCTTTCATATAAACCCTTTCTCGCCATAGTCCCAAGCGCACGTTACAAAACTCAGAGATTCTTGTTTTGTAATGAGCCTCAGCGGCCAATAGGCGAGCTCGTTGATGGTCACGTGAGGATGTTTTTTACGTAACACTCGGACAAAACGACTGTATGTGGAGGAGCGCGAGTCACTACATTCTCTTATACTGTGAACTGTAAGAATGCTTTGACATTTATTTATTGTTTTTGTCAAATTAGTGAATGTCACTAGCAAGCATGTCGTTGCGAAGACTAGACCATGAATATGCTTTGGAGGAAAGAGGACGGTTTTTTATATCATCGGAAACAGAAGGCAACTGGGACGAGGATAGCCATGTCGATCACCGTCAACTTGTTTTATTCAAAGCCGATGCTTTAGCTTCGGAAAATCGTCTTAAAGAGGCTGTCGATATGTTTGCCATGGCTCTCAGATATGGCCCTGTCCGGCCAGACCAGCTGAGCAGTTTAGTCGGATGCGTTCTGCGTAACTTCAAGAAGAAATCAGAGGAGTCGACAACAAAAAGTGAACCGAACTGGACACAGGATTGTGAATTTGACTGCCCTGGTTGCCATAGTTTCATAGCCGAGCCTGTGACGGTGACATGTGGACATACGTATTGTAGAAGATGTTTACAACATAGCACTTTTTCGAAATGTAAACTGTGCAGGGAAGACATTAGGACGCGGCCTGGGGAACCCCGACTGAATGTGATGTTATGTGCACTTTTAGAGAAGTGGTTCCCAGAGGACGTCAAAAGAACTAAATGTATAGGGGAAGCTGAGAGCCTTTTGAAGAGTAAACAGTACGACAACGCTATCACACTAACGCGTCAGTTATTAGAATCTGGTAAGTACAAATCCTTTATATTTACTAATCTGAAAATAATGCCAAGCTTATATATCATTTATTATTTTTTAAAAGAGTGCGAGGTAAACAGTTCCACTGACCAACATTTGGATTGACAGCCGTAACTTATGTATTAGCCCCGCCCTCCACGGTCATGTAACTGGCGAGTGCCTGTATTACAAAACGTGTTGGAATGGCGCATGCGCACTCGGCACGCGTTGTGTAAGGCAGGTCGTGACACAAAGTGTTTTGTAATCGGAAGCAAAGTGAGTTTTATAACAACAACTAGAACAGTATGTAATAGTCTCAATGTTCAGCTGTTTATACAATAGTGAGATGCCTTGTGTTGTCTAATGTCTTGTCCTGTAGCCTAAATATTAAAAATGCTTTTATTAGGCAACAGCTGGAATTACTGAAAGGGCTACAATGTCATAATAGGGATAAATGTTCATTTATACCTAGTTTATTTTATCCTAGCTTTTAATAAGGCCTAATGGAAACTGGCATACAATAAAGTTATATATATTATTGTTTGCAAATTATGTAGCCTTAAAGGATAAGGTTGAAAACAACAGAGTAATATAGATAGATAGATAGATGTGTGTGCATACGAATAAATGCATGTTTAATTTTATTAAATATAATTATATATAAACCCCTGATATAAAAAACAAAGTCTTTGTCTCCCTTAATTAATATTTATATATTACTGAGAAGAATTACTGGATTTTTATTTGAATTGTTGAATCATGAAAATCTACTATCATATCATCTTGGTTAAGTGACAGACTGGAAATATCTGATGATGTTGATGTTACATAACGGCTGCATAATGTCACAACTTTCCAGTCATTCTACACAAAAATTGGGACACTTCTTCTCTGATAATCCTTTGTCACACTGTGTTTGCGATACGTATTTTGATAAAAGTGTTGGTTCCATATGTGTAACATCACTGTACATGTCACAGAGACAGTGTAGTCTAGAGTGCGGCAGTCTCATCTCTTCTGTCGTGTCCTCATTTGCCCTTGTGTAAAAAGGCAGCACTGCAGTGTCACATCCTCTCTGCCGTTCCTCTTGTGGCATTTCAATGCACTCCTTGATCTACTGATCTTATTTATCTATGGAATCAGTAGTATTGTGATTATTGTCATAATGCATGTTTGACAGACTAAAATAAAAATGGTGATTAAAGCTTGGCTTTTGAGATTTGTCATGATCTGATTCTTTTCTCTTTCTCTCAGACTCTAGCAATGTGTGGGTGCAGGTGTGCCTTGCCGAGGCTCACAGAGGACTGAAGCAGTACCGTCAGGCTTTGGAAAACTGGGAGTCCTGCCTGATTGCTGCCCCTTCCCCAGAGGTACGTCTGTGGATTTTCCTTACACGTGCTGCCTGCCACTGCCACAGATGGCTGATTCATTTCAGAGTACATCAGCATGCATTTAAAAATGTTATATTAGCTGGATTGTTGCTTTAAAAACAGGTGCCGAGTTTCTAACTTACCAAGTATCAATACAGCCATAATTTAAAGGATCAATGCTTTATATTTAAGGCTTAAAGGGTTCGTTCACCCAAAAATGAAAATTCTGTCATTAATTACTCACCCTCATGTCCTTCCAGACACAAATCTTCGGAACACAAATTAAGATATTTTTGATGACAGCATTCTGTCCGTCCATAGACAGCTACACAGCTGACATTTTGATGCTTCAAAATGTTCATAAAGAGATTGTAAAAGTAATCCATATGAATTGAGGTTTAGTCCAAATTTTCTGAAGAGACATAATCGCTTTATATGATGAACAGATTTAATTTAGGCTTTTATTTACATATAAACATTCATCAATGGACACATCAGATCTGGTAAACAGAAGCATGTTTGCCAATGAGATTCATTCTCGCATTTGTTTGAGCTTCTGTTTCTGTTTGCTGATCAAGTTTTAAATGTGAATAAAAGCCTAAATTCAGTCTGTTCATCATATAAAGCGATTCTAAACCACTCAATTCATATGGATTAGTTTTATGATCTCTTTACGAACTTTTTGAAGCGTCAAAGTGGTAGTTGCATAGCTGTCAATGGAGGGACAGAAATCTCTTAAGATTTTATTAAAAAGATCTTCATTCGTGTTTCGAAGATGAACAAAAGTCTTATGGGGTTGAGTAATTAATGACAGAAATTTCATTTTGGGGTGAACTTTCCCTTTAAGTTTATGTTAAAAGCTTTATTTTATTATTTATATATAGTTTTTGTTATAGAAAAAAAGGGTCAGTTGCAGTAATAGCTTGAAGCTATACTGCTATAACGTAACTCTAGAACACCTATACATTCATATACACTTATACACATTCTCATGTTTCAACAAAGCCTCATCTAGCTATATTACCCAGATAGAGAATGTTACCATGGTGACATATTTAATCTGCCGATTTCACAACAACAATGCTAATTACGTCAGAAAAGGGCCATCCTTATTATTATTTAGCACTTCTGTTGCTGCCCTTTTGTTTTCTTGACAATAAAGGAGTATGAAAAAAAATTTCTTTTTCAGTTCTGATCATTGCTATTCATTTGAAATGTTAATTTCAGCACCGCTGCATCTGACCTATATTTGTTTAATTAGCTCAATTCTTCTACAATTACTGTGGTGTTGTGTTAAAACCCCTGTGAGGGGATGTAGTTGTGTTAAATACACGATTAAGGTATGTAGGATGTTTGCCAAGCTGACAAGTGAGATAAGGAGAGACAGGCAGGTAGGGATAAGGCAGAGAGATGTGGGTCACTCGAGTGTGTATTTATATTGTTACGAGTCACATAGTGTCTAGCTCTGTTATTAGCATTAACATGACTAGACTCAGTCCCATTCTAGCCAGATTAACCCAAAAACCGCATCTGTACTACTGGAAGCTAAACTCACTCTGATCTATCTCTCTTTCGCAGGGGTATTTCCGGAAAGCAAAAATTCTCCAAGAGATGGGTCATGTGGATGAATCCTTGCAAGTCTTCCTTCAGTGTTTGGCATTGGATGAAAACTTCCATCAGGCAAAACAAGAGGTGGAACTGGTGAGATGAATTTCTCTGTTTTTGTGCGTAGTTGGAGTGATAATAAAATTTGGGCTTCAGTACGTTACCAACCTGTATTTCAGTATCGATACAAAAATTATATTTTTGGGAAGAAAAATATACATTTTCAAGTGACTAATTAAATAAAAAAGTATAATGGCACAAACCCCAATATAATATAATATAATATAATATAATATAATATAATATAATATAATATAATATAATATAATATATAATATAATATAATATAATATAATATAATATACAAATAATTATATTTTATGGTATTTTATTGTATTGTATTCTGTATATATTATATTTCATTATATTTATATTATATTATTAGATTTTTTGCTGGTCTGATGGAAGTTACAGAATGGCTAGCATTGCTTACATCATCATTAAGCTGTCTATATAAAATGTTTTGCTACTTTGCTGTGGTTAAGGCCATCTAATATGAGACCATGTTGGTTTATTATCTCAACAGTGACTCTGCATTTTGAATAATCACCTGTTGGCAGTTGGCACAGTAGATAAGGATATAGCATTGATTCAGATTGATTCACTGGAACTGTTTTATGTTCAAGATACGGTTCTAGTTATCTGTGTCCTGAAAGGTCAACATATTGTAATGTGCTGTGGCCAAACCAATGTTTCATATCAGTGCTGGGCCATAATTAAATTATGTAAGATAATTATTACTGGTGAAGCTTTGTGACTTTCTGCCTAAGCACACAGAAAGACGAGGAAAGTGCACTGTGAGCGTTGCATAATCTGTGTATCTTTCAGTGTGTGTGTTTACAGAAGGGCTTAAAACACACTCTCTTATGCAATTAAGAGCTTTTTCTTTGGCCTGCATTGGACTGAGAGCAAAATTTAAAGGAAAAATCATGATCTCTAAATGACATTTACAAAGATTGGTGTCTTAAATAACAGATCTGAGGCATAAACACTTGCTAGCAGCATATTATTCCTGTGATCAATTTTTTTTTCTGAATTTGTTTGCAAGGTGATGTTAAAGTCAGATGATTAAACAGAACGCAAGATTAGTTGTGTACAGCATTCTAAAATGTTTTTGAAACAAAGAAGTCTCTTATGTTATTCAAGGATGTCTTTGTTTGATAAAAAATACAGTAAAAAGTAATATTGTGAAATATTATTATTACAATCTAAAATAATGTTTTTCTATTTTAATATATTAAAACATTTAATTTTATTTCTGTGATGTCAAAGCTGAATTTTCTGTAATGTTCTGAATTTTTTCAGCCAATTGTTCAATTTAATGCATCTTTGCTGAATATAAATATACATTTCTTGAAAAAACTGATATATATATGTATATTAAATGCCTTTTTGTTCTAAATTGATCTTTTTTCATCTTCAGATCTTGCATGACCTGTTGGCTCCGGCCTGTGATAATGTCAAGGTTGGATTGAGAGAGACGACCCACAGCACTTCCTTTCACCTGCGCAGTAAAACCCTGGTGCCCGATGGCCAGAATCCCGACCAGCAGACCCAGTTGCAAGCCCAGCACCAATCAGACACTCAGGCAGCATCTGCCCACCTTCCCTCTAAATCCTCAGAGGTATGCTAGTCTGAATGAACTTTAGAAATAAATCTCTAGTTGACAGTGACATTAGCAGCCCTTAATACTTTAACACCTCATTTTCCATGTCTGCAGAAACCAGGTCGATCTGAAAGTCTGGAGCGCTCCGGCCTGAGCAGAGCTCACTCCCTTCGTGTTCACGGGATAGGGGGAGCTGTAGAGGAGGGGCTTAAAAGAGTTAGCTCCGCCCCCCAGTTGGGTGACCCAGAAAAAGGCGCGCTGCTAAAGAGGAAGCTGCCTGTGTCTGAAGCAGGGCCTGGCGTGGCTTATAGCCACAGCAGTAAATATAAAAAGCAAGTAGGTAAGTCGTCTCGCCTGGGAAGTACGTGATGCCAACACAATTTCAATGACCCAGTAAATACAAAAAATCTTCCTTAGACTGATTAATTGATCTTTAAAAGATGTCGGCTTTCGAGTTTGCCTTATTTCCACTGGTGCACTGTGATCAGTATGCATTACTATCATCGCTTGAAAATGACTGCAGTTTGAGTCCTAAATAAAGTGGTGTCCTCATCTGTCCGCTCTTCAATTTTTCTCCTTCAGTGACTGCCAGTGCAGCTACTCCTGTGGTTACTGAGGAAACCAAGTCCTATCAAACCCTGCCAAAAGACCTGCTGGACCCAAATGATTTTGAGTGCTCTCTCTGTATGAGGTGAGGGAAGAGTGTGTTTTTAGAGTCAAATCGGCTAAAAAGAAAAGGAGAAACAGACAAATAATCAGCACACTGTTTCTCCCATATATACTATGTAATAAAAACATATATATATATATATATATATATATATACATAAATAAATTGGGATTCTGCAAGAAATTTCATGTTTTGTTTATATATATAATATATATATATATATATTTCTTAAAAAAATATGAAATTTCTTGCAGAATCCCAATTTATTTTAAATGTATTTGTTTTTTGTTTTTTTAATTTTAATTTTTTTTTTTTACATGTTAATATTTAATTTTTGAATTAAAGGAATGTGTTCATTAACAATTTAGTTTTTATCACAAATTGGTAGCGAGAATGACTACAGCTAATTTGGTATTGTGATGACTGTGGTGCTTTCCACTGGAGGTGATCGGACCTGAAAAGAGTGTAAACAGTGTCTTAGAATAGCTTATCTTAAATTACTTAAAGAGTGCACGTTAAGAAGCCAAAGGTTCATTTTGTGTCAGTGAAAGTGTGCTTGCTTTCACCCTGTGTTATTTTGCACCTCACTGAAATTGAAAGTGTCAGTCACTATTTAATATAGCTCAACATCATCTCCTATCTCTTTTCTAGATTATTTTATCAACCTGTCACGACACCCTGTGGTCACACGTTCTGCAAAAACTGTCTGGAGCGCTGCCTAGACCACAATCCCCAGTGCCCTCTCTGCAAAGAAAGCCTGAAAGAGGTTTGTCTCAAAATCATAGACATAGTGCATTTGGATTCACTCAAGTAATTATAATTCAGGGCTCAACAATAAGTATATATATATAAAAAGGTTATTATTCATAGAAATTGTATTAATTATTTTACAAGTAGTTTTGTAAAATAGTTTTACAAGTATGAAAATGTATTTACATTATTCATAATAAAATAAATGCAATTTTTTTTCAATTTGCTTTTATAGATTTTTGCTAAAAAATATTACATATTGTCCAAATATTACTGATTTATTTATAATGTTCATTCTCAGTAATGCTTCCAAGACTATAACTACCATTCGGTCATCCTTATTGTTGTGCACTGACTTTTTTTTATGTAAACATCTTTTTTCTTTTTTTTTTCTTTTTACATTTTATACACTCCTTCATATATTCAATTACATTTTAAACGATCTGGCCGTTATTAATTGCTCCAATTCTTTCTGTATTTCTCTTCTTTCTCATCTTCTCTCTTGCTGTTCTTTTCCTCTTTTTCGTTCTTCATACAGTATCTTGCCTTTAGAAAGTACACAGTCACACAAGTGCTGGATAACATCATTAAGCAGTATCTATCCAAGGAACATTCAGAGAGACTGAAACTGCATGCGGAGGAAACAAAAGAGCTCTCAGAGTAAGTTTGCACAACTGCTTCGTCTGTTGCATTTTGAGTGTTTTGTTTCGAAGCATTACATAATGTGAAGATGCTTTTGCACTGATGCCAGAATTAACATTCATTTATTATGCATAATCTTTTTGTTTGAATCCATCAAAGTGTAAATAAAAAGAGAAAATAATGAAATGAGATGAAGTACTTTTCAATTATAAAGATTTTAATTCACCAAATTATATCATATTGTGATTTGTATTGTTACCATGATGATATAAAAAACTGTCTTACACACAGTCTCTGTATATAATCTTCAAATCACACTCATTCTCTCTGTTATTTGTCTTCCCTAGTTTAACAAAGAATGTGCCCATCTTTGTTTGTACCATGGCCTACCCGACTGTGCCTTGCCCCCTTCATGTGTTTGAGCCACGATACCGTCTCATGATCCGACGCTGCATGGAAACCGGGACACGTCAGTTTGGCATGTGCATCAGCGACCCACAGAAAGGGTAAGTGTGTGCTTATATGTGTTCTCACGGGACTGTGAGCATTAAGTCTGGGATTATGTTGCTGATTTTTATATTTTATGTCAAGGTTTGTGGACTTCGGCTGCATGCTTCAAATCCGCAGCGTACATTTCCTCCCAGACGGGCGCTCTGTTGTGGATACAATCGGAGGAAAGAGGTTTCGCGTCCTCTCACGCGGAATGAGAGATGGATACTGTATTGCCAACATCAAGTATCTGGAAGATATGAAAGTATGTACTTCTGATGACTTTTTAGATTACTGTTATGTACAGGAATGCAGGAAAAGACATGTTTTATTTGTAAACTGTATGTCCTTATCCAGTTGACGTTAACTAAAAGTTAAATTAAGCTTGAATTAAAGATATAGAGTCAAAGAAAGATTGAGAATTGATCAATTTTGTGTGTTGTAGGTAAATGATGAGGGAGAATTGGAAAAGCTACAAGTGCTGCATGATCAGGTGTACGATCAGGCCCGTAAATGGTTCCAGAATCTGGAGAACCGCTTTCGGAACCAGATCCTGCAGCATTTTGGGCCAATGCCTGAGAGAGAGGCTGACATCCAGGTATTTCCCGCTTGCTTAATCCCTACTACTGAAAGAAGCCCCGCCCCCTTCCTCTCTTTGCCTTACAGCAGGCTGGGCGGGAGGAAGTAGGTCAAAGTGCATTCAGGGTTGCCATTGCATAAGTGCAGTTATATCATAAATGTGTCAGAAAGAACGGAAGTGAATTTGGCAGCTTTCACAAACACACACACACACACACACACTGTCTGGTAAACATATTATCAAGTTGTTCAGAAGAGGAATGGCATGCTTTGAATAATAATTGCAGGAGGTTGCTGTTGTGTAAGCTTCGTGAACGGAGCCAGTCTTTATATGGTCGATTTTAAGGGCCTGTCCCTTGATTTCTAAATAAAAATGAGATCTTTACAGATGCTCAAGGGACTTTCATCAGCTGGTATTTCTCTTTGACAAAAAAAGCATGATATTTAAGGGGTTATATCGTGAGTCAAATTTTCCTTGATCTTTTAAGATTAAAAAAAGCTATTTACTATGTACTACAAAATTTGATCTAAAAATCATACTAACATAATGAGTGCACCTCAGGAAACATAAAATAATAAAAAATTGCAGTTCATGACCCCTTTAAAACTAAAAAAAGCTAGTAAAAATACTTTTCATTAATTGAAATAAAATCGAAATTAAATACAAAATAAATATTACATTAGAAACTTAAACTTAAAACATAACAAAAATTAGAAATACTTAGAATTACTAACACTAACATAAAAAATAAAGCTATATATATATATATATATATATATATATATATATATATATATATAATATATAGCAAAAATAAAACTTAAACTAAAATTAAACATGAGCTTTACAACTAGATATTCAAGCTAATTCAAAATATTAGTAAAGGGTTAGTTCACCCAAAAATGAAAATTCTGTCATTACTCACCCTCATGTTGTTCCAAACCCGTAAGATTTTCGTTCATCTTCAGAACACAAATTAAGATATTTTATGTGACTACAGTGGTTCAATCTTAATTTTATGAAGTGACGAGAATACTTTTATGCTCAAAAATAACAACCATATTCAACAGTTTCTTCACTTTCCTACACAGTTGAAGTAGTAAACAGTGTAGCACTTCCAGGTTCTACGTCAGAATGCCAACTCATTATTGGCTGGCTCCTGCATCAGCATCACATGCATGCATCGTGCTGCTCACATGCGTCAGCCAATAATGAGCTGGCATTCTGACGTAGAACACGGAAGCGCTGCACTGTGTTTACTACGTCAACTGCATTAACTACAATAATAGTATACAAAATTTGATGTAAAAATATAGGAAGTGAGCATGTACAACTAGATATCCAGTATCAACTGATACATTTCCAATATCAACAGAAAAGATAAATGTAAAATCTCTAATATCGGATGTTGGACATGACCCTCTTATTGTACTTGTATTAGCAGCCTGATCTTAAGACACTAAACACACTTTCTTTGCTTCTTTGTATTCCAGGCCACACCTAATGGTCCAGCGTGCTGTTGGTGGCTGCTAGCTGTTCTTCCTGTTGATCCACGTTACCAGCTGTCTGTCCTCTCTATGACAACACTAAAAGAACGACTAGTCAAGATCCAACACATCCTCACCTACCTGCAGAACCTGCCCAGAGACTAGAGCTTCCACACAAACTCCCTGTCCCTCTGCTGGCCAACATGCTAACACTCTATGGTGCTGACTGACGAAGAACTAATGAGATTCCAAGGAGAATCCACTGAAAACCGAGCACAGATTTCCATCTGTGGGGTTAGATGTAATTCATGCAGAGTTATAAGAACAAAATGTTTTTTGTTGTTTCATACCGATCTGTTCATCACCATCAGTTTTCTTTGTGTTCAGGATGAGAGTTAGATGACATCCCTTCCTGTAGTATTTATTGTTCAGCAGCTTGTCCGAAATTCTTTTTCCGTCAGATGCCCGTAGCCTCCATACAGAGCTTTGAGGGCAGAAATGTTGCTGGAGAGCATTCCAACATTTTCAACATGATCATGCTGTGTGTTGAAGTGGACAGAAAGCATCTACAAAAAGGTGAATTTTTGGGCACCAAGATAGAAGGCCACTTTGAATCACTTAAAACCCCTGCTGAAAAATCCAGCTTAAACCAGCTGACCTAAGCTGGTCAGGCTGGCTTTAGCTGGTCTCCCAGCCTGGCTTTAGAGGGGTTTTGGTTCGCTGGGAGGCTGGGAGACCATCTTAAACCAGCTGAACACCAGCTAACCCAGGCTGGGAGACCAGCTTGACCAGCTTAAACCAGCTAAGACCAGCCAACCAGCTTAGGCTAGTTTTAGCTGGATTTTTCAGCAGGGATCTGGAGAAACGAAAGCAGAAATATTGCTTCTGAGCATCCAGCCGAGCTTTCTGTCTTGACATGTTAAGCACGCACAAGAGGTTGTTGTCGCACAACAGCAGAGTTGCCTAAGACAGAGAAAACTCTGAAAATGCACTTGTATTCATTTGTGTTACTTTTGCAGTACTGGGCATTAATGAAGCTTGCACGGTCCCGTCCTGTCTCAAACTTTCCGCTCATAGATGGGCACGATACTGTTTAGCATAGGTTTATAATTAGGACTTCCAAATGTCTCGGTAGTTTAGTTTCAGACGTATCATTAATTTTTACTGTGGGTTTGCTTTCAAAACAGCAAAAACAACACGTCACCATATTGCAAGAGTCTCTCTTGGGTACAAGTTGCACTCTGTCAAATTCTTTAAAGATCATTTTTGAAAATGAGATTGGGATATTGATGTATTTTATTACAAATCGCAAAGGGAAACTTGCAATATTTTGACTGATGAAAAACTAAACAAATCGTTAGCTGCAACCAGCACCATACTGAAAAGAGATCCAGCAAGCATTCTGCATATTGACAGTCATGAATGCTGACTCACTAGCTCATACCTGTGTGGTGCTTGTTGTGTGCAGACGAAACTAACTTTTGCCTTATAATACCTTGTTGCATTCTGCTACCATGGTATAATGCATCGGCTTGGGTTTTTGCACTCTTGTTGCCGGAGAAGTAATTCTGTGGTTTAATTTACTTCATTCGCCTCTTGGCCAAAATCCTTTCAGTGTATAGAATATGTTAAATAATGGCTGTTGTATGTAAATCGTGTTTTGAAAAAGTTTTTTTTTTTACAGCTATGCTCAAATATTTAAGTTGTCAATTTTCAAATAAAATGCACATCTTTTTCATTGTATATGTGTTAGTTTATTTAGATCATCCTTCCATCCATCCATCCATTTTACAAAATGCTTGTCCTATAAAGTCATGGGATGCTGGAGCCTAATTTATTATTATTATTATTAGCCATCTGTCAAATTTCCAAACTATTTGTCCTATGTAGGTCCGCAAGGATTATTATTATTATCCATTTTCCAAACCACTTATCGCAGGGATACTGGAACCTAATTTATTACTATTATTATCATCATTGTCATCTTTATTTTTATTAGATAATAAAAAATATTATTATTGATACCTATATCCTCCACTAGGTTGCAGCAACGTCACTGGTTGTGCAACAACAGCTGTTTCATAACTCCTAGATTTGTTGTCCTGTACTGACTACTTAGATAATCCACCATTCTCTATCACAGTGAATCTCAGCCTTTTTTGAGTAATGGACCTCTGTCATATTTGGAACCATCCTCAAGGACCCAAGAATAAAATCGGCTCATTGGTATCATTAATGCCTTTGTGACGACCAAATGCAATCAAGTATAATTTACTAGTTGACTTGTTCTATATTTAGTCATTTTGTTAGTTATATTATACATATATTATCTTCTTCTTTTATGGGAACATGTCAAATGACAAAATATACAAAAATTCATATTCATATATTTTATAACTAGTCTCAAACTCCTGGAGGGCCACAGCTCTGCACAGTTTAGCTCCAACTCACACCTGCTTGGAAGTTTCTAGTAATCCTGAAGAGCTTGATTAGCTGGATCAGGTGTGTTTGATTAGGGTTGGAGCAAAACTGTGCAGAGATGTGGCCCTCCAGGAATTGAGTTTGATACCACCGATTTATAAGGACCCCCTGGCATTATGTCAAGGACCACTAGGGGTCCATGGACCCCTGGTTAAGAAACACTGCTCTATCAAACAACAAGCAGAAAATTCTCACACAGTTTAGGACCTTTATTGAATACAAATACTCTGTAGTCTATACAGTTCTAACGTTACATAAATCTCAGCAGTTTATGTACACCGTATTTAACAACTTGACTGGCAGGTTTGATGATTAAATGACGACTGAGCTCTTCATATGGAAAAACATTCAGCTATCGGAGAGACAGCATCATGACGAACTCTGAAAGAAAACAGAGACAACACTATAAGTTCATTTTAAAGCTCTTGGTTGTTGTCTAATGTGAGGCCTTTTTCCTGAAATGTCACTTGGGGGATTCCGTATGAAATATGTGTGAAAATAAAGCAAGCCTTTTTCAGAAGTTCATATACCTATCCAGTACTTGAAAGTGGTAAACACATTTGTATTATCAAACTTACTTCATATAACGTATGGAGATTAAAGATGGAGTTGGCCGGAGTTGTATCCCAAGTGAGATAAGTCAAGTTCCTTCGTTTATAACTCCATTTTATTTAAAAATCAAGTAAATATAAATGTTGAGAGCGGTGTCTGCTGCTCCAAAGTTGGGGCAAACGTCCCCTGTGGGAATTATATACTTAATTCAGAGCAGCGCCATGACGGGTATGAAAGCGAGGCTGTGAGGGATAGACTTGCCGTGTCATCTGCTATAAAAAGCTGTATGAAGCTCCTAGATCACATATAATTTTCCACAGATCATGTTGTCTGGATTTTTTTTTTTTTTTTGTATACTGAAATTTCTTAATTTTTTTTTCAGTGTCAGAACAATCTAAAAACACAAAATAACAGTGCAACCCACTGAAGAGATGCATGTCTATCCCTCACAGCCTCACTATCGTTGCCTTTAAAAATGAAAGATGGCGTGATATAGTGTAGTGCAGATAGTAAAGGGGTTCAGAAAAAAGCCCAAGAGCCACATTTACTTCCAGTGAAAAAAGGGAGGCTGCTGCTGTTTCATCTGCTGGCCACTAGATGGCGCTCTAGAGTTTTGCTATTGTTTTTAGTGGTTGGTTATTACTGTAGTGTAGTGAGTTAAGCAGAGGTGTAAAGTATTTGAGTAAATGTAATTAGTTACTGTACTTAAGTATCTTTTTGGCTACTTTGTAGTTGTACTGAGTATCAAAGATATTGGCAACTTTTACTCTCTTCTACTTGACTACATTTTTGAGCAAGTAAGTACTTTTTACTCCACTACATTTGGGATGAGTAATGCAAGTACACAGGTGCGTTCCATTCGACCGTAAGTGGACTGCGAAGTGGACTTCACAGGGTATTTCGCCATCTTAAGTGAGATTCCATTCCGAAGGGAGCGAACATGGAATAAGGGAACATCGATACATCACTTCACAGGAAGTAGAGAGGTAAAGTCACCCAACTGTCATTGCGCACCGCGTCACCAGTCAGAGCTACGATGGAGCAGAGCCGTTGAAAGAGTTTTTTAACGGCTCTCCGATGGAGGAATTTACATTTGAATTTTGAGTATTCATAAATTTTGTTATTATTATACGAACGAAAGTATGAATGGTTATGGCGATGAGTGTATTTGCATATTTTATTGTATGAATAGGCATGACAAAGTAAAAGTGTTGAAAAGCAGCTGAGGCTCTGTCATTTTTTATTTTACTTTATTTACCTCAGAAGTGTTTACTATGTGGCTGCGCGTGGAAAAGAAAGATGAGACCCAGACGGTGGATTAAGAATACATTTATACAGTTAACTAAAATGAGAATTTATTTTCATATGGCATGAGAGGCTACAGCTTCAAATCTGTTAAGAGTCCATTTTAAATTTGAAAGTAAATTATAATATCTATTTATTTGTTATATCATAATCTGCGCGACACCGTCGTTGACTTTCTTTGATGACGTTTGTAGTGTGTTCCAAATGAGTGATTATTGTCAGCGAAGTCCACTTCAATGGATATACCGTGCTCAGGGAGTAGGGAGCAGCAGGGCCGCGGGAAGTAATTTTGAACAGGGGGTGCTGTGAATTTTTTTTTTTTTTTTGACAAAAAACCTATGAGCCTATAGGCCTATTTAAAATACATTTTAAAAATAAATATGAGATTTACTACTTTATTGTCATATACACTTCAGTGCACAGCCAGCCAGGGTCTGAAACACAGACATCAGTTCTCAGATATGCGCAATGCGCTATTAATCTGAAGCAGAAGCAGAATCAGAAATAATAGTTTAATAATCGAAAGAAAACGAAATAATTACTTTCATTACAATTTCAGATAGCCTATACATACATGCAACTTATTTAGATACAACAAATAATATTACAACAAAATATAATATTAATCAAACTTCACAATAACGCTAAAACAATGCAATCGATTTGGTCAGCTGGCTTGAGTCACTGCACGTTTATGTCACACGCAACTCTATTAACTCCAAAATCTTTTTACGCACACCACAAGGAAATAATCTCTGACTATTTAAGCAATTTGTTTATTGAACAGTTCTCCACATCCATTACGCAAAGAACACACGCACAGTATAAAGCTTTCTGTCTCCATCTCCAACCTTTTTACACAAACCACAAGGAAATAATCTCCGACTATTTAAACGTTATTTAACAGTTCTCCACAACCATTACGCAAAGAACACACGAACGAAATAATACTCTCCATCTCCATCCCCACCACCTTACAAAAATACTATAGTGTACTACTTACAATTGCTTGGCTAGTCAAAGCTGATCCCACACTTGCTGCCAAAAAAATAAATGTTACAAGCGCGGCAGCACCATGCTCTTACCTGAGCTACATGCAGGCGGGGTGCCCTGGTTACAGGTGTCCAAATGTCCAAAATCCATTTCTGTGACATATTTTCTCCTCGTTTCTGTCATTAAACTATGTACATTTACTAGTCAGCTGCTGCCAAAGATGGATGTATTCTGCATGGAACGAGCGGGAAACCTCTTTACTCGGCGACCAAACCTGCCTGCCTGACGTTGACAACGTAACTTCCGAACCTGTTAGGCCTCAAAATATAAAATTAAAATCCAAAATATACGTAATAGCCTACGTGTGTCAAAATCATTTTCTAAAATATTAATAAGGAATTTATAAATTGTGCAAAATATTTTAATAGGCCTACATTTTTTTTTAAATCTCCCTCTCGTCACTAGGGGGTGCTGCAGCACCCCCAGCACCCCCACTTCCCGCGGCCATGGGGAGCAGTGAACACTGCGGGACCCTGTCGAATGGAACGCAGCTTACATTTTTCATGGCACCTAACTTTTTCTGCAGCAGTTTGTTTCTGATATAAAGAAGCGATATATCGCTATCTAAGGGCACTGAAGGTACTATAGACCTTATTTTCCAGAGAAACATGCGCGCCGCCATCTTTAGAATATAGAGGGTATGCAACGACGTCACTTTCCCGCCGAAAAGCGCTCTTCCAGCTGGACTGAGTGGAAAAAGAACCTGCTGCATGACTGGATTTAATAAGGGAAATTCGTTTGTTTTACTCGAAAACGCGAGTAAAACAAATTACACTAAAGGTTGGGCTCGAAAGTGTTTCTTACAACTTGTCAAATAAACCTAATACATGGATATTGACATGCAGCCAGGAATCGTGTTTCCTGACATTTATATGTGCCCGATTTCGACGCCGGGGAAATATATAAAGCAAATCTTATATAACTACAATATAGGTAGGTTTAAATCCGCGTAATCACTTATATCAATGTTATATCGTCATATTGTCCAGCCTTAAAACATATATAGTTTTATAGTATAGTTTTTGTCAGTGTTGTTTATTTAAAAACACCCAATTATGCCGAATATAAGATGGTAAATAATTAATTGATGAGTTGTCAACATAATACATAACAATACATACGGTATGATTTTACCTCAAAATCCAACAATTTGACACAAAATGATAAAATCCATGTTTCTCTGCTGGAGTCCAGCTGTTTCTGTGAATTACAGTGATCCATTTGCTTCTTTTTCTGTTGCTTTCTGCAGTTTTTAAAAATATACCTCAGGTTTTGTGTCAAAGCTATTTGTACAGTCGATCACAAAGCTCTTTCCCGTTTTGGAAGTGTCTTGTGTGTTTTTCGCGACATTCACGCTGAAAACCAATCCTGCCACTCAGTCTTTTGCCACTCAGTGGGCGTGACCGCAGTCCTAACGGTCGACGGTGACGTCACGTGCATACCCTCTATTGTCTGAACTTCCGTTTTCTCGGTAGCCCTGTATATTTCTATGGCATCGCTGTTGAAGAATAATTAGCTGGTGAAGTTGATTGACGTGTTGTAGAGTTAAATTTATCAATTTAGGTCATGATGAGGCTGAAATCAGCACGTCCAGTGTAAGTAGGCATTGACTATTTTATTTTACTTAAAATTATTTCATTTATTCATTATATTGACAAGAACTTTTGGCAGATATTGGTTTACGTATGGCCTTTTTGTGCACTTGAGCTCAACTGAGATTTCAGAGTTTGTAGACATTTAAGAGGTTGTTGTGTCGACCTTGATTTATTGCAATATTGATGTGTTCAGTTTTATTTTGACACAATTTCTCATCTACAAATCAATTTTTTCTTATTTTCACTGGCATGTCTCTCAGGTGTCGAGGACTAGTGCATCATTTAGCCGACATTCAGCATAAGTAAAATACTTAAGTACTGTTAAAGTCAGATACTTTAAGACTTTTACTCAAGTCGTATTTGAATTGGTTACTTGTAACTTGTAATGGAATAATTTTCGCTGTAAGGTATCTACTTTTACCCAAGTATGGTTTTCAGGTACTCTTTACACCTCTGGTTGTTTTCCATGTTTGTTACGTTATACGTTCCTTTCTTTTGCTTGTTCACTGCTCAGTGAACGTTTTGAGCTTTGATCTACTTTGCTCAATAGTCCAGAGAAAGTCTACTCACCTGTAAACTCATTCATCAGTTCCCAGAGTACTACATATTCAAAAGCATGCTGCCTTCCTTACCATCAAAGTCCACATTCCCATCTCCGTTGAGGTCGATGTCTGTCAGAATTTCTTCCAGTTCTCCTTTCTTCAGTTTCTCACCCAGCAACGTCTTTGTGGACTCTTTCAGCTCCTCAAAGGTGATCCGTCCATCACCGTCACAGTCAAACTAAGAGAGACATAGAGGAAACTCAGAATTTTATGAAGATATAATATTATTTATGGGTTGGGAAAAGATGCAGTATATCACGATTTGATGTTGGTGGGGTTTTGTTCTCTATTTAATATACACTTTAAAGTGAGCTTCCTTTGAAGGCAACTTTAGAGTGCATACTCACCTGTTTGAAAGCGCAGTGCAACTCCCTTAGACCGACCATATGAGCAGTCTCAGCCAACATCCTTGGCCCCATTAATTCACAGAAATCATCAAAGTCCACATGACCTCCCCCTACAAACACACACATACCACATCAACACACTTATCTTTACATTTGAACTGACATACACTACCGTTCAAAAGTTGGCTGCATTTATTCAATCAAAAATACTGTAAAAATAGAAATATTGTGACATTATTACAATTTAAAATAACTGTCTTCTATTTTAATATTTTTTAAAATGTAATTTATTTCTGTGATGTTCATTGCTCCAGTCTTCAGTGTCACATGATCCTTCAGAAATCATTCTAATATGCTGATTTGCTGCTCAAGAAACATTTTTTATTATTATTAATGTTGAAAACAGTTGTGTGGCATAATGTTTTGTGGAAAGCGTGACGCTTCTTTTTCAAAAGTTCAAAAGAATAGCATTTATTTGAAATGGAAATCTAACTTTATAAATGTGTTTACTGTCACTTTTGAATAATTTAATGCATCCTTGCTGAATAAAAGTATTTCTTTCAAAACAAACAAAAAATCTTACTGACCTCAAACGTTTGAACGGAGTAGGTCAAAAGCTTAGGCAGGGTATAAATAGACACACACACACACACACACACACATGCCATCATCTGAAACTGTTTTTAAGCCCACACACTCACATTTCATTTTTATCTGCTGAATGATTTCAATCAGTTCCATCTCTGTTGGCATGTATCCCATGGTTCTCATGCAGTCGGCAACATCTTTGTAGTGCAAATACCCATCCTGGTCATAGTCAAACTCTTTAAATGCTACATGCAGCTCTGAAGGGTAAAGAAATGTAATCACATTTAATCACATCGCCAACTTTTCTTCAACTTACAGTATATATAGTATTCTGATATTTGTAATTGGAAACATTTTATAAATATTAAAAATTAAAGTTTTTGTTTTTTACATACAGATTGTTTTCTGAATGTCTCCAAAGAAAGACTAAATAGTGTGTAAGAGGTGGCTAGTTTAAAACACAAAATCGTGCTTTTGGCCTGTCCCACATTAATGATCATGGCCTTCTTAACTGTATCCAAATTGCATTTATTATTTTAGTGGTAACACTTTAGTTTAGGGTCCAGTTCTTATTAGCATACATATTACCAGGATATTGGCTGTTTATTAGTACTTAGAAAGCACATATTAAAGGATTAGTTCACTTTCAAATTAAAATTTCCTGATAATTTACTCACCGCCATGTCATCCAAGATGTTCATGTCTTTCTTTCTTCAGTTGAAAAGAAATTAAGGTTTTCGATGAAAACATTCCAGGATTTTTCTCCATATAACGGTTGAAGGTCAAAATTACAGTGTCAGTGCAGCTTCAAGAGCTCTACGTGATCCCAGACGAGGAATAATGGTCTTATCTAGCGAAACGATCAGTCATTTTCTAAATATTTTTAAAATTCTATACGTTTAACTGTAAACGCTCATCTTGAACTAGCTCTCTTCTTCTTCTCTATTAGGATTCCGGCAGTGTAGATGCTGCTAAGTGTATTACTGCCCTCCTCAGGTCAAAGTTTGAACTAAATTCTCATATACAATATGCTTGTGCAAGTGTATAACAATTAGTTCAAACTTTGACCAGTGGAGGGCAGTAATACACTTAGCAGCGTCTACACTGCTGGAATTCTAATAGAGAAGAAGAAGAGAGCTAGTTCAAGACGAGCGTTTATAGTTTAATCGTATAGAATTTTCATCTTTTTATTAGAAAATGACCGATCGCTTTGCTAGATAAGGCCCTTATTCCTCATCTGGGATCGTGTAGAGCTCTTGAAGCTGCGATGAAACTGTCATTTTGACCTTCAACCGTCTGGAGTCCATTGAAGTCCACTATAAAATCCTAAAATCCTGGAATGTTTTCCTCAAAAACCTTAATTTCTTTTCAGCTGAAGAAAGAAAGACATGAACATCTTGGATGACATGGGGGTGAGTAAATTATCAGGAAATTTTAATTTGAAAGTGGACTAATCCTTTAAGTTACTTTTTCTGACCTGGGTTGGGTTTGCTTGTTTGTTTTTTAACAAAAAAAGTTCTATTTTGGCAAATGTAAAGGCCCTTTTGCACCAAAAGTGCAATGCTTAAGCCTTAACAAGTTCAACAGTCTTACTTTAGCAATTAATAAATAAATAAATAAACACAAATCTGATATTTATCTAATGTCATTTTTGATTATTAGTGAGATTAAATACATAAAGTATATTTGTTAGTTAACATTTTTTTTGCACTTTTTTTTTCATTTTGAGGAATACTGAATCTGTTTTTTGTGCAAGTGAGATGAGTAAATGCAAGTTCACATTTAGTCTAGAACTACAGTAACCATCATGTTTACACAGCACACAAAACACAAAATAAAATGTGAAAACAATAATCTGATTACATAATTTGTCACTTGTAATGACATTTACATTAGGATATGCTACATACTGTACCAGTTATATAATCTAAATGACTGTGCAGCTTAAGCATTGAACCATCAGCACAGGTTGACTCACCCCTCTGGTATTATTAATGCTGCTTACTTTTCCATCCACTGAATGCCATTCACTATTCATAAGAATACCATTTCATTTTTAATCAAATTTATTTGTGTCAGATGTTATTGAATTTTGTCAGTTGTTTATCTTATTCTGAGTGTGTGTAGCATATTGTCTGTCTAGGTGCTGTGCAATGGCTCGGATATTAAATATGCATGTTTTGTACATACCGTCTAGTTCCTCTGGCATTAAATCTCTGTCCTGGTGAAAGTAAATGTGAGAGAAAGAGAGCAATAGAAAGGTAGAAGAACAGAGGGATGAGAGAGCAAAATGACAATGAGGGGAAAAAAAAATGTGACACAAAAAACAGCTAAATATGGAAATTATTACAGCATGAGAGCTGAACATCCTTAGAGACATCGCCCATTTTTAATCACTAATAACTGAGGTTTATGTTAGCACGCTTATCAAAGCTGCTCAGTGGCACAATGACGCATAGAGTGTGTCTGTGGGGGGGTGGGGGGGGGGGGGGGGGGGTTTGTATAATTGGATTAGACCATAACATGCCCTACCATGCTTCATATCAACGCTCATACAAACAAAGAACGGGGGGAGATGCGGGAAAAAATTTAATTATTTTGCAAACATAAACTGTGTAAATGGTTAAGAGGCAATGTGTAGGGAAAAAAGAAAGGTGAGAGAAATGGTTTATAAATTATAAATTATTGCTAATTAGTATTATAAAATATTATATTGCTTATTATATTGTATTATTATATTATATTGCTTATTGCTGTATTTGATAACTGGATATCCTCACATGCAGTTTTATTCAGATTCATGGACATATGCATGCTTTTATATGATTAAATCTAACCAATACACATATATGCAACATAAATAAAGTAAATTTGACTTTTGACTATACATATATACTAGCACTTTCAGAATTGAATACACATGAATGTATGCACATTTATTACTTTTACAAAGTTGCATGTAATTTTTTTTTTAAATTTAGCATTATTCATGCAATTGGATAGTCCTTCAACCAATCAGATCAACGATCCGGGTGATCATGCGAAAACTCCAGACAGGTTTAGTTTGTATTGGTTTGTAGCATTGATCAGCGGTTTGCAGAAGCAGCAATGGCATCGAGCGATTTTTGCAGGTTGTGCAAAAAACCATGAAAGTGAGTGGTATTTACACCCAGTCGAGTGATTTGTTTGCTAAACTAAAGAAGTCATTTAGCATCGTTGAGAGGTTAAAAGGAATTGGATTGACGGTTGTGCGAGAGACGTCATCGTGTTATACCTGCCCAGAGCCATAGAAAGAGCTCTGTACCCACCAATAGCGAGCAAGGTGGATAAGCCAGTCTGTGATTGGTTCCCGCAAAAGTGTAACAGATGCAGCAGAAATGAATGTACGGGTTTCCAGACTGAGTTGCTGGGCGAAATCAAATCGCTGGCAGATCAGGCTGGGTTTACCCAGTCTAGCAGTTCATTGGAATTTCTTCAAAAAAATTTTTTTTTATTATTATTATTTCTTCATCATGAAGTACAAATGATTTAAGTAATGGTAAAGCATGCAATTTTTGAGCCACTATAGCTTCATGAATTGCAATTGAAAAAATTATGTTTTTAGACAGGTTTCCTGTCTTCCATCGGTCATTAAACATATAGTCATACCCCAAACTCGCGCTATTGGTTGAGCCAGTGATTCTATGTTGGGTTGGTCTGGCTGTTTAAACAAACATTAATATTTTTATAGCACCATAGAGAATCTTCAAATTGCTTACTTATTTTTATTTCTGCATATTAAGTATTTTAACATCATATACGCATCACCTTTAATTTCACCTAAGGACACTGTTTCTGTGCTTAACCAACTAGATGACTTTGTAACCGCTACGTTAATCTAATACAGCATGGATATTAGGAATGTCACCGGTATTTAAACTTATGACAACACTGGTATTACCGATAACACCGGAGGGGGAGGGGGTATCTATTGCGCACCAAATCCTCTGCCATCGTCCTGTTAGTCATCTCTCCTTACTGTCGTCATGTAATAAGTGAAATATGACTCCTGCTTAGTCCAGTGTAAATGTAATCAGTTACTGTACCTAAATAACTTTTTGGCTACATAGTTTGACTGAGTAATAATATCAAAGATATTAGGAAATTTTACTATCTACTTGATGACATTTTTTGTGATGAGTAATGCAATTACATGTTACATTTTACATGGCACCTAACTTTTTCTGCAGCAGTTTATTTCTGCTACAAACGAAGCAATATCGCAATCTATGTGGCATTGAAGGTACTATAACTTGTGTATTTTTCCCTTAAGCCCAGGATACATGGCATGATTTTAGCAATCCTATAAGATCATTACAAATCACATTGTGCGACATGGATCTTTTAAACTTGGGTACGGCATGCATGTAGACTGTACAATGAGGACACCTTGAATCGTAGGCGAGAATAAAATGTCATTAGCATGCACTAGTGGTAAACAAAAAGACCATGATGAAACACACCTTGGCAGTTGTAGTTTTTATGTGTGCTGAAATTTTTTTTTTATTGGCTGGTCAGTGTCATAGCAGCAAACACACTGTGTGATGATCATGCTGAATTTCTGACACTGTCAGAAAATTATCGTAGGCTATCTTTGGTCGCAAGACTGACAACGGCCATCTTTGAACCTCTCTCACTGTACGACATAAGGACCACCGATTAGAGCCACGATCACAGAAATCACCACGATTTTTTCACGATGGCAATCTTTCGTCTGGGACAGCTAAAAATCATGCAGTGTGTTCCGGGCTTTATCACCCAAACTTCTGTCAACAAGACTACTTTACATGAATGCATGTGCATTAGCAGGTAGTTGCTGAATCGTAGGCGTTTCATATATGAGATGAGGACATGGCTGCAGACGGTAATGCGGCCTATGACGTCCAGTGCAAGTAGGCTTTGACTATGAACACCATGTAACAACGGTAACACAGACTACTGCGGCAAGCCTAATGGTATATGTATATTAAAACTTTTATTAGGCGTAATTGATTTGTAAGGCTTTGCTAACTGAGTAATAGTTGCATTTTTGGTGCCCAAGGGCATTGTCGTCTTTCAAGTGTTTCATTCAGTGCATTTATTGTACTTTTGACCTCCAAATTCCCTAAAACACATATTTATTATTAAAAATAATGCATTACTCATAGATTTCTCTGTATGAGGTAGCGGTTATGCAACTTGGTGAGTGGCTTCAGGCTATTTACCCATAGATATATGCTAATAGGGTCCCCTGTCTATCTGTTTTTATTTCGTTCATTCCTCCAATCTGCCAAGCAGAAACCATGGAGCTTTAGGCTGTGCATACATTGGTATATTTTCCAATTTGTGTCAGAGCACCTTTGTCTCTTAGACTCTGTCCATTATCTCTCTTACTGTTCTTCAGTCTCTCTGTTTTCTTGCTTTTTCTTGCTCGCTGGCTCTCTCTGATCTCCAGGCGTACTCTTGAAAATATAATCAAGCATCTCTGAGTTTAAATGACTATGATTCAATGAATCGTGACAGATTCATAGCATCAGTTTTAACAGCAGGAGCAAGATGCATGCTTGGGTCTGGGCTTCAGTGTACCAAAATAACTTGACTTGGCACTTGTTATTGACCTGATTGAGGAGGAAGGTAGTGCGTTGACAGGAGGCAATATTTTCTCAGCAGACATATCACAGATTATGAACCTGACCTCATGCTAAATAAAGATGCGTTGATCCTGGATATATATGTTTGAATAATCCAAAATAAGACAAACTGTCTAACATTAGACAGCCTATAAAAGGTTCACCTGCTTAAAAACATCTTAAAGGATTAGTTCACCCAAAAATGAAATTTCTGTCATTAAGTACTTACCCTCGTGTCGTCCCAAACCTGTAAGACCTTTGTTCATCTTCGGAAGACAAATTAAGATATTTTTGATGAAATCCGAGGGTTTCTGAACCACACATAGGCAGCAACGTCATTGCACCTTTTGATGTCCAGAAAGGGAAAGGCATCGACATCGTTAAAATAGTCAACGTGACTACAGTGGTTCGACCTTATGTTATGTTATGAAGCGATATGTCGGCCAATACTGAGGTGGTGTTCGGATGTAGAACACGGAAGCCTGTGCTGCGTTCACTACGTCAACTACGTATGACGAGCTTACAATTGTTAAATAAAGTCCCTTAAAATTTAAGGTTGAACCACTGTAGTCACATTGACTATTTTAACGATGCCTTTACTCCTTTCTGGACCTCAAAAGGTGCAATGACGTTGCTGCATATGTGTGGTTCAGAAACCCTCGGATTTCATCAAAAATATCTTAATTTGTCTTCCGAAGATGAACAAAGGTCTTACGGGTTTGGGACGACACGAGGGTAAGTACTTAATGACAGAAATTTAATTTTTGGGTGAACTAACCCTTTAAGATGTTTTTAGGCAGGTGAACCTTTTATAAGTGTCTAATGTTAGACAGTTTGTCTTATTTTGGATTATTCAAACATATATATCCAGGATCAACGCATCTTTATTTAGCATGAGAAACATGTTGGCGCAAAATGGTGACTAAACATGTAAGGGGACCCGCGGTGTATGAAGATAGAAATGGCTCATTCTAAGGTAGTAAAAACATAACGGTTCATTATGCAAAGCATTTAGGGTGCATTCACACTTGTCATGTTTGGTTCGATTAAAACGAACCCTGGTGCGATTGCTCTGTTATTGCGGTTCATTTGAACATATGTGAACGCTGCCATCCGAACCCTGGTGCGCACCAAACAAGCGGACCGAGACCGCTGAAAAGATGGGTCTCGGTCCGCTTCCAAACGAACTCTGGTGTGGTTCGAATGATATATGAACGCAACAAGGACCAAAGACATGTAAACGAACCAAAAACAGGAAGACGAGACCCTAAAAAGGACAGAATCCTCACGCATGTCGGTTTTTCTCGTCATAGTCGCGAGTTTACCCATCACAGACATCAGACGCGTGTCTCCATGCAGCAGATCATTTGTGTGTGACGGAGGAACTCTGTTTTGACTACTTTACACATTTTATAAGCTCTTCACGAGTTCCCAGCTGGCCAAAATACCATCATATGCAGGCTACGCACACACAACGAGTGCATTTACCTCAGCACACAGCATTGTTTTGGATGTTCGGTAAGTTCCGTCTCAAAATAGGCAATACGTCATAAAATCCGACCAATCAGGTTGTGAATGTATCCCTATGCCTTAAGGTTCGGTATCTTTTGGTTCGGTGATAAAATTGCCAATCTGAACACTAATCGGACCAGGACTAAATGTTTTTTTTTTCTTCTTTGGTCCGGACCAAATGAACCAAACGAACCGAACTACAAGTGTGAACGCACCACACCACTGAAAACATAGTTATGTATATTATATTGCATTTCTGACAATAGATCCTCCCATAATTGCACCTTTAAAAAAAGCTTCAAATTCAAAATACAATAATAGTATGTAAATAATACTGTGCTGAATGCAAAAAAGTACCTTGGTATCATCATATTTTTGGGACATGGTACTATGCTAGGCCTAATACCATGTTTCTGAATGTGTACCAAAGCAATATAATCTTTGAATTACATTTTTGAGTAGCATGTAAAGTAAATACCATGATACATGAATATTGTAATCATTGAATACCACGGTATATATAAAAGCTGATGGTTTCAGCACAGTATGTGTAAGAGATTCCCATATTTAAATATTGCTCCAAGGTACTTAAAAAAAAATGGCATGGTATTAACATACAATTTTTTGTTATTGTAAGCATTTAAATGTATATCACTAGATAAAACTAGTAAAGATAAGATCTACTCTAGTTTACCTGTCCAAAGAGAGCATTAAGGTACTGTGTATATGCTGCAGCAATAGCTGAATTCTGGCTTAAGGTTCTACTGCCGCGCCGTCCTTGGCTGCCAGATGAGCCCCTGTGACCTGAGTGTTTTGAGTCTTTGGAGGAGTTACGAAGAGCAGAGCGTGGAGGATGAGCGTCTGATGAGGATGGAGGACCAGAGGAGATGCTAAACGGAGAGAAGAACGGTAGTGACCACACCGCACATCATCTCAACCAATGCAAGTATTGATTTAGAGCCGTCTCGTACCTTTCTCTTGAAGATGTTTTACTCCTCTGAGACATGCTAGTAAATAAAAAGGAGAGAGGGGAAAGTTTATTCATATAATGTTGTTCTTTCCCATCTCTTTTGTGAATTTGTCCACATTGACATTGTAGTTACACAATTCTTCATGTAATATTTATGCAACCATGCCCAGTCCATTGACATTAACATGTATAAAACATAGCAGCAGCTTTCCGGCCAAGTTACTGCTTTTTTACCCTAGAGTTCAGTTGTTGGGCAGAGGCCTCATTCCTGTTGAGAGAATGCCTGTTGGGTCGATTCCTGGCATTATAATAGTTAGAAAGGTCATAGGCTGGAATTACAGTGACCGTTCCAAATGGCAACAGTTTGATGCTATTGTTTTTCCTTTGTAGAAAGGCTTATTTTTGAAGAGAAGGACACACGGCATAATCAAATGCATGTTAGCGGCAGATCCAAGAGGACGGACTGTTCCTCTGAGCGCTGAATTGGATTACAGTGGAGGCCGACAGGCACACCAGATAGCCTATAAATTACAATCAACAGTTTAATATGCCCAAGCAAAGCAACAAACCTCTGTCTGTCCTCTGCCCATCAAACAAGTCATTAAAACTGAAATTGTCAATGGCTCCTTACAAGCAACAAGCATGAATTATAAAATGAGCAAATCATTCACACAAAAACATTTATTTCTTGGTGCCCTGGCATTTTGATCCTGTATAAATCAGTTGTCCTCTGTTCAATGGTTGGAAAACCAAAAGAAATCAATAACACTTTAGAATAATGGTCCGCCATTAGGTAACTATGCAGGAAGTAATGCAGGACAAATACAGTTAAAAAATTTCTGAATGAGATTGGCATCATTAAAAACTAATAACTATGACAAATTATAAAAAATACTAATTAATAATCACAAAATTAACATGTCTGAGATTGTCTTTTTTAACTCTCAACATCATAAAATGCATCACTAATTACTCAAGTGTTACCTAGTCACTCTTCAAGCACTACTAGAGATCTGGACCATTATTTTAAAGTGAAAAAATGTTTTTCTCTTTAAAATAAAGTTCCAGATTACTAATAGTTCCTGCAGAGTGACTAAGTAACACTTGAGTAATTATGATGCATCTCAAAAATATCTCAAATTATGCTAGACAGTGTTATCCACATATATAGAGTAGAATAGTTGTGTTCCAGAAATCCCTTTCTTTTTTCCATAGGGGAATTGAATTTTAAAGATGGATAGACCTACTGTGAGCTACAATATTGTTAATTGATGGTATTTGCTTTTGTTGAAGCCATCTTGTAATACTGATGTTGAGAATGACGAATGCGAATGACATAATCAAGTCCGTTTCCCTATATGCTTTCAAACTAAATATTTGTATATAGGCCTATATACATGCATATTTTGCAATAAACATAAAATATGTTGTTTGTATACATATTCATTTAAAGATGTTGATTATATATATTTTTTTAGTTCTCCATTTTTAATTTGACAGTTCTTTCCTTCATTAAACCTGTTATACGTCTTTGTCTTTTTGTCCGATTTTCAAATAGTTTTTTTGCTTTAAATTAAAGTGTTGTGATTTACTTCAGGAACCAAGGCCAAAGAAA